>JADRCH010000201.1:2331917-2441481 GCA_019843965.1 Rhynchomys soricoides | reverse complement strand
GAGGCCACACCTCCTCCAATGAGGCCACACCTCCTCCAATGAGGCCACACCTCCTCCAATGAGGCCACACCTCCTCCGACGAGGCCACACTTCCTAATTCTTCTCAAACAGTTCTACCAGCTAGAAACAAAAGGTTCAGATGTATGAGCCTTTTGGGCTATTGTCATTTAAACTATAGGGGCAAATCTAGGTCCTGCTCAAGAGCAACCCGTGTTTTAACCACAGCCATGAGCTTCCGATCTTCTTGTTTCTATCGCCCAAGTGATGAAAGGTGTAGTTGTTACCATCTGTAACCTCATGTTTTTTCACCTGGCCAATTTGTTCCCAGAAATAATGACTCTGAGACTTATATATAGAGAAATGCCTAAGCCAATAGTTTCGGCGTGTTCCCCAACTAGCTCAAAACTTAATATCCTGTATATTCTATTCTGTGAATGCCCAGTGTCTGGTTGCCTGGTCCTCAGTTTGCAACTGTCTTCCTCTGTTTCTGAGGCAAAATCTCCCACCCTGACAATTTCCCAGAATCCTCTCTCTCTCTTTCCCTCTCCCCTCCCCCCCCCCTCTGTGTGTGTGTGTGTCAAATGTCCCACCTTCTGAAAATCCTGCTTCAGCTCATTGGCCACAGGTTTTTTTTATTGACAGGTGAAGCTTCCATACAGTGCACAAAAGATTCCCTCTACAATGAGAGCACAGGTTTGTGCCGGCAAACCCAGAGCTTCCTGGTTCCTGGGCAAGGCCTCTTCCTACAAAGGCACATCCCCAGCCGTTATTTCATCTAATGTTAACACTATTTTAGGAAAGAGCTCACTGTGCGCTCCAAGCTGGCACATTGCTGTCCAGTACTCCTGCCTCAGCCATCATTCATTGACCCCAACAGGGTCACATGCTTGCCCCTGAATCAATCCCGGTCACATGTGGGGAGAGGATTGGGCTGGGTCAGTGTGGGGCGAATTTGCCTGAAAAGGTTCGATAGACTGAACTCAAGGTAACCCTGTGAGTTGAGGCTTGCGATGGGAGCCTTCTCCAACAAGGTGCACGGCACAAATGGAACAGCTGCCTGAGCATCCGCGGCCCCTGTGGCTGGGAGGAGGGAAAAGCAGGACAGGTTTCCTTACTTGTTAAACATATGAGAACAAACAGTACCTTCCCTTCCAGGGTGACGGTGAGCATTTGTGGCGGAGGCATTCAGCCCACAGTTTGGCAGGGAGCGGGTGCTGGGTGACAGGCGGTTGCTACTTTAAAACAGTCACCAATATTACCACGGCTGCTGCTGAGAGGTGTCTAGGAGCTGGGAAGTTGTGAGCTCCCCGGCTCAGGAGGGAACCAAGCCGAGGCTGAGCAAATCTGAGGTGGAAACTCATGCTCCCCACATCCTGAAAGCAGTCTGCCACCGAGCCTCCTCTGAGTCTACCTCTGGATGGAGGGGATGGAGGAAGCCAGAGGTATCAGCCTGTCACTGTTCTTTGTCACCGATCTCAAGGCCGTCCTGGTCTACTCTCACTAATGCTTTCTATCATTGCCCCCCAAAACAAACAAACAAACAAACAAACAAGGGTATCTCTGTGTAGCCCTCCCTGGCTGTCTATCTTGGAACTTGCTTTGTAGACCAGGTTGGCCTCAAACTCAGAGATCCACCTGCACCATCGCATCCAACCTATTTCTTTTTGTTATGGTGCTTGGGGCGGCACTCAGAGCTTCTAAAGAGGTAGGCGAGCACTACATGACTGAGCCCCTCTCTCAAACCCCTCTCTAGTGATTTGATCTGTTTGCTAGCATGTTGCTTAAACTGCGGCATAGACTCATCCTGCCCAATCACCCTCCACTGAGGTGTTCATTGTTCCTCAGTGTGACTCCTTTGAGTTTTCCTTGGCCACAGAGAGCATCTGAACTTCCTCCACAGTTGCATCCCCAAAGGGTACCAGGGCTGAGCGAGCTCATAAAGTGCATCCGGAGGAACCAACAGGGGAGGGGTGGTGTGGGGGTGGGTACTCTAAGCAGAGGCTCTCCCACTGAGCCACACCTCCTAGGCTCTGGGCTTTGCCAGTTTCTGGAATGTTCTCAACAGAGTCACATTTGTCTACATTCTATGAAGAAAACTCTCTAACTAGTTCTCGAGAGCTTGAGAGATGACTGTTACCTGTTTCTGCCTAACCTGGGCTACAAGGCAAGACCCTGTTTTGGGGGGCAGAGAGGGGAGAAAGCAAAGCAATTTATAACCTCAGATTCCGTCTAGGGAGAAGACTCAGCAGGGAAAAGGGTAAAGGTGCCAGCCTGGAAAGTTTGACAGCCTGAGACAGATCTCTGGAACCCATGTAAATATGGGAGAGAACTGACTCCCTCCACAAGTGTGCCTTAGCATGGGCATGCCCCCAGTCCCTCTAACATGGAAAACTGTCAATGAACCCCAACACTCTAGCCAAGTATGCTGACTCCCACTATGACCTCACCACTTGGGAAACTGACTAAGGTGTGCTGCTGGGATGTGGGGGAGGGTTTGGCTTCTTCCTTGGCCAGCCTGACTTACATAGCATGGTCCTGTTGCAAAACAAAACAAAACACAGCCAGACTTGATGTCCTACACCAGTCATCCCAGCACTTGAGGCTGTGAGGCAGGAAGACCAAGAGTAAAGGCCAGCCTGGACCAGAAGAGACCCCGTCCCTAATGAATGAATGAATTAGTTAAAATTAAATACAAAGAAGTCACCAGGTACCGAGCAGTGGTGGCATACACCTTTAATCCCAGCACTTGGGAAGCAGAGGCAAGCAGATCTCTATGAGTTTGAGGCTAGCCTGGTCTACAGAGCAAGTTTCAGGATAGCCAGGGCTACATAGAGAAACCGTGTCTGAAAAAAATAAAACAAAATGAAATAAAAGTCACCAGGCCAGCAGGGTGGCTCAGTGGGTAAAGACACTTGACACTTGACACCAAGCATGATGACCTGGGTCTAATCTCCAGGTCCCACATGGTGGAAGGAGAAGAATATTCCCAAAAGCTGTTCTTTGAGCTCCATGTGAGCACTGTGCATATGTTCCCCTCCCAAATAAATGTAAAAATTTGTAGATATAAGTTAACAATAACAATTAGTGTTATAAACAACACAACAGCCACATTTGGCAAATGTCCTCCATCTGTGACAGGACATCAGAGGTAGTGGCCTGATGTTCTGAGTGACAGGAGACCACAGTCTGGAAGATTGTTCTGGCTCTAATGCCAGCCCTGGAGCTGCCCAGCTATGACGTTACCACACCCCCCCACACCCCCAGTTTATTCATCTACAGAATCAGAAGTCCCAGGCTAGGGGATGAGGCTCAGTGGACAGAGTGCTTGCCCAAGCATCCATGAAGCTCCCTGTCCCAGCTCAGTATAACCAGATGTGGTTGAATCTGTCATCCCAGTACTGGAGAGATTGGGAATTGAAAGTCATCTCCAGCTACGTAGTGAGTTTGAGGTTAGTCTGGTTTATGATAGACACTGGAGGAGGGGAGGAGACAGAGACAGAGAGACAGAGAGAGACACACACACAGAGAAACACAGGAGACAGAGACAGAGAGAGACAGCAGAGAAAGGAGAGATAAGAGAGGGGCAGGGAGAGAGAAACAGAGAGAGGGAGTGTGAGAGAAGAAGGAGAGACAGAGAGAGGAGAGAGATGGAGAGACACAGAGACAGAGAAGGAGACGGAGGTGGGGAGAAATTGGGTTGGCAAAAATGGTTCAGTGGCAAAGATGTTTGCCATGCAAACCAGGCAACCCATGTAAAGATGAAAGACAAGAACTGACTCTACGAACTTGCTCTCTGACCTACATCCTTTGTTATTTGCACACACACACTTATAATAAAGATAATGATGATGATGATGATGATGATGATGATGATGATGATAATAATAAAAAATCTGGCCAGATATGGTGGTGCTCACCTTTAATCCCAACACTTGGGAAGCAGAGGCAGGCAGATCTCTGTAAGCTCAAGGCTAACCTGGGTTACATAGTGAGTTCTAGGCTAGCTTGGACTACATAGATTCTGTCTCAAATACACACACACACACACACACACACACATCTATGAATGAAAAAGGATAAATTCAAGAGACATGTACAATTCATTAAAATAATAAAAAATTTCGTGTTACCCTAATACATTGTACAGTTTACTAAAAGACCACATTTGGGGCTGGAGAGATGGCTCAGCGGTTAAGAGCACTGACTGCTCTTCCAGAGGTCCTGAGTTCAAGCCCCAGCAACAACATGGTGGCTCACAACCATCTGTAATGGGATCTGATGCCCTCTTCTGGTGTGTCTGAAGACAGCAACAGTGTACTCACATACATAAAATAAATCTTAAAAAAAAAAAAAAAAGACCACACTCTTCAGAACTCAGTAAGAAGGTGTCATCGTTTTTGGTGTTTTGGGCATGTATAGATCTAACCAGGGGTGTAGTCCTATTTACTTGTTTGGTTCCATATTTACCTATTTATTTACTTATATTTTATTTATTTATTTATTTATTTTCGAGTCAGGGTTTCTCGGTAGCCCTGGCTGTCCTGAAACTCACTCTGTAGACCAGGCTGGCCTTGAACTCAGAAATCTGCCTGCCTCTGCCTCCCAAGTGCTAGGAACCTATTTATTTTTGAGACAGACAGTTTCATGTAGCCCAGGCTACATAACCAGTTTACGCCGTGATGGGATTGAACCCATGACGTTGTCAGCATGAGACAAATGCTTTACCAACGGAGCTATTCTAATGCCCTTATTTGATTTTATTAAGACGGGGTGGGGGGGTGGGGGTTGTTGAGTAGCCCAGGTTGGCCTGTAACCTTTCATCCTCTGGCCTCAGCCCCTAGAGGCATCTGAATCCCTGCCTCCACACCCAGTATAGAATTGTTAAGTCTTTGCAAGTCACCATTCTTGGGGCTTCAATGAGCCATCACCCTTCTCTCACGTTTAGGTCTGTGTCTGGTCTGCTGTTATTCCCTGCGGGCTCCATAAACTCAACAAAGAAGCACAAGAATGTCTGCTTACTGTCTACAGGCGATTGTGTCGTTAAGGGAGGCGGGGCTGAGGTCTCTGTGGGCTGTACTTTGATAATCACACCTCTCCCGGGCTCCCTAAGGCCCCAATGCTGGGACCCTCATGACCTCAGGAACAGGCGGCCCAGGTGCTGGCCGCACAGTGCGGCACTGTCAGCCTGGCTGAGCTTCTCCAATAAGCTTGGTTGCAGTGCGCCCCTCCTGGGATTAAAACGAGGCTTCCAGGCCACACCTGCCTGTCGCACCTGCTGCCGAAACAGAAAGCAAACTACTGCTGGATCCATTTTCTCTTCTTGCCATCACTTTTCAATCCATGCTAATCGGCTAAATTAAATCTATCTTTAGCTCTGTCTTCTGTTGCCCTGGGCACCGCTCATTTATCCCAGGTCAGTAGGTCAGAGGAACGCAGCAAAGTAAGTGTATGAGTTCTCAAGTCTTTGGAGGCAGGGATAAGCACTCTAGGCAGAGGGAGCATTCCAGGGGTTGGGGATGGGGCAGTACAGAAGACTCGTTATGGAACGATGGCTGTCTGTGGTCAATGTATACGTGCTGCCATGTCTAAAGCATTTCAGAACTCTTCTTAGTGAGAAGCACGTGTGCCTACCTGGTCCAATTTCTTTGGTGGAAGTCCTTCCCCTAATCCAACTGCAGTGCCTCATGCTACAGACATCTTTTGCTGTGTATCTATCCACAGACACATTGTCCCAGTGGACACATTGAGGTGCACTAGTAGAAGAGGTATTCGTGAAGGCGCGGGGGTCGGGTCCGGTGTGTTCCACTGTCCCCCCGTCCGGGGGCCTCCACTCCGGGCCGGGTGAGTCAGCCCCGGGCAGCTCCCGCGTCATCCAGGCCGCTCTGCTCCTCGCTATTTTGGGTTCCGGGCACTATAAATAGAGGCTCTCATAGCCGAGGCGAGCCAGCCCCCTCGCCCCCCCCCCCCCCGCTCGGGCCCCCTGTGTCCCCGGCCCGCCGCGATCGCTGTCACCGCGGCTAAGTTTAGAGGCGGGTGGGGACGCCGGCCTGGTCACTGCGGTTTCTCACCCTCACCGAACCCTTGAGGGTCTCCAGCTGTCCTGCTCCTTTTTAGTCCAAGCCCCCAATTCTCCATCCCTTCTGGAGTGCAGAGGGGACCCCCTAGTTGATATAGGAGGAAGAAGCACAGGAGGAGAGCTTGACTGGGATGCTGAGTGAGGAAAGTGGGATCATTTGATCTCAAAGCCCCAACGAGTGGGAGGACCTGGGTATGCAAGGCTCAGTGCAGAAATTAAACAGAAAGCAAACTTGGGGATGCTGAAGAACTAACTTTTCCCGCTCTTGACTAATGCAAACGACTCAAAGTCACAGCCGTGGGCGGTCGGGACGCAGGTTGGCTGCGGTAGGGATCCTCGCCTCCTTCCCCGCTGGGTCCTGAGCATCCCTCGTGGTCCTGAGCATCCGTCGTGGTCCTTTCCAACCCGTCCGAGAATCCTATAATAGCGGGGCGCAGGTGACCCCTGGCGGTAGAGCAGAGAGTTGCAGGTTCAAGACTTGGGATTCCTTTACCCTGTGGGAGAAATTGAGCTAAGATTCTACTTGGTTTGGCATCCCAGACACGCTCTCTGACATTTCAGAGATTCAGATACAGTGTCCTTGTACTTTATTTTTTAAAATGGCACGTAATTCTATTTTGTTTTATGTGTATGAGTGCTTTGTGTACCTGGTACCTGAAGAGGTCTGAAAAGGACGTCAGATCCCCTGGAACTGGAGTCACAGATGGTTGTGAATGCTGCGTATCGAGTCCTCAGCAAGAGCAGTCAGGGCTCTTAACTGCTGAGTCATTTCTCCAGGCTAATATGGAACTCACTGTATAGATCAGGCTGCCCTTGAACTTAGAGATCGCCTGCTTCTCCAGTGTTAGGGTTGACACCAATACGTCTGGCGGTTTTGGTTTTTTGTTTGTTTGTTTTTGTTGTTGCTGGTCAGTGTCTTGCTTTGTGGCACAGGCTGGGCTGAAAGTCACTAAATAGGACACAAGCTAGTTTGGAACTTGCCCCAGTTCTTCTGCCTCAACGTTCTCGGTGCTGGGTTTACATGCATGCTGGTGGTTGCCACCACTCACTGCTGTCTTACTGTATGTACCCTTTTAACCTCAGCAAATGATTCCAGGTAGAGAAACTAAGGCATACAGTGGGGATTCACCTCTCAAAGGTTCGGTTTCAGAGCTTCCTTCACAGAACACACGGTTCAAGCGAGCCCTCTGAAGGCTAGGCTTATGCACACCACTCTGATTCATTGGCAGCTCAGCCTTTTTCCTTCCTAGGATCAAGGGTTACTTACTATTAAATTTGATTAATTAACTAATTTTGAGTCAGGGCCTCATTTTGTAGCTCTGGCTGCCCTGGAACTCACTCTGTAGGTCATGCTGGTCTCAAACTCACAGAGATCTGCCTGTCTCTGCCTCCTGAGTGCTGGGAATAAATGTGTGAGCCATCTCACCTGGCTATTAACTATTAATAGTTAATATTGTCGTGTATCCAAAAGTTGTGTATTCAAAAGTTGTGTATCCAAAGTTCCAAAGGCCTGGGGCCATGGATCAGTAGTAGAGTCTCTGCCTAGAATTCCCAGTGTAGGCATGTGTTTGTATATACACACACACACACACACAGACACAGACACACGTGTGCGCACACACACACCTCACAACTAGGAAAACATTAAAAAGGACATAGAGGGATTACATATTATGACCTTAGGGCATGTCCTCTCTCAATACATGAAGACGAAAAGAAAATGGAGAACACGTTGCTAAATGCCTGCAAAAATGGAGAATTTTTAAAATATGAAGCCGAAGGAAAGATTTGCAACCCATGGAAGTGACTAACAGCATCAACCCTTAAGCATCACTCCACTAAATGGGCGGTAATAAAAAGATGCTCATCTCCTTTTCCTCCCCCTTTTTAATTTTAAAAACTGTTGAACTGAATTGCTCATTTCGAAAAAATGGGCAAAGGATATGAGCCAATCTTTAAAAAAGAAATGGGCAAAGGAAATGAGTAAGAACACAAAATAATATATAAAACCATTAAACTCACAAAACGATGTCCTATTTCCTTAGCAATCACAGAACTACAAGTTGGAACGGGGTGAAACTGTCCTTCCAGGAAATGAGTAATATTAAGTCATCCATGGGGCCCCAGGTCTCGGGGCACAGGTGTCCCTTCCTTCAGGAAGCCCGTTCTGACACCCCAGCAGGGTCAGGTGCTCCCCCTAACCCGGTCTCAATGTCCTCTGGGCTCTCCCTTTCCGGCTCTGCCCGCTCTGAGTTGTCCCTGTTTGGGTAGCAACATATCTGACTGTCCCACGGGACTCTAAGCCCTAAAGAAGTCACAGCTGTCAGTAGGCAGTCCCCGCTTGGGATGCAAGTGGGGAATGGCTTAGAATGAGTGAGTCAATGTCAGTGGGCTGAGTCCACCCACACTTACAGGGAGGGCGTCCTCTGAAATCTTGCTGCCTCCCTCCTCTCTCTCTCTCTCTCTCTCTCTCTCTCTCTCTCTCTCTCACTCTCTCTTTCCCTCCCTCCCTCCTTCTCTCTCTTCCTTTCTCCTTCCCTCCCCTCCCTCCTTTGATCATCATTGAGCCGAGTCTGGAGTCTGGGAAGCGCTCAAGAAGACATTGGAACTTGAAGTCAAAGACTCCCAGGTACCAAGATCCACAAGCTTCCATCCGCCCCAAACCACAACGGTCCTCCAGAACCATAGAGAGCAGCACGAATAGAGTTTTCTCCGCTCTACCTCCCCTGGGGAGCAGCGAGATGAGCGGAGTGCCAGAGCGGCCGGAAGTGAGTCTAGTCAGGGTCGTGCTGGCCGCGCTGGCGGTGCTGGAGTTGTGTCGCCTCTATTTCTCCCCTTGGTATTTTCTTCTAGGCATCGGGAAAGAGCAGGTGAGTTTTGGCAATGCTTAGACCCAGAGCTAGGACCGAGAGGGGCAGGGTGGGAGGTGGATGGAGGACCAGATTGATGATTGGCAGAGAAAGAAGCCAATCATTGCGGAGGCTGGGACTAGGCCGAGACTGGGCGGGGAGAACGCATCCAGGTGTGCTTCTGAGGGCGGGGCCAACTGTCCCTGAGCGAGTGTGGTGAGGAAGTAATAGGCAGGTAGGCGGGTCTCTATAATGCACACGGACCAATCCGGAGTGAGCAGGAGGAAAGGGGCGGGGCCACACGCTATCTAACCGTGCAACCTTTTGGGGAGTACCGCTGTGAGCCAAGTTTCCCTCTGGAATATGGAAATACCAACATCGATGTCGCCACGCCTTTCAGGCCCCAGATGGATCCTGGGAAAGACGAGGAAAGTCGGCCACAGCCCTCAGGACCACCCACCAGGAAGAAGTTTGTTATCCCACTGGAGGAAGATGAGGTGCCTTCTGCAGGGGTAAGGGCGAGGACTTAGGGGCTCTTGGGAGTAAAGTGGACGATAAGGGATCCCTAGGACTAAGGAGTGAGTTTAGGCTTGAGTTGCTTTGGAAAAATAGCCTGCCGTGCTTTGCAAGCCTCAGTTCCCCCGTTGGTAAAACGGCATGGCAGGATGGTTAAGAGAGAGGCTGGTAGCTAGGCAATGGCCAGTGATGGCTTTTGTTTAGTTTGGGTCTTCGATTGGGTCACTTGTTTCCTGGGCTAGTCTTGAAATTGATGTGTAGCTGAAGTTGGCCTGGAACCTAGTTCCTCCCATCTCTACTTCCCAAGTGCTGGGATTACAGCAATGGGCCATCCTGTTGGGTTTTTTTGTTGTAGTTTTTTTCTTCTTTTTTAAATTTTGCATGCGCATATATCTGTGCACTACATGCATGTAGACCTGCAGAGGCCAGAAGAAGGCATTGGATCCTCTAGAACTGGAAAGAGTGTTGAGCCTCCATATATGTGCTGGGAATTGAACCCAGATCCTCTTAAAGAGCAGCCAGTGCTCTTAACTGAGAAGCTATCTCTCTAGCCTCTAAAATATTTCTTTATGCTGTGTGTACACATATGGGTGAGTGCCATGGAGCTCCTGTGAAAGTTAGAAGATAATCTGTGGGACTTGGTTCTATAATTGCACTGTGTAGATCCTCAGGATTAAACTGAGGTCATGAAACTGACAAGTACCTTTACCCACTGAGCGGTCTTGCCTGTTCCCCCTCCCCCTCTGCCTCTGTCTCTCAAGTGATAGGGCATTACAGGTGTGTTTCACCACACTAAACTCTGCTATGTATTTTGTATGACCAGTATTCTGGATTTTCAAGATATGAATTTGGATCTGACCTTTTTTGTTGTTATTTTGTTTTGTTTTTACATTTATTTATGTAGTGTGGGTCGAGGATGTACTTGCCAGGGCATTTGTATGGAGGTGAGTTCTCTTTTCCCACCTGGTAACTTTCAGGCTTCAAGCCTAGGTTGTCAAGCATCACTATCCACTGAGCCATCTCCCTGGCCCTGGATCAGACATTTAAGCATTGGAAGCTATCTATCTATCTATCTTTTGTTTTGTTTTGATTTTTTGTTTGTTTGGGTTTTTTTTGGTTTTTCGGAACAGGGTTTCTCTGTGTAGCCCTGGCTGTTCTGGACCTCACAGAGATCTGCCTCTCTCAGCCTCCCAAGTGCTATGATTAAAAGTGTGCAGCCACCACCAAATGCTAGAAATGGAAGCTTTTATACTTTAAGGAAGAGAAATCGGTGTCCTAGAGAGATGGCTCAGCGGTTAAGTGCACTGGTTGCTCTTGCAGAGGACCCAGGTTCAGTTCCCTAGCACCCACATGGTGGCTTACCACTGGCTGTAATTTCAGTTGCAGGGGATCCAATGCCCTCTTCTGACCACTGAGGGCAACTAAGAAAGTACATGGTGCATGTATATACATGCAGGTAAAATACTCAATACTAATAAAATAAGAATCTAATAACTTTAAAAAGGAAATATGGGGGCTGGAGTGGTGGCGCAGTGGTTAAGAGCACTATCTGCTCTTCCAGAGGTCCTGAGTTCAAATCCCAACAACCACATGGTGTCTCACAACCATCTGTAATGAGATCTGATGCCCTCTTCTGGTGTGTCCAAAGACAACTAGAGTGTACCAACATACAAAATAAATCTTTTTTTTTTTTTTTAAAGGGGAACTATGGAGGCTGGAGAGATGAGGCATCCATTAAGGTTGCTTGTGCCATTTTTTTGTTTTGTTTTTTGAGATAGGCATTAAAAGCATGAGCCATCAATGTACATTGCTGAAGTCTTTCTTTTATTTCTTTTTTTTTAAATAGGATTTTCTGCTTTTCTAGGGGATCCAAATTTGGTTCACACTCCCATGTCAGACAGCTCACAATCAATTACCTGTAAGTCCAGATCCAGGGATCTGACACCATCTCCTGACTTCTATGGGCATGCACACCTGCACACATACGGCATACACACGCAGACACACATACATAAATAAAAATAAATAAATCTTAAGAAAAAAGAAAGAAAGAACTCTGAATCAGGCATGGTGGCAAACACCTAATCCCAACATTGGGGATGCTGAGGCAGGAGGACTGTCACAAGTTCCAGGCTAGCCTGAGCTACATAGTGAGAGTCTGATTCAAAAACAAAGCACAATAGGCCAGGTATGGTGGCACAGGCCTCTAATCCTAGCACTCGGGAGGCAGACGCAGGCGGATCTCTGAGCTGTAGGCCAGTTTGGTCTACAGAGTGAATTCCGGGACAGCCAGGGCTACACAGAGAAACTGTCTCAAAAAACTAACCACCAACAGAAAAATCTGTACGTCTGATGTCTTTTGAAGGATCTGCCACGAGAAATAGTAAGGGACTGGGCCATGGGGACAACTGAATGGAGGGGAAGTCAGTACGGAGATTCTGATGTGAGCAAGCCTGAGGAGCCATAAGAAGCTACTAGGGGGGGGGGGCGCTGAGCAGAGAGAGGCAGGGCGCTATGTACACAGGAGGTTGCATTCAGAGGCAGAGCTATAGGGACAACCTAGAGCATCAGGACCTCTGCTTCCCAAGTGCTGTGTGCCTGGCTCACTGAGGGCTTCTGTGCGTGCTCAGGCACACACTTAACCAGCTGAGCCATAGACCCAGCCCTTGTTCTCAGCCCTGGGTGATAAGACTCAGGGGGGGGGGATTCCAGTGTTCCTTCCCCACCCCCAATCCTTCATTCTTTCCACAGGCCAAGCCCTTATTCAGATCATCACGAAAGCCCACTGCCACAACAACCTCAGCCCACGCGGCCCCTCAGACGTATGCTGAGTATGCCATAGCCCAGCCTCCAGAAGGGGCTGGGGCCACAGTGCCCACAGGCTCTGAACCTGCGACGGGAGAGAACCCCAGCCAGCCCCAGAAAACAGGAGCAAAATCCAATAGCATCATTGTGAGCCCCCGGCAGGTGAGGGCAGGAGATGGGGTGCTAGGGTTCTGATGGGAAACCCTGTTCCAGGGATCAGTGTTGGGAGTGTTGGAAAGAGGGCTGAGGTTCACACACTCCGTTTAATTCACCCCTTCCTCCTGCGTTTATCACTTCATTCATTAATTCCTACATTCATTCATATACACATCCCTCTACCCTTTCATTCAGCCATACATTCATTTGTTCCTTCCTATAGATTCCCCACCATTCATGCATTCGTCCATCGATGGGCTTGTGGGTTCAGAGTGCCCCAGCCCTCCCTGCTAGAGCTGTCACTTTGATTAGGCAGCTCGGCTCCTGTCCCCAAGTCTGTTCATCTCCTCAGAACCTATAGGGAGAACCTCTAGTCACTGAAATGCTGCCCAAGCTATGTAGCCCTGGCTGGCTTCAAACTACCTGTCTCTGCCTCCCAAGTACTGGGATTAAAAGCATGAACCACTACGCCCAGCTCCCACCCAGTTTTATAATGAAGGATTTTGATGTGTGTGGTAGCTTGAATTAATTACTTTGTGCATTCATTCATTCCTTTCTCCATGCATTAACTCTTCCATTCATTTAATGCCCAGGGTGTTGTGGCGTGGGAAGGGGCATAGCCTGGAGCTCCCACACTCTCTTCCACACTCCAGCCTTCTGAGAATGCCCATGCTACAGGGAAGCTTTTGAACTTAGTCCTTTGGGGTTATGGTAGAATTATGACCCAGGCTCGGATAGATACCATCTCTAGCTATTGGTGAACCTTGAGCCCTCCTTTCTGTGGAGGTGGGGGTGGGGCAGACAATCCCAACCCTGAATTCTGAGCATGGGTCCCCTGAGTCTGTTCTGGGCCAAATAAGAGCCACTATGAGTCACCTCGGAGAACACAAGGTGTTCCCATCCCTCGGGAGTCCCTTGGGCCTTAGGAAGTCCATACTAGATGCTATCTATGAGTCAGGAAATTCCAGAAGTCTCAAGAATCTGGGTCAGGGTGCATGTAACAGGTAGTCCACAAGGCTTTAGGAGAGATATATCTGGAACCTGGGGCAGAGTCCAGATGACCCTAAGAACCTGGGCCTGGCCTGGTCACTGCTGTGTCCCCTGCATAGGGACAGTATGTGCTCTCTAAGTGTTTCCTAGATGGATTAGAGCTTGGGTCCCCCAAACACTTTCAGTCTTGGGCGGTTGAGGATGTTCTCGGGGAAGCAGAGGAGAGGAACTGGAGAGGGGCCCTTGGCCAGGGAGTGCTATGGTGGTGCGGTATGGGCAAGGTCCAGACTCCACCAGAGAAGTAGGGGAAAGAAAAATGCAGACTGGCCTGGGGCAGTAGGTGTGGGACCCTCCCTGGAAAGAGCAAGTGTGGCTGTTGCTAAGGTTTCAGTGAGGGCTGGTGTCCAGCAGACGGCAGGATGGGTTGGTACCGAGACAGGCTAAAGGGGACTGGGGGACTATGGGAAAGTCCTGGGGACAGGGAAGGCTAACATTCTGATTCCAGGCTGAGGAGTGTGGGAAGAGAATGAAAAAGACCCAGGAAGCTGGTGGGGCTTAGGGTGGGAAGAGGTAGGGGAGGGGCCAGCCTTCACCTTAGTCCAAGGGTCACCCCCATAGTGGCTTCTGCCTTTCTTCCTTGGCAGAGAGGCAACCCTGTGTTGAAGTTTGTGCGCAATGTGCCCTGGGAATTCGGTGAGGTGATTCCTGATTATGTGCTGGGCCAGAGCACCTGCGCCCTTTTCCTCAGGTGAGCTCTAGGTGCTTTGAAGGGGGTAGAGTCCTGTTCCACTCTTTCGACATTTTGAGCACTGAGTGGGAAAAGTGGGGTTCAGTGTTGTGGGCTCTGGGCCTCAGCATGGCTCTGTGTTGAAGAAGTGGTTGTGGTCTACAATTATCCAGAACAAGAGTAGCTGGGGCTGGACTCTGGGTTTGAGGAGTGAAAGCTGGGGCCTGGACTTCTGTATCTGAGGGAGGAGGCCTGGGTCTATATTTCTGGGTCTGGGGGAGAAGGACTGGACCCTGATTTGAGGGAAGAAGCCAAGTGTCCAGTGCCCCCGAATACTGCAGCTGGCTGCCCTTTCCTGGCATGACCCTTCCTAGAAATCCATCCCAGTCAGCTGACCTCCCTGGGCCTCTGGGAAGCTTGTCCCCTTTGCTGTGTTAATGGGTCCCAACCTCTGGATGCCAGTAAGGTACATAAGGATGTCTGGAGCCTCGGGGACATTGAGACCCTCAACTTGAACCTTTCCCTGTCTCCGCCAGCCTCCGCTACCACAACCTCCATCCAGACTACATCCATGAACGGCTGCAGAGCCTGGGGAAGAACTTCGCCCTGCGTGTGCTACTGGTCCAAGTGGATGTGGTAAGCAGGGCTGCTGTGCCGGCCTCACTCTTCCCATGCATCGAGGCAAGTTCACACATAGGCTGAAGAATCCCTTTTAAGATGCCGTGGCTTAGGACCTCAGTGGGAAATGTATTTTCAGTGAAGCTAAGATTGCCCCAGGACTCTCAGAAAGCCTATGTGGGCTCAGATGTGGGAAGGAAAAGTTGTCTAGAGCCAGACAGGGTGGTGTGTTCCTGCCAGCTGATCCCAGCACTCTGAAGATTCAGGTAAGAGAATCCTGACAGCCTGGGACAGCCTGGGCTACAGAGTGAGACTTTGACTCAAAAAATAGGATTCCTAGCTTAGTGGTAGGGCCCCTGCCTAGAATGCCCCAGTGAGGGGCTGGGGTGTAGCTCAGTGGTAAAGCCCCTGCCTGGAATCCCCCAGTGAGGGGCTGGGGTGTGGCTCAGTGGTAGAGCCCCTGCCTAGAATCCCCCAGTGAGGGGCTGGGGTGGGGTCAGTGGTAGAACCCCTGCCTAGAATCTCCCAGTGAGGGGCTGGGGTGTGGTCAGTGGTAGAGCCCCTGCCTAGCATGCACTAGGTTTAGTTCCCAGTATTATAAAAGTAAAAGCTTGCCTCATGTCCCTTTACCTAAATATCTGTTAGGCTTTGTTCATTTTTCACCACATTCTGACATGTCAGGTCCACAATTTCTCCCTGCCTGCTGTCCTGGCCACTACCCTTCGTTTGTTTGTTTGTTTCTTTGTTTGTGTATTTAAGACAAAGTCTCACAACACAGCTCAGGGAGCCTAGAACTTAGTGTAGGACAGGCCTAGGCTGGCCTTGACCTTATAGCAACCTCCTGTCCTGGCCTCTTGAGTGTTAGCATTAAAGCTTGAGCCAGGGGCTGGAGAGACGGCTCAGCGGTTAAGAGCACTGGCAGCTCTTCCAGAGGTCCTGAGTTCAATTCTCAGCAACCACATGGTGGCTCACAACCATCTGTAATGGGATCCGATGCCCTCTTCTGGGGTGTCTGAAGACAGCTACAGTGTACTCATACACATCAATATATGAATCTTAGAGGCCAGTTGCTCAGCTCTCTGACCTCTGCTCTTCACCCTCCTTTCATGATGGCAGCTCCTCTTGCTCAAAACTCTTCTTGGCTCCCTATGCTCCTGCAGGGAACCGTCCTCCCTTCTGTGGTAAGTGAGGACCTTCCTTCAATATTTGACCTCCACCCCACCACCAGGACTTAAGAAATATTTCTTGCGTGTGTGTGTGTGTGTGTGTGTGTGTGTGTGTGTGCGCGCGCACGCGAGCGCATACGAGTGAACACATACAATCAGAAGTCAGAGGGCAAGTTTTGGGGGTTCTTCCTCCTATGTGGATCTTGGGGATTCGATCAAGTGCGCAGTTTTGAAGCCAGGCGTCTTTAGGAGAGATGCTTGTGAGGCCCTGCACATCCACTGTGATTTTTTTTTTTTTTTGGCCAGGGTTTCTCACTGGGGCCTGGGGCACCACACCCAGCTTTCTATCCATGCAGGGGATTGAACCCAGATCCTTGTGGCTTTACTAACAGTACCGTCTCTCTCCCTAGCTCAGCTGTTGGGTTTCCACACTGTAAATCCCTGCTTTTGCCCAGATCTCTACTTCTGACTTTCTTCTATTCCAGAAAGATCCCCAGAAAGCTCTTAAGGAGCTGGCTAAGATGTGTATCTTGGCTGACTGCACCCTGGTCTTAGCCTGGAGGTGAGACACAGCCTTCCGCCCTCACCCCCATGCCCTGGACCAGTAAAGGCAGCCTGTGTAGTGGTACAGGTTCCTAAGCCAGGCATGGTAACACCAGCCTGTAATCCAGCACTGGGAAGTCTAAGGTCAGAACAGGTCAAGAGTTTAAGGCCAGCCTGGGCTAATGAGACTAGAGGCCAGATATGTCCAGGTTAGACCCAACAACTGAAAGTATTCAGTGTCTAGTGTTCCTAGTTTGTTCTGTTTCCTACAGAGTCCATAGCCAAGGTTATCCTAAAATACAGCAGTCTGTCTGCTTCAGCCTCCTGAGTGCCAGGATTGAGTGTGCCACCACATCTGTGTCCATATCTCTATCTCTAGAGGTGATTTAATTGGCTCACCAGTCAAACCACAAACAATCAATTTGGGAAAGAAAAACATCCCTTCCTCATACCATAAGTAAAATTAAACCCTGGTAAATTAATAGCTTTCAACTTAGAAAGACATACTTCAGTTAAGAGTGTTTTCAAGTGCTAGGGCTAGCTCCATTGACAGTGCTTTGTGACACATGGAACACTGCGTTCTATCACTGCATGGTTTTGTGGCTCATACCTGTAATCCCAGTACTTGGGACAGGGAGACAGCAGGATCAGAAGGTCCGTGAAATCTTTAGCTAAGTAAGCAATTCGTTTGTTTATTTTTATTTTTTTGAGACAGGGTTTCTTCATGTAGCATCTGACTGTCCTGGAACTCTCTTTGTAGACCAGGCTGGCCTTGAACTCAGAAATCCGCCTGCCTCTTCCTCCCAAGTGCTGGGATTAAAGGTATGTGCCACCACTGCCCGGCTAAGTAAGCAGTTTACAGGCAGATTGGGATATATGAAACCCTGTCTCAGAGAGAAAGAAATCTAAGCCTGCAGGTGACAGTGTACACCTATAATCCTAGTACTTGGTAGGCTGAGGCCGGAGGATCATTAATTCAAGGCCAGGAAGGAATACATAGTGAGACCTTGTGGTGGTAGATGGAACTCAAGAAGAAGGGAGAAAGGGGCGTGGCTCAGTGGTAGAGCCCCTGCCTAGAATCCCCAGTGAGGGGCTGGGGGCGTGGCTCAGTGGTAGAGCCCCTGCCTAGAATCCCCAGTGAGGGGCTGGGGGCGTGGCTCAGTGGTAGCATGTCTAGCATGTACAGTATCCTGGGTTCCATCCCCAGCATGACCAAAATAATAAATGTGTGAGGTACCACCCCACAGGGCTCCCTGCTAAGGATAGGAGTTGGGGCTGGGGTTGGCCTAGCTTTTGTTTGAAGGAGCATCCTGAGTGCTGGCCCTCTCACCCTGGCTGACATGTATCTGTTACCTAGTGCAGAGGAAGCAGGGCGGTACCTGGAGACCTACAAGGCGTATGAGCAGAAGCCTGCTGATCTCCTTATGGAAAAGCTGGAACAGAACTTCCTGTCACGGGTGAGAATGCCACCTCTTGTCCTGTACCTCCTGGCCCTGTAATGGCTTCTAGTTTGAGCTTGGTCCTTTTTAAAGCAAGTCTATCCACATTGAGGCATCCCCTCCCACCAGCTTGAAGGGCCTTTTAAGTACAAACCAGACCCTGCCGCCCTTAGCGCTGAACCCCTGGCCTGCTCTCAGCATCTACAATCCTAATCTCTCTGCTGGAATCCATCTTTCCCATACCAGCTCTGATGCCTCCTCCTCTAGGAAGCCATCCTTCATCCCCTCAGCCTAGTAGCCCAGAGTGCCATCTTGACCCTGCTGTGACCGCAGCACCCCCCACCACTCAGTGACCACTTCCAGATTTTATTTTGTAAATGAATTAATGCTTTTCAGCTGTAAAGAGGGACTCAACTTTTCTTTCTGGGTGTCCTGGGTGCTGGAAAGTGAACCCTGGGTCCTCTGGAAGGGCTGGGTGTATTTGTAATGGCTGGACCATCTCTTCAGTCCCACATCTGTTGTTTCTGAAGACAGTATCTCCCCAGGCCTGGCAGGCCTGAGCCCAGCTGGGAACCAGTCTGGCCTCAAACTTGCAGGAATCCTCCAGCACCTGCTGTCTAAGTACTGTGTCACAGGCTGCCCCTATGCCCAGCTCCCAAGAAAACCACCTCTTTCCCTTCCAGGCCACTGAGTGTCTGACCACGGTGAAATCTGTGAACAGGACCGACAGCCAGACCCTCCTGGCCACATTTGGAGTAAGAGGACCCCTGGGTATCCCCTCTTGACCTCCCCATGGCCCACACCCTGGGGTCCTCTGCAGCTGGGACAGGTAAGGGTTTCTGGCACACTGCCCTGACCTTGAGCCTGCCTTTCAGTCCCTGGAACAAATCATGACTGCATCAAGGGAGGATCTAGCCTTGTGTCCTGGCCTGGGTCCCCAGAAGGTAAGAATTCCACGGGTGATGCTACAGGGGTTGAGAGGGTGCAGGAATGAGCCCCAAATCAATGGACCTTAGACCATGAAGTTCTATTAAGTGTCTATTGTTTTTAGACAGGGTCTTACTATACATGGCTCTAGCTGGTCTGGATCTCACTATAGACCAGGTCGGGCCTGAACTCAGCTCTGCCACTGACTTCTCTTGCTAAGATCACAGGAGTAAGCCATCATGCCTGTTCTGTCAGGCTGGGAATGTAGCTGAGTTGGTGGAGTGCTTGCCTAGCATGTGCAAAGCCCAGGCGCTACTCCCAGCACTGGGTAAACTAAGCGTGGTGAGCATGCCTATAGCAGCCGTGTAAGGCAGGAGGATCAAAGGTTGAGTTCAAAGCTATCTGTGGCTAAACAGCTAGCCAGGCCAGCTCAGAATGCTTGACCCCATGTCTCAGAAGTAATACTTTTTGTTTTATTTACTTAATGTAGCTGAGGTTGGCCTTGCACTTCTGATCCTTCTGCCTCAGCCTCCCAAGTGCTGGGATTAAAAGTATGCACCACCACCTTCCAGCCGACAGACTAGTTCTTAGGTTCATTTATACCCACCTCCTGGCCAGCCTCAAGTAGAATTCAGACACACAAAGATCTTCAACCAAGAGAATAAGAGGCAGAACCGCACATCAAACAGAGCAGGCAAACAGCGTCTTTAATGACAGGTTCTCTCCCCCCTTGCCCTCAGGCCCGCAGGCTCTTTGAAGTACTACATGAACCCTTCCTGAAAGTGCCTCGATGACCTGCTGCTACCGAAGCCCAGTGTCACAATAAAGCATTTTCCATGCCCAGGCTCCTGTGGATGTGCATGTTTGCTTGGGGGACAGGGAGCATCTATACAGCTGATTTCTGACCTCAGCCCTGCAAGTTCCTCCGGCTCCTGCTTCTGTCCCATGGGGCATGCTTCTCAGTGGGGAACGGTGACTTGCATCCCACTTTCCTGATCCTTCTTTTTCTTCTTCTTGGGGGATCCTTGACCTGCCCTGGGTTCTGGTTCCTCGAACTGTCTTGGGTCAGTCACCTCAGACCTGGGCTCTGTTGCTTTCTGTCCTCCTCTGTTTTTCTTGCTGGGTGCTGGAGCCCCCTGGGGCTCAAAGTCATCTGGACGTGCAGCCTCTGTCACCTCTGCTGCCAAGGCCAGTGCCTTGTCCACCCACTTTCCCTTTTTCTTCTTCTTTGTGTTCTTGGGGGACATAGGAGCTACTTCAGCCTGAAGCCCAGGTTCTGAAAGTTCGGTCTCCACGAGCACGCCAGGGAGCCCCATCTCTGTCTCCATCACCAAATTCTGTCTCTTTTCTTTTCTCCTCTTCTTTGCGGGGAACAGTAGGATGGTTTCCTCATGGGGTTCCACAGTGACCTGTGGCTGAGAGCCAGCCATGGTGCCGTCCACTTCCTTTGTCCCTTCAGCTTCCTTCTGCCTCTTTCTCTTTTTGGTGGGGGACAGGAAAGTTCCCCCAGGAGGCTCTGTTTGAGCCACAGGTTCTGTGTGCCCCAGATCCTCTTCCGGCTGGGGTGTCTCTGCCCCCTTGGACTTCTTCCTCTTCTTGCTGCCGGTGGCAGATAGGACTGGCAGCTCTGCCATGGCCTCCATCTCCTCCTCCCCAACATGATGCCTCTTTTTCTTCTTCTTCACATCCATTCCTAGGTTACCCCAGGTTGTTTCCACTTCCATGGCTCCGTGCCTGTTCACAGCCTCGTGAGTGTCTGAGGCCTCTGCACCCTTTCTCTTCTTTTTCTTCTTCCCTGAAGTTGGTGACCTCAGAGGGGAGGCTGACCCGGGCCCTGTGACCGGAGGGCTGCCTCCAAAGGCGGAGAATCGAGGCCGAAGGCCAGCAGGGATCTGAGGTGGCAGGCTTGTGGGGATTGGCTGAAGGGGAACCCGGGAGGTAAGATATTCTTGAGGACCCTCCATGATCCTTAAGCTCCCGTTGGGGGCTGGGGCACAGGTGAGTCTGCCAACTGCCTCCACTGAAGATGCGAGCAAGGTGGCTTCTCCAGCCTGTGGGCTGCTGCTAAAGACCCGGTATTGGTGCTTCTTGCCATCCAGTTTCCCCTTAACAGCCTTGGAGCCAGAGAGTGGTACACGCCGCCCATTGAGGCTGAGGAGAGAAAGGGAGAATCAGTGGCTGACCTTTTCCAGAATGGGGTGCAGTTCAGCGCTAGAACCCAGGTGCAAGACCCTGTGTTCTGTTTCCTGTTTCCAACCAACCAACCACATTCTGGGGGTTTGTGGGATGCCTAGAACGCCTGACCAGCCTGGGGCCACCTCCCTTTAGATATGTGCCACCCCGTGGCTGTTTCTGGGGACTCACTCTCCGTGTCTCCGTAAGTGAGGCCCTAGCTCATGCTGGCCTTGAAGTCTACTGTTTTCCTGCCTCAGCCTCCCAAGTGCTGAGATCATATCCTATCCCCACCATTACCCACTTTTAATCCCAGTACTCAGGAAACTGAGGTTGGAGGAGGCTGGTTCTTAGAAACCAGCCTGGGCTACAGAATAAGGCTTGTTTCAAAACAAAAAGCATTTCCGGGTTGCTCAGAAATGCCATCTAGCCTGGTGGTGGCAACTCGCCTTTAATCCCAGCACTCCAGAGGCAGGCAGCTATCTGAGTTCAAGGCCAGCTTGCTCTACACAGCGAGTTCCAGGACGGCCAGGGCTACACAGAGAAACTGTCTCGAATTTAAAAAAAAAAAAAAAGGCTCTCTACAAGTTCTGGTTCACGGTCTACATTTACAATGAGTGATTTCAGTCCATGGAGGGTTCAGCCTCTAGGAGGTGGGGGGGATCCTCCTAGTAGGTGGCCTGGAAGCAACCACTCACCATTGTGGGGCGAAGTCTGCAGGGGCTCGGATAAGCCACAGTTCTGTATCTGGACCTGTAAGCGCCTCCAAGGAGAAACGGGGGGGAACCGAGTCTGGAGACATCGCCGTGAAGTTGGGAGGGCAGGAGAACCGAGTGGCACCTGAGAGGAGACAGTGTGCGTTTTTTGGGGGGTAGGGGGGAGAAGCTTTAGACATGGCCAACCTCTCGTAGGTCCCTCAACTGCCTGCACCACGGGAGCAACCCCGCAGCCCTCCCCAATCCCTTCGGCACCCAGACCCTCCCGGATGCCCTTCCTCTCCACCAGTTGAAGCTCCACTCACTGCAGGCCGAGGTTCCCTCCATCCCAACTCTGGAGGAGCCCACGCGAACGCTACCCACCACGTGGGCCCAAGGGGTGGATCCGCACCCGGAAGCATCCAAGTCGCTTAGGAGAGCGGGGACGTGGCTCAGCGCTGTCACTATTTGCAGAATCCGGCTAACCTCCACTATTAAACTTCACACATCAGAGGAATGATTAATTTGGCAACAATGCCCTATAGGGGAAAATCAATCCCCTGTTCGCAGAAATGCAAACTAGCTCGGATCTCGGTGTGTCTGCTCCCCCAACAGCTTTGCTCACGTGGTTTCTTCCAACACGGTCTTAAAGGGGCAGTGACCCACCTAGGCCACGGCTTCGAGACAGACGATCGATTGTGCAGCATTCCTTGTAAAAGCTAGGTAAGAATTCTGGTTGTCACGATTGTGCTTTCAAAGCTAGAGTGTGTCTTCGGAAGTCCCTGGTGAGGCGAAAATTGGAGGGTTTTGTTTTGGTTTGGTTTGGTTTTTCGAAACAGGGTTTCTCTGTATAGCCCTGGCTGTCCTGGAACTCACTTTGTAGACCAGGCTGGCCTCGAACTCAGAAATCCGCCTGTCTCTGCCTCCCGAGTGCTGGGATTAAAGGCGTGCGCCACCACTGCCCAGCTGAAAGTTGAAGGTTTAACTGAACCAGGTCGGAAAATAGAAAAAAGCGGACGAGCGGAGCATTTGAAGTACCAATCAGAGGCGGAGCTTCTGAAGTCTAGGGACGCGGGAAACCGAGGGGGAGGAGTCCACAGGGTCAGGGGTGGAGCCTCGGACCCCAGAACACTAGAGCCTAGCTTGAAACGCGGTGAGGTTTAGAGTCGGGTGACACTTGTAGATGCCCTCGTGGCCTTGTGTCCTGAATGGGAAGTATTCCCCACGGCTCCGAGGCAGGTAGAGGTGCAGCTAGTCGACCCCTCTCTGCCCGCGGCCCAAGTAAACAGCGGCACGTGGACGTGGGATTTGGGGGACGTGCCCACGCCCCTTCCCAGCAGAACTGCAGCGCGTGGGGTGGCGGGTGGAGCCGCGGGACGGTGGCGAGACAGGGTGACTCGACTGCATTCCTGGCCGGTGTGTCAGCGTCGCGGCCCGCCCCCTCTGCGGATATTTTGGAGACTCCTCCAGAATTGGGGGCTCTCCCTTCGTCAGAGGCTTTTGAGAACAGAGGGAACCAAGACTACGAAGGAGTGTTCCCTCCACCAGGGATCTCCAGACTATGTGTTCCCCTCGCGGGTGGGCGAGAAACTCTGGGGCTCGCCCTTTGTGGGCTTCAAGACTCCAATTCCCAGATGACTCGAAGGTTGCTGGCGATGGACGTCGGTCAGGAGTGCTGCTGGGGGTTGTAGTCCAGCTTGTTGCTAGGCACTCCAGTAAATCGCCAACGCTGTGATGTTTTGATTTGTTTTTGAGACAGGGTCTCTTTGTGTAGTCCAGGCTGGCTTGGAACTCGCTGTGTAGACCAGGATAGCCTTGAACTTGCAGAGGTGCGCTTGTCTCTGCCTCCTAAGTGCTAGGATTAGAGACCCCTTATTTTTAACTTTTGTTTTATTTAAACAGATAACCCGGGCTTGGAGTCCGCGCCTCTCTATCTCCTCGTTAAGTGTCCAAATCTACACTCAGGCAAGGGGAAACTGAGCCTGGAGGAGTGGGAAAGGGCTCAAGAGTTCTTCCCCTACACCTATAGTGAGATGAGAATCTGAACTCTTGTGCATTTCGCCGTCCAGGACGTCCACGATCTTCTGGACCTCGCTCTGGTTGACTGTCACATGGATCGCACCTGACTCCAAATGGAAATGTCCCTGGCTGCGCCCCGCCCATTCGGGACTACAAATCCCAAGGTGCTCCAGGCAACCGCAGCTCCCCCTCCTCTGTGGGACACGCCTCCCTCCAGTCAGAGTCACGTAGTCTAACCTGTTCCCCAGCGACTGCCCCGCCCCGTCCTCCGCTCCCCGCCGCTGGAGCCGGAGCCGGAGCCCGAGGAAAAGCCCCCCGGTGCCAGGATCTGCCCCGACGCGTGAGTTCCACCCCCACCCAGGGTCCAGCCACCCCAGAACCCGACACCGCGTCCCTGGGAGGACTTGATGGAAACTCGGACCGTAGGTCCAGGGGAGTAGTGTGGGAAGCTCACGCCTGGATCCCTGGAAAGAAGGGAACTGGGGTGCTGACTTTACTGGGCAGATGGATGAGGGCTTGGACACTTGCGATCTTAGTGGTACTCGGAGCCCTTGGTCTGGGGAGTTATTGGAGCTGGAATTTTTGAATATTTTAAATGGGGACCCTTGGAAGTGTCTTAGGATGCTGTTGGGGGTCTTGGGTCTCTGAATTTTGGGTAGATGTAGGAGGTCAGGACGTCCTAGAATGGTTGGGCGCCCGGTCACCCCCCAGCTGCCTTAAGCACCGAACCACTAGGTCTTTGAGTAAAATTAGTGGCACTGGAATAGTGGATCCTGGCCTTGGAAAAGAGTGGGACAAGCACGGGGGGGGGGCGTGGGTTTCTCAGGAGGCTGTGTTGCAGTGCTACACCCCACTTTTTGGTTTTGGGATGGGGGCAGGGAGTGAGAAACCGGGGCAGCTCTCCAACCTCTTCTGTGCCGCTGAGCGAACCCCAACATGTCATTAACTGGGGAGTCAGACCTGCCTAACCAGAGGAGGCACATCCGCCCAAGAGCACCCCCTAGCGGAAACGGGGGTCAGACCTCTTATTGCCCCACGGGGTGGGAAATAGGTAGGGTTTGCTGAGGTCATTCTAGAGTCCAGGGCAGAATAACAGGACCGCAGGGCTAGATCTGGGAGGTTTCTGTGGCCTTGTTGTGTTGCGTTTTATAGAATGGAAATAGTAAACTGAGGCTGGCAGGCTGTACAGGCAGTTGAATTTGACATCTCCTTCACGCTTGTGACAGCTGTCTGTAGAAGGAATTCCTTCACTCCCACCAGATTTTCTAGTTAACCTTCTTCCTCCCCGATGGGGTTCCTTGTGACCCAGAGGTGAGACATGTGGCCTCCACTTCCATCTGTCTGACCTGAGGTATTATGGGAGATAAGGGAGGGAGGGAGGCTAATTCTGGAGGTGTCTGTCTGTCCTTGAGCTAGGGAGAGGGCAGGATTACGAAGCTGGTGGGGGACAAGGATCTGAAGAGGGAGGGTGTTTGCTAATGCCTGGGCTGGAGTGACAGCCTGAAATGAAGCTAAGGAATAATAGCCACAGCTGCCAACACAGGCTGTGTTCTGCCAGGCTCAGGTCAGGATGGATTTCTCCGTCCACACAGGCATTTGGCAATCACCCAAAGGTAGGAACAGCCAGTTCCACCTTCAGTGGAGTTTGTTGACCCCTGAGAGGACTCCTCCCTAGCAATGGGGAAACTGAGGCTGGTCCTGGGAACTTGCCAATTTCTATATGGAACCTTCCAGGACTCTCATCCTGCCGTAGCCCCACATTCCTGGGGATAGTCACTGTTGCTCACGGTGGGAAAGTCAGGGTTCTGTGGTCCAGAGGCTCAGGCAGTTGAGACCACTGGCAACAGAACCCACCGCTCTTAGAACCACAGAAGGAAGGAGTTGGTGTTTGGCTCAGCCAGTAGAGTGCTCACCTAGCATGCAGGAGGCCCCAGGTTCAGTCCACAACACTGCATAAAAAAGACTGTATAATAAATAAGACATGTCAATATTTCTAGCATTGGGAAGGTGGAGGCAGGTGGAACCAGAGTTTAAGTATAGTAGGGGCTTGGGGGGGACAAGCTTGGTGGTGGCGCATGCCTTGAATCCCAGCACTCAGGAGGCAGAGGCAGGCGGTTTGAGACCAGCCTGGTCTACAGAGTTCCAGACAAGCCATGGAGATAGAAACCAACCAAGCTAGAACCCTCACAAAAAATAAGACACTAGGTTTTTATCCCTCACTGTGACTCTGCCCATGTGCGATCGATCAATCGATGGATCGATCAATCGATGCCCCAGGCCTCAGACTGAACTCAAGCCGTGTGCTAACTGTATAAGCACTCTATTGCTAGGAGCTAAAATTTAGCTCTTGTTCATTTGAGACAGTGTCACTTATGTAGCCCAGGGTGGCTTCGAACTAGAGACCCTACTGCCTCAGAATGCTGGGATTGCAAAGACTTATCTGTGTCACCCTCAAGAACCTTGGATGAAGGCTGGAGTAACAGTCTAGGATGCATGACACTTGGCCCTTAAATTGCACTGTTGTAAACACTGTATATTTTAGGTCCTCCAATGCCCACACCTCATTTGAGTGAAGTCAACACGTGAGGAAACAGAGGGACAGACAAGCCCTCCCAGTAGCTAGCTCAAGGCAGAAGCTTAGCTAGGGCAAGTCCTACCCACATCCAGTTCGCCGATTTAAAAATCAAATCTGACCAGGCTAGAGCAAAGGATTGCACTCTGGGTGTTCCAAACCCATCTCGACACCCTGACCTGGATCCCACTGACTCCTCCAGGAAGCCCAAACAGGATCCTTCACCTCTGGGAACCGTGCTGGAGGGCAGAGGAGGCCGGGCAAGGAGACTTAAGGGTGGAGCACAGATGGGAGCCAGATGAAGGGAGAGCCAGAGTTGGAGGAGGCCCAAGGAAGAAGACCTGAGGGTGGAAGGCAGGGACAGAAGCCTGGGAACAGAGACTCTGCCACGCCCGCCTAGCCCGCTGCGCTCCCCTGCCGGGGGAGCTGTGCACCTGCCCAGGCCCGCCTCGCATTCCCAGAGGCTGAGCTCAGCTGTCCAGCCCGCGGGGAGCGCGCGTCCCCTGGCGGTCAAGGCGTTTATAACATCCACACTAGCCTCTGAACAGCAGGGCTCTCTGAAACTGAGGTCTTACCGATTTGATAATGGTACGGTTGCCAAAAGATCTGCTTACTGTCATATGCTGGGAGAGGGATTTCAGGCCTCTGGAAGAACAGCAAGGGCTCTTAGCTGTTGAGCTCTTTCTTAGCCCTTGTCTGTGTGCACATGGGTGCTGGTATCTACAGAAGCTTCTGCTGGAGCTGGTACATGAAACTGTGAGCCAGCCACTCAATATGGATGCTGTGAACCAAACTCTGGTCCTCCACTCCACACTCTAAACGGCGGAGACAGCTCTTCAGCAGAGGGATCAAGTCTTTCTGTGTAGGTCTGGCTGGCCCTGAGCATATGATGTAATCAAGCCCGGGACTGTCTTAAGTCATCTGCCTTTGAAAACTGAGATTACAGGCAGGCGTGTGCCACCTTTCCCAGGCCTTTTTTAAAAACTTATATTTTGAAATAGGGTTGCCTAAGCTGGCCTTCAGTGTACTCTGCTGCACTTCAGACCTGAAAGTCACCCTCATTCTGTGCCAGTCTCTCATGTAAGCAGGCTAGACCTTAACAGATGCTCTACTTTAGAAGCCTGGAGTCTTACAGCCTGGAAATCCTCTTGTATCGTCTTGGCACTGGTCCAGTGAGGTAACCTACTTCTCTTCATTTTACAAGTTAGGCAACTGAGACACTCTTGTTAGGGGGTCCAGAATTTAACTCTCCACCTCTGGCTGCTGGCTTGTGGTAGACTCGAGGAACATGCGATTCCAAGATAGAAAGCATGGCAGAAAAACTAGAAATTGTGGGCAAAATCAATGAAAGAAATTTAGAATGTCAAATTGATGAGAGCTCTTGGACTTGGATCCTATTTTTCTACTAGAGATTGAACCTAGGGACTGACTAATGACAGGCTTGGGCTCTACCACTGAGCTACGCCCCCAGCTCCTCACTGGAGGGATTCTAGGCAGGGGCTCTACCACAGAGCCACACCCCCAGCCCCTCACTAGGGGATTCTAGGCAGGGGCTCTACCACTGAGCTAGATCTCCATTTCCAGTTCAGAAGTTTCTCTCAGTAGATTTGTAAGCTTTGGGGTTTATTGTTATAGAATTTTACCATCTCAGAGGCCCCACTGGGTGTGGTGATGCATGTCTGTAGGTTCAGCCACAGAGAGGCAGGAGAAGCCATTAGTAACCTTCCTGGATGGACTGGGCTATGCAATGACACCAAATACAGCATCAGATTTCAGAATGGAGGCTTCTTTGAGATCAGAAAGGACTTTCAGAAAACTTAGTTTATGTCTTTCTGCCTTGTGGAGAATCTCAGGAGCCAGGGAGTCTCAGGCCCTAGGGGTGGAGAGGATTCAAGGTGACACATGCTCAGATGAGCCACCAGCCCCAACAGGTTCTATTCCTCGTGGCTTTCCAGACAGAGGCTGGTGTCAACATGTCCCAACTGGCCCCACTGCCTACACCTTTAGCGCCCAAAGCTAAAAGGTGACAGGACTGGTGGGCGTGGCGGCTGCCATGGGGATAGAGGTAGCTGGTGTGACCAGTTCCCCTTTGTCCTACTGGCTGGTGACCACAGCTGCCTCCCTGGGCCTGGCTACCTCCCTGTTCTTCCTTTTAACAATGGGTCAGTGTGAACAGGGACTCTTGTAGACAGTGACTCTTGGGAGGAACCCTCCAAGTTTGAATGAAACATTGCAGAATGGCAGCTTAGATCCTGATGTGAAACACAGTCTGAAGGACTTCTTAAATGTTCACTGTGAATACAGGTTTCTTATTTTTGTAATCTAATTTTGAGACAGGGTCTTACTGTGTAGACCACGACAGCCTAGAACTCACAGAGATCCTCTTGTCTCTGCCTCCTGAGTTGAGATTAAAGGCGTATACCATCATGCTCAGCTCTTTTTTAAAAGTTTTGTTTTGAGACAGAGTCTCTCTGTGTAGCCCTGGCTGTCCTGGAACTTGCTCTCTAGACCAAGCTGGCCTTGAACTCACAGAGACCCGCCTGCCTCTGCCTCCTGAGTGCTGGCATTAAAAGTATGTGTATATTGGTGTGTGCACATGAGTGCAGGTGCCCTCGGAGGCTGGAGAGGGCACTGATGTCTTGGAGCTGGAGGTGCAGGTGGCCGTGAGCCAGCCAGTGTGTGTGCTGGGAGCTGAGCTCTGGGAGACGACAGTAGGAAGTACTCTGAACTGCTGAACCATTCCATCTCAGCTTTCTTGTGTTGTTTTTCTTCTTCCTTTTCTTTTTGCTTTTTGAGACAGAGTCTCATAATGTCTAGGAGGACCTCAAAGTTGCCGAGTAGCCACCGATGAGTCTTAACCCAAGATTTTCATGTGCATATTTCTCAAGTGCCGGGATTGGAGGGGACACCTGGCTCAAAGCGCTCTGAATTGTATGTTCTTGCTTACTGTGTGTGTGTTGCTGTGTATGTTGTGTGTTGTGTGTCAGTGTGTCCTTGAACATGGAGGCCAGAAGTCATTGTTACGTATCCCCCACCACTATTCACCTTATGTGTAGTTGTTTTTTAAGTTTTATTTCTTTTGTATGTATAGGCGCATTTTACCTGCGTGTTTGTCTATGTACCATGTGTGTGCCTGATGCCTGTGGAAGCCAGAAAGTGTTGCACCCTCTGGAACTAGAGTTACAAATGGCTGTGAGCTGCCATGTGAGTGCTGAAGAATGAACTTCTTCCCTCTGAGCCATCTCCCCAGACCCACCTTAGTTTTTGAGACAGAAAATCAATCTCTCTCTCTCTCTCTCTCTCTCTCTCTCTCTCTCTCTCGTAGTTGAGCAGCCATGGTCTGTAGTTGCCTGTGTATACCTCCCCAGAGCTGGCATTCCCAGCCTCCACCTGTACTCCCAGAGTTTCAGCGGGGTGCTAAGGGCTGAGTTCAGTTCCTTGCTCGTGCTCAGGAAGCCCAGCGCCAGCTGAGCTAGCTCTTCTAAAGCCTTTAGCCCAGGTTAGCTTCTCCGTTGCTGATCCTGCTCCCTCCACATCCTCATCACACCCTCCTGGCCTGTGACACCACAATTATTTAGGGTTTTGTTGTTGTTGTTTGGTTTGGGTTTTGATTTTTTGGCAGGGCTCAGGCTGGGGAGATGGCTCAGCGGTTAAGAGCATTGTCTGCTTTTCCGGAGAACCTGGGTTCAATTCCCAGCACCCACACGGCAGCTTCTGACTCCTTCATGCAGACTTATATACTGGCAGAACACTAATGAACAACAACAAAAAAAGAAAAGAAAGGGGGAAAAAGAGGCAAGGCTCATTTTGTAGCCCAGGCTAGACTGAATACACTGTAGTCCAGGCTGGTCTGACACTAGAAATCCTTTCACAACTGCTGTCTGGGTTCTAGGATTCTAGCTGAGCAATGCTTGCCTAGCTCCTAACTTGATGTTTAGAAGTGGAGGAGGAGCTGTGGCTCAGTGGCAATGCGCATGCGTGGTGAGCACGAGTGGTGCACCTGCACCTCTGGCTCCGTTCCGAGTCCATGTGGTTCATGTGGTGCTCTAAGCCTATGATCTCGGCACACAGGAGGTGTAAGCAGGAGGATTGGAAGTTTGATGTCATCCTAAACAGCACAAAAGCTTTAGACCAGCCTGTGCCACATGAGACCCTGTCCCAAACAACAAGAACAACAGCAATGTGGTGGAGGAATGGCTGAGAGATTAAGAGCACTTGCTCTTGCAGAGGACCCAGGTTCAGTTTCCAGCCCTCATATGGTGGCTCACAACTATTTGTAACTTCAGTTTTAGGGGATCTGATGATGCCCTGTTCTCATCATGATGGGAACCAAGCACACAGATAGGCAGATGCTCATACATATAAAGTAAGTTAAATAAATGTAAAAGTAAACAGAACAAAAAAACAAACAACAACAGACTTAGAATGCTGATACAGGCCTGTAATCCAAGAGTCATGGAGGCCGAGGCAGGCCAAGGATTGTGAGTTTGAGGCCTACATAGTTTTAGGCTACATAAAGTTTTCCAGTCTATACTGGATAGGTAAAAAGACCCTGTTTAAGCATGGATAGTAAAAAAGAGGGCTGGGGCATGGCTCAGTGGTGGAGCCCCTGCCTAGAATCCCCCAGGGAGGGGCTGGGAGTGTGGCTCAGTGGTAGAGCCCCTGCTTAGAATCCCCCAGTGAGGGGCTGGGGGCGTGGCTTAGTGGGAGAACCCCTGCCTAAACATGTGTATGGCACAGTATTTAATCCTTATTACAGCAATAAACAAAACAACTTCAAAACTCAACCACAAACATCTGGTGCTGTCCCTTGGTCCCTAGTAGACATTCATTAAAGTAACGATTATTTCAGCCTCAGTTCAATAGCACATAAGTGATGGATGAATTCTTTGTCCTGAACTTTTCTAGGATGGGTTCAAGACTTCAAGTTAAGCTTATGGACAGAGTTCTGAAGGAAGTGACATTTCGGAACCTTAATGACTCTTGAGGGCCCCTCTTTCCCTGGGGTGGGGCCTGGAGGGGCGTGGCCTGGAGGGTCTAAGCCAGTTCTCACTCCAGGCAGGCACCCTGCTCCGGCCGGCACCATGGACAGCGAAGCATTCCAGCATTCGATGGACCTTCTGGATCTGAACTTCCAGTGTGAGCTGGCAGCAGGGTGGATGTGCAGGGCCTGGTAATGGGGGAGATGGGAGAGAGGACAAGGTCTTGACCTTCTCTTCCATCCACCCACACAGCACTGGCCATGAAGCACATGGATCTGAAACAGATGGAGCTGGACACCGCTGCCGCCAAAGTGGACGAATTAACCAAGCAGTTAGAGTCCTTGTGGTCAGACTCGCCAGCTCCTCCTGGCACACAGGCTGGAGTCCCCTCTAGGGTGAGCCTGGTGATCCCACTGACCCCAAAACCAGCTTCTCTTCATACCCCAGGGGAGGCCTGGATTTCTAAGGTGGTGCAGGCTGAGGTGGGTGCAAGGGCATCTAGAAGAGAGAGATATCGAGGTATGGAGATCAGGCTGGTAATCCCTGCCGTAGGGAAACTGAGGCAGGAGGATGAATTTAGTGCCAACTCCTCTACTTCATAATGAGTTCAAGGCTGGCCCAGGCTACAGGAGAGGCTAGTTAAGTTGGAATGTTTGCCCAGCATGGATGAGAAAGTCTGTGTTTCAGCACTCAGGAGGCAGAGGCAGGCGAATTTCTGTGTTCGAGGCCAGCCTGGTCTACAGCAGAGTGAGTGAGTTCCAGAACAGCCAGAGCTATACAGAGAAATCCTGTCTCGAAGAGAGAGAGAGAGAGAGAGAGAGAGAGAGAGAGAGAGAGTCTGTTTTCTATCTTTTGTACCATATAAACACAAGGCTTGTGGTGTGCATGTTATCCTGGAGCCATAGAGGCAGGAGGATAAGGAATTTCATGGCCACACTTCACTTCATGGAGACCTGGCTAGCCTGGGCTTTGTGAGACACTATCTCAAAAGTTATTTGTTTGTTTGTTTGTTTACTAGGCTGTCCTGCAACTCACGCTGTAGACCAGGCTGGCCTTAAACTCAGAGCTATATCTGCCTTTATCTCCCCAAAGGCATGCACACCCCCATGCCAAACTTAAATTAAGTGGAAAAAAGTGAAAGCTCAGATGAAGCCTTTTAAAAAAGGTTTATTTATTTATATGAGTGCTCTATCTGCATGTGCATGCCAGAAGAGAACATCAGATCCCATTATAGATTACGTGAGCCACCATGAGCTCAGAATCTCTGGAAGAGCAGCCACTGAGCCATCTTTCCAGACCCACGAAGCTGTTTCTTAAGTCATGTAAGAATCAGTAACACACCCAGGCTTTCCCCAGGCTCTGCACTGCAGTCTGCAGTAATCTGATGTCTCCAACCTCCTCCACTGACCCCACTATTGTCTCCTCTGACCCTTCGATGCCCCCCTTTACCACAGGTGTCCCGGTACAGCACCAGCCCTGTCCCCGAGCATTTTGGCAGCAGAGGGTCCCCGCAGAAGATAGCCACTGATGGCATAGAGGCCCGTTTTGGACGCTCGGAGAGTGCCCCCTCCCTGCACCCTTACAGCCCTCTGTCTCCCAAGGGCCGTCCGTCCTCGCCGCGCACCCCCATCTACCTGCAGCCCGACACCTACAGCAGCCTGGATCGGGCGCCATCGCCCAGACCCCGCGCCTTCGACGGAGCGGGCAGCCCCCATGGTCGGGCACCGTCCCCACGGCCGGGGGCTGGCCCGGTGCGGCAGCCCGGTCCCCCGACCCCCTTTGACTACCTGGGCCGCTCAGGGTCTCCCCGGGGCAGCCCTCTAGCTGAGGGACCCCAGGCCTTCTTTCCGGAACGAGGACCTTCCCCACGTCCATCTGTTGCAGCCTACGACACATCGGGCACGTTCGGGAGCCCTCTGCTGGGCGCGGGTGGCAGTGCCTTCGCCCCGCCGCTTCGCGCACAAGGTGCATGGGCACCCTTTCTTTGGGAGGCTGGTTCGGTCTAGTCTATGCTTACACCCTTATTTACGGACACCTTTCACCAGATGACTCGACGCTGCGCCGGAGGCCCCAGAAAACCTGGAACGAGTCTGACCTGGATGTAGCCTACGAGAAAAAGTCTTCACAGACAGCGAGCTATGAACGTAAGTGACAGAGGGTGAGGGGACCTGGAGGACAGGAGTCTGGAGTCCATCTGAACGATTTATCGATCGATGCGTGTTTTGCAGGGCTGGACGTCTTCACACGGCCTGCCTCACCGGGCCTGCAGCTCTTACCCTGGAGAGAGAGCAGCCTGGATGGGCTGGGGGCCAGTGGCAAGGTGAGGGGCGGGTGGGCAGCACCCGGGTGAAGGTGGAGGGTCTGCATGCACACACCGTGTGTGTGTGTGTGTGTGTGTGTGTGTGTGTTCCTTTTCCCACACTCTTTATGGCGGGAAGCTGAGGATTGAATCTAGAACAAGGCTCCCTGTAGGTGAGTGGAAACTCCAGAGCCACACCCCTAGGTCCTCACTGGAGGATTCTAGGCAGGGGCTCTACTACTAAGCTAACTATCAGCAAACTTCTGCTTAGGTTTCTTAAACTGATTTGAATCCTACCTTAGCCTTCTGAGTGGTAGCCTCAAGGTGGATGCTCTTTCTTTGTTGTGTGTGTGTGTGGGGGGGGGATTGGTGTTTTGTTTTGTTTTCCTGTAGTGTGAAATGGCCTACAGTCAAGCCAATCCTCCTGCCTCAGCCTCTCCTAGGATTACTGGCCTGGGACGCCACCCATACCTCCTTTGCCCTCACCCCTTTGTCCTTTCCCATCTTGGTCCCCTTCTCTCACCCTCCTTTCTCCCTCCAACCAGGACAACATCACCAGTGCCACATTGCCACGAAATTACAAGGTGTCCCCTCTGGCCAGTGACAGGCGTTCTGACGTTAGCAGCTACCGGCGCTCTATGGGCTCTGCAGGGCCCTCAGGCACTTTGCCTCGAAGCTGGCAGCCTGTCAGTCGAATTCCCATGCCCCCCTCTAGCCCACAGCCCCGCAGCACCCCGCGCCAGCGCCCCATCCCCCTCAGTATGATCTTTAAACTCCAGAATGCTTTCTGGGAACACGGAGCCAGCAGGGCTGTGCTTCCGGGATCCCCCATCTTCTCTCGAGCACCACCACCTAAGCTGCCACCCCAGCCACCCCCTCAGCCCCAGATGCAACCCCAACCCCAGCCTCAAATGCCCCCCCAGTCCCAGGCCCAGCCTCAGACTCCAGCACCTCAACAGACTTGGTCTCCCATGAATGAAGGTGAGTCAGCAGAGGGGGAGGGGTCCCAGAAGGTTGGTTAATGGGAGGTCAAATGACAGGAACCAGAGTGGCTGGGGAGTCAGGATAGCCAAGCCTGACTCCATAAACTGTCCTTGCAAAGAGCGGGGGCCAGATAAGCATGGAAATGTACACAGGAGCCTGGGTGACAGAGTCTAGTGCTGTGTAGCCTCAGGCAGGTGCTTTAACCTCTCTGGGACTAGCTTTCCTTGAGTGTAAAAGCTGAATCATGGTAAAAATCCTGTCTGGGACATTGTACTAAAACTATATCAAGTCTTGAAAATGAGGCCCAAATGCTCAGTAAGTGCAGCTTGCCTATTGTATCCCAGCTGACAGGGTCTTTTGGTGCCAAATTAGAGAAGTCAGGCAGAGAGCTTCAGCTTCTCCAAACTACTGGCCTGTGGTATGAGTTGGTAAATCCTGTCCTTGGTGATGCACGCCTTTAGTCCCAGTGTTTGGGAAGCAGAGGCAGGCAGATCTCTGAGTTTGAGGCCAGCCTGGTCTACAGAGTGAGTTCCAGAATAGTCAGGGCTACACAGAGAAACCCTGTCTTGAAAAACAAACAAACAAACAAACAGCAAATTGGGGTAAATTACCCAACCCCTCTCAGCCCTTCCCCACCCATGAAAAGAAGGGAAAGTCTGCCGCATGGGACTGCGTCAGAGCTTGGAATAAATACCAGGTAATATTTCCACCTGCTTCTGAGGCCCTGCAGTGGAGGGAGGGGATGGAACGGACGGACCAGATGGCTGAACACCAGGCTTCTCCTCGGGGGTTTTCTGCGTGTTAGAGGTAAAGTTCTTCAGATCCTAGAAAACCAAGTTTATTGTTGGTAGGAGTGCAGATTCCAGAGTCAAGCAGCTGTGTGACTTTGGGCAAATGACTTTCCCTCTCTGGTCCTCAGATTCCTGTCTGTAATATAGAGATAATCACCTGTTTCTTCATGTAGGGCTGGGGATGTAGTCAGTAGGTAGAATGTCTAGTGTGTGCGCTGGGTTCAATGTCCAGCACTGTAAACACATAAATAAATAAATATAGTATATTATGTTATAAATAAATCTGTCATATAAATGCTCAGAGATCAAAATATTACGCACATCCCAGAGTAGTCTAGAGAGGGCAAGTAGCCACTCTGAGGTCACACAGCCCAGAAGCTGGTTTCATCCCAGAGAGTGTAGATCTTTGGACGCTCCCGGCTACTGTTCCTCTAATGGGGTTCTTGTTCCTGTCAGGCCTCCTCAAATCCCCTGCCGAGCTGGAGCCAGAGCCGGAGCTGGAGGGGCTACTGGCTCCCGTGCTGGAGGCCGGGGACGCAGATGAAGGCACTGTCACTCGGCCCCTCAGCCCTACTAGGCTGCAGCCAGCACTGCCACCCGAAGCACAGACCGTACCTGAGCTGGAGGAGGTGGCCCGAGTGCTGGCAGAGATTCCTCGACCCCTCAAACGCAGAGGCTCCATGGAGCAGAGCCCTGCTGTGGCCCTGCCTCCCACCCACAAGAAACAATACCAACAGATCATCAATAGACTCTTCCATCGGCATGGTGGCCCAGGGCCTGGTGGGCCTGAGCCGGAGCTGTCCACAATTACAGAGGGATCTGAGGCCAGGGCAGGGCCCCCTGCTCCTGCCTTACCAGCTCCTATCCCACCCCCAGCCCCACCCCAGAGCAGCCCTCCAGAGCAGCCTCAGAGCATGGTAAGTCATAAGAGAAGCCTGGGATGTATGCTCATCTCTGATACAGTTTCTGTAACAAAAAGGCCCCCACCATATAGTAGTTTAAATGAGATCTACTGTTGCACCCAGACCCTGACCCCAGGCTAACCAATATTCTTGAGATTAGCCAAGCTTCAATACCAAGATGGCACCAACTATGCTGCAAAGGAGCGTGGGAAATGTAGTCTTTTGTATAGATAGGGCAGGGCTCAAGTTAAAAGAGACGGGGCACTTTGGTTTCCTCTGCCTGTGCCTTACCCCCAGCATTCCTTCATGAATCCTAATTTTACACCTGCAATTAATCTGAGATTTTGGCATGACACTGGATTTACCTGAAACCCAGAGACCAGGCAGTCTCTGGTCCCCAAAACTTTGGTCGTCAAGGGTTATGTTCACAAATAGCAGAGTTTTTACCCTGGCCCCATGTCACTTATTCAGCTGTGCATCCTAGGACCAGGCATTTGGCCACTCTGTTTTCAGCCTCAGTTTTCTCGTCTGTAAAGTGGCTGCCAGATAGCTTGTCGGTGAGGTTTGACTGCTGCCTGCAATGTTACCGTGACTCTGCCGCTGTTAAAGGAGTTGGTCCCTTCTGTTTTGCTTTGTTTGTTGTTATTTTATTTGTTCCATCTTTTATTGATTTGATGGTATCAACTCAAGGAAAGGCATTTTGGGCTCAGTTTGAGGGTACAGTCCCTCTTGGGAGGAACTGGAGGCAGCTTCTTACACTGGATCCACAGTCAAGAAGCAGACAGAAGCCAGGCAGTGGTGGTGCACGCCTTTAATCCCAGCACTTGGGAGGCAGAGGCAGGCGGATTTCTGAGTTCGAGGCCAGCCTGGTCTACAGAGTGAGTTCCAGGACAGCCAGGGCTACACAGAGAAACCCTGTCTTGAAAAACCAAAAAAACAAACAAAAAATACCCAACAACAACAACCAAAGAAGCCGGCAGGGATAAATGCTGACATTTGCCTTTCTTCCCCTTTTCATTCAGTCTGGACCCTGGCCCGTGGAGTGGGCCATTATAAGTGGACCAACCTTAATTAATCCAGTCTCATTACTCCCTCACTCCCTTGTACACCTGGCCGGCCAGAGATTTCTTTCCATGTTTTGTTTGTTTTTCTCTGTGTAGCCCTGGCTGTCCTGGAACTCACTCTGTAGACCAGGCTGGCCTCGAACTCAGAAATCCGCCTGCCTCTGCCTCCCAAGTGCTGGGATTAAAGGCGTGCGCCACCACCACCTGGCTACATTTTTGTTATTTATTCATTTTTATGTGTATGGATGTTTTGTTTGCATGTATGTCTGTGCTCAATATGTGTGCAGTGCCCATTGAAGGGATTCCAGATCCCATTAAAATGGAGTTACAGATGGTTGTGAGCCACTGTGTGAGTGCCAAGACTTGAACTTGGGTCCTGGGCAAGAGCAGCCAGTGATCTAAACCTCAGGTGAATTCTAAATTCCATTAAGTTGTCAATCAAAATTAACCATCAGTAGTTTTGTGGGTCTTGTTTGTCTCTTTCTTTGTTTTGTTTAGCGAAGTGGTTCTCAGCCTTCCTAATGCTGTGATCCTATAACACAGTTCCTCGTGTTGTGGTGACCCCCAACCATAAGATTATTTTTGTTGCTACTTCATAACTGTAAATTTTCTACAGTTATGAATCATTATGTAAATATCTGTATTTCCGATGATCTTAGGAGACCACTGTATAAGGGTCATTTGAGAACCACTGCTATAGCCCAAGCTGTCCTTGAACACAGTACAATTCTCCTGTTTCAACTACCCAAGTGCTGATATTATGGGCATACACTACCATTCCTGGCTTACAGAAATAATTGCTATAAAGAGCACCCACCCAGTCCAGCTTCCTCTAAGATCTCAGTGCTCAAGATTCCAAAATCACAGGATGCCCTGATAGTTGCAAAGGACCAATTAATTCACAAGGGCCAAGCCAGCCCTCCTCGGGTAACCAGGTCCATGGGTCTATTTTCCCCTCTAAGCTGTGGGCGGACTGGCCTTGCTGAAGTCTCTTCCTGTCCCTCAGGAGATGCGCTCAGTGCTGCGCAAAGTGGGGTCCCCGCGCAAGGCCCGGCGTGCTCGCCTTAACCCACTCGTGCTGCTATTGGATGCAGCGCTGACCGGAGAGCTGGACGTGGTACAGCAGGCAGTGAAGGAGGTGAGGTGTCTCCCCTCCCCCAGGTGAGGAGAGCACGGGGGTGACAGGCGGAGCTGAATCTTCCTCCTCCTGGTGTTCCCAGATGAACGACCCAAGCCAGCCCAATGAGGAGGGCATCACCGCTCTGCACAATGCCATCTGCGGTGCCAACTACCCCATTGTGGACTTCCTCATCGCTGCGGGTGCCAACGTCAACTCCCCGGACAGCCACGGCTGGTGAGCCCCCACCGTGCACCTGTGGGGAGGTGGGTGGGAACTTGGCTCCGAGGTAGGATGGTGCTGCCGGCTGGGACCTCCTTCTCACTCATCCTCCTGCCACCAGGACACCGCTGCATTGTGCCGCTTCCTGCAACGACACTGCCATCTGCATGGCACTAGTGCAGCACGGTGCGGCCATCTTCGCCACCACACTCAGTGACGGCGCCACCGCCATCGAAAAGTGCGATCCTTATCGTGAGGGCTACGCGGACTGTGCTACCTACTTGGCAGGTACGAGGTTGTGCACTAGGCCTGAGGTAGGGGTGGGGGGATAGAGACTGGCAGACGCATGCAGATGGATGGGGACTTGTGAGCCGTGTCATTCAGAATGTACAACTCACCCGCATTCTGCCTGAGGTACAGGCGGTAGAGATACCAAATATACTGTCCAGCTGCTGTGGCAGCTGCAACTTATGATCCTAGCGCCTGGGAGGCAGAGGCAGGTGGATCTCTGTGAGTTGAATGCCAGCCTAGACCTCATAGCAAGTTTAGGCCAGCCAGAACTAAAATCGGAGACCCTGTCTCAAGAACAAAAACAAACAAAAGGCAGGGTAGTGTGGCACAGTGACCAGTCTGCAGGGAAAGCTCCTTAGAGGCTGGGACACTTAGAGCTATGCCTGAGTTCTTATCAGGTCTCTCCAGGTCCCAGACTAAACTGCCTGGATGGGACAGCCAAGAGACATTGCACCAGAGGCTTGCCCATAGTCTCTGCTGAACTTACGGAGAGGTGGATTGAATCATATATTGGCATTAGGGGGTCATGGATGGGGAGGATTTAACATTGTACAGGTGGAATAGGGGCCTGTCATGCAGGCCCATTCCTGAGGCTGGATTCTATCCCCAGCTCTGCTGAAATAGGGTGTGGTGGTGCACCCCTGTAATACCACAGCCTGAGAGATGGAGCCAGAAAGACCTAAAGTTCAGGGTTATCCTTAGCCATATACCTAGTTTGAGACCAGCCTGAGATACATTAGGTCCTACCAATCTTTATTTCATATATGTAAGTACACTGTTGACCTCTTCAGACACACCAGAAAAGGGAAAGGTTTGGGTTTTTTTTTTTTTTAAGATAAGTAGGGGGCTGGAGAGATGGCTCATCGGTGAAGAGCACTGACTGCTCTTCCAGAGGTCCTAAGTTCAATTTCCAGCACTCACATGGTGGCTCACAACCATCTGTAATGGAATCTGATGCCCTCTTCTGGTGTGTAGGTGTTCATGCAAACAAAACACCTGTCTACATAAAATACATAAATAAGCAAGTCTTTGTTTGTTTGTTTTGTTTTCCAAAATAAGATTTCTCTGTGTAGCCCTGGCTGTCCTGGAACTCACTTTGTAGACCAGGCCGGCCTAGAACTCAGAAATCCACCTGCCTCTGCCTCCCGAGGTCTAGGATTAAAGTTGTGCCCCATCACACCTGGCTAATAAGCAAATAATAGAGAAAAAAAATAAAAGACAAAACAGGGGCTGGGCAGTAATGGTGTGTGTGTGTGCCTTTAATCCCAGCACTTGGGAGGTAGAGGCTGGTAGGTCTCTGAGTTCGAGAGGAGATCTAGTTCCAGAACAGCCAGGGCTACACAGAGAGACCCTGTCTTGAAAAACCAAAAAAAAAAAAAAAAAGAGGGAGATGACAGCCAGCCATTGAATGAAGATAGGTTGCCCATTTTGACAAGCCAACAGTCCTCAAATGTTGGAGAGAGCCGGTACCAGTGTCTCACTGCTATTCACTGGCAGAGGCAATGACAGCTTTCCAGGTGTCTCATCTCTCTGCTAGATCAGGGTCCACGCCTGACCCTGTCCTCCATGTGGCTGCGTTCCTGGGCTCTATCCCAACTGCCATATTCTTTCTGTGATTTCAGACGTCGAACAAAGCATGGGGCTTATGCACAATGGCGTTGTGTATGCGCTCTGGGACTACAGCGCAGAGTTTGGGGATGAGCTGTCCTTCCGGGAGGGCGAGTCAGTCACTGTGCTGCGGAGAGACGGGCCAGAGGAGACCGACTGGTGGTGGGCTGCACTGCACGGCCAGGAAGGCTATGTGCCACGAAACTACTTCGGGGTGAGCCCAGAGGCTACCCGGTGGGAGTCCCCTATTAATGGTTTGGGCCAGGCTGATCTGTTATCTTAGCACTTTGGAGGCTGAGGCAGGGGCATTACCAAGAGTTCAGGGCATGACAGTGGCTTACAGGTTCCCCCACTTCTTTTTGCTCCTTGTCTGGCTCGTGCTTATTCAGATGTTTTGATTGGTCATGGGTGTGGCTGGTGGTTAGATGGTAGCCTCCCTTCTTGGGGGTGGGATAAGCAGAACTGGGCTCCCGGTGTCTAATAGTTCTCTTCCCTCAGCTCTTCCCTAGAGTGAAGTCGCAGCGGAGCAAAATCTAGTAGGAATGAAGGATGATTGTAACGGAGAAAAGTACAAGCCAGCCTGCCTTCCACCCAGACCTGCCCAATCCATCTAGCTAATCTGCGCGCTATTCTCCAGAGGGGTTTTGCCTGCACCGGGAATTCTCTGCTCCCGGAAAGGCTCAAGGGAGGGCAGCCCTGGACTGAAGATTACCAAGCTGCCTTAAGCGTTGGGGTGAGGTGGGGCTGGGTACCTTTGGGTGCGGGAACCTCCATCCCGCCCCCTACACATACACTTGCCAAATCAGATCTGGTTCTAAGTGCCTCCTACTGGCAGCAAGCCACTGCACTAGCCCAGCCGAGCCTGGGAGGCTACCCACCCCTTCATTTCTCTCTCAGTCCTTTCCTCCTCTCTCCCAGAAGTCCCCATTCTTCCCAGCAGCCCCCATTCCTCCCAGAAGCCTTGGGGCCTGTGTGAGGCCCCCATCTCCCCAACCAAGTGCCTTCACACCATGTAGCTTAATGTTAATAATGACATGGGAAACTGTTTCCTTTATAAATAAAGGTTGTTTGCCCAGAAATGAACATCACTCTGATTCTATTCAGACAACATGAATGCTGTCCGTGTTGGGTAATTTTTGTCAACTTGACACAAACCTAGACAGGATAGTCCTGTCTAGGACACATAAGTCCAGTTTAATTTTCTTGTTAGTTTTTTGAGACAGGGTCTTTCTATGTAGCCCTGGCTGACCTAGATCTTGCTATGTAGACCAGGCTGGCCTAAAACCTACTTTTTCCTCTCAAGTGCTGGGACTAAAGATGAACACCACCATGTCCAATCTTTTTGATTTTGAAACAGAATATTATGTTTGGTTTAGGCTTTAATCGTGTAATACCTGGAGAAGCTTGAGGTGACGGATGTGTGCCACTATGATCAGCTACTATTAGTTAATTAGTTAATTTAGCAAAAAAAAAAAAAAAAAGCCATTTTAATCGTGTGACAACATTAGGAAATGGTACAAGTAAAAAGGTCCTGTAAATAAAATTTTTAAAAAAGATAAATAAGGAAAAACAAAAAGGTCTGGTTCTACCTCCCCCAAGTCTGTCTTCAGCGTCCTAACATGAAGTTTAAGCTTAGAGAGCAAGGGGTATATATAACTAGCTGAGCAGTGGTGGCACACACCTTTAATCCCAGCATTCAGCAGGCAGAGGCAGGCAGAGCTCTGTGAGTTCAAAGTCAGCCTGGTCTACAAACCAAGGACCGGGACATTTGTAATATGACATCCAAGAGCTGCTGAGATGGCTCTGCAGGTCAACACACTTGCCAAGCCTGACAGCCCTTGTTCAAGCCTCAGGATCCAAGGAATGATGGAAGAAAAGAAGCTATCCCTGCAAGTTGTTCTCTGTCAGTCACAGAGAGTGCCCATGGAACAGATACACAAAAAAACCATGTAACTAATACATTAAAAAAAAAAAAGTAATTTAAAAAAAGAACGAAAATGGGGCTGGTGAGATGGCTTGGTGGTTAAGAGCACTGTTGTTACTCTTGCAGAGGACCTGTGTTTGGTTTCCAGCACCTGCATGGTGGCTTACAACCATCAATAGCTCCAGTACCAGGGGATCTAATGCTTTCTGATCTCTGAGGGCACCAGATACACACTTGATGCACATACGTGCAGGAGGCAAAACACACACATCAAAAATAAAATAATTAATTTTAAAAAAGGAAGAAAGAAAATAGCCAGGCATTGTGGCACACACCTTTAATCTTAGCACTCACAAGGCAGAGGCAGGCAGTTCTCTGTGAGTTCGAGGCCAACCTTGTTTATAGGGTAAGCGCCAGGACAGTGTCAGAACTAAGTAGAGAGACTCGGTCTCAAAAAGAAAAAGAAAGAAACAAAGGAAGGAAGAAAGGAAGAAAAGGTGAAGGTGACATTTGCGCAAGGATCCGGAGATACAAAATAACTGACAGCGTTGTCCAGCCCAGCCATCTCAACCCTCGGGTGGGTGAGTCTCAAGCCGAGGGCCAGCCCAGGCTATAGAGTGAGCTCTGGACCATCTTGGGTCACATTGTGCAACTGTCTCAGAAGAGAGCAGGATGGGTTTATGAGATGGCTCATGAGGTAAAACGCCATTGGCTTTTGACCAGAGTTTGATTCCCACACATGGTGGAAGGAAAGGGCTAAACTAAATTCTACAGGTTTCCTCTTCCTTCCACAGGCCAGAGGTTTTGGATTCCATGGAGCTAGACCTAAAGGTGATCGTAATCTGCCTAATTTGGGGGTTGGTGGGGGACCCTAATCCTCCTCAAGGTCAGAAAGTGCTTTTAACTACTGAGTGGTCCCTCCAGGCCCTTAACTAATGAATTTTTTTTTGTTTGTTAGTGAGCCTATGCTTCAACATCTGAGCCATCTCTCCAGCCCATATTAAGGAATGCTTAAAAAAACACGTGGTAGAATCTGGCTAGAGTAGGGGTTCAATAAATAGGAGGATCTGTTTTTAGGTCCCTTGTCTTAAATTTGGACACCAGTATTTTATAAGTTGTGCTTGTATGGTACAACTATATCTTTATAACTTAAAGGCTCCAAATGGCCTCCAATTTCTCTGTTATTCTCTCTTAAACTCTATTCACCAGCAGGACAGAACTGGTAGGAACAAACGATTCTCTCGACTCTCTTCTATGTTTTTTTTGTTTGTTTGTTTTTTCGAGACATGGTTTCTCTGTGTAGCCCTGGCTGTCCTGGATCTCACTTTGTAGACCAAGCTGGCCTCGGACTCAGAAATCTGCCTCTCTCTGCCTCCCGAGTGCTGGGATTAAAGGCGTGCACCACCACTCCCTCCCTCCCCCTCTCCCCCTCTCCCCCTCTCCCCCTCTCCCCCCCCCCTCTCTTCGTTCGAAGTCCTCGGTGATCCTCAGCGATGCCTCGGGCACCGCTTCTCTCCGGAGTCCGCCCTCTCACCGCCATGCGCACGCGCCAATTTTCCGATTGGCGGAGTGACGGGAAAACTCAGCCAATGGTGCCGCGAGGAAGGTGATGCTCTAGGTCACGCCCCCTCGTTGAATATTCAGGAGGCGGGCGAGTGGACGCCGCGGCAAGCCGCCATGAAGTGAGATGGGGTCTCGGGAACAGCGGTCGGCTCTGTGGTGGGCGATGGGGCGGCCGGTGGGCGTCGCCGAGGCCGGGGCTCGGCGTGGAGAGGCTGTGGAGACCGGTTCGGGTGGCTTCGGGGTCCGTGACGGGGAGACGCCACGGGGGCGGGCGGGCGGCGCGGAGGCTGGGGCGGCTCGAGAGCACCGGGCACCGACGCCTCGCCGCCGCCAGGCTCAACGTGGACGGGTTGCTGGTGTACTTCCCGTACGACTACATCTACCCGGAGCAGTTCTCCTACATGCTGGAGCTCAAGCGCACGCTGGACGCCAAGGTGGGTGGCGAGACTGCTCTCCTTGCACTCTGATGCCTCCCGCAGGCTAACGTCCTGGTCGGGGCCCGGGCCTAGCTATCCCAGCACCCGGAAGGAGCAATATGTCTGGAATTCCAGAAACCGGGAGGCTGAGGAAGGATTGTTTGAATTTGAAGGACAGTATGGGTTTCATGGTGAGTTCTAGGCTAGCTAGGGATATATATACTGATTCCAAAAACAATTAGATAATATGGGAGAGACGGTAGTAACTCAGTTGGTGTTGCTTAGTATGCTCAAATCCCAACACTGAATTAACATAAGATGATGCATACCTGGAACCCCAGCCCTGAGGAGGCTGAGGCAGGAGGAAAAGTGAGAGTTTGCAGCCGGTCTGGGTGAGCTCTAGGCTAGCCGGGGCTGTGTAGCATATTTAAAAAGATAATAAGGGCCATCGAGATGGCACAGCACTTGATCTTAGGTTCCTGGGAAGCTTGGGTGACAGGCTTTAACGGGGCTGACTGGCAGAGGCTAATTGGCCTGTCTGGAGGTCTTCCTGGTCTTCCTAGTAGTGAAGTGAAGGGGTTCCATGTGTGGAGATCAGAGGACAACTTTGTGGAGTTGTTTTTTTTTTTTCTTCCACTTTTTGTTTTTTTGAGACTGGGTTTCTCTGTGTAGCCCTGGCTGCCCTGGAACTTGTTTCAGAGACCAGGTTGGCCTCAAACTCAGAGATCCACCTGACCCTGCCTCCCAAGTGCTGGGATTGAAGGCGTGCGCCAACACCACCCAGATTTCTTCCACTTTTATGCGGGTTCTAGGGATCAAGCTCAGGCTGTTAGGCTTGGTGGCGATCACCTTTATCTGCTGAGCTATTTCAACAGCCCTGAACACAAACTTACTTGTAAAGAAAACTTTTCTTTTAGTTATACTTATTTGGCATGTGTGTATGTGCTATGATGTGCCTGTGGAGGGCAGAGGAGTTGGTTCTTTCCTTCCATGTATGGCTTGGTGATTGAACTCGGGTGATCAGGCTTGGCCACATGCACCTTTACCTGCTAAGCCATATTGCTGGCCCATAAATGTATTATTCCTCACAACCTTGCACCATGTAAGGCTTATGGAGCTGCTTAGAAGCAAGGGTGCTGTGATCCGGAGAGGTAAAGGTTCCTACTGTCTGCTGCTCAGTAAACTCGTTAGCTGTGTCAGTAAGAGGGACACAGAAATAGGGTTCAGCCTGTAATCCCAGTACTCAGAAAGTGGAGGCAACAGGATTGCCAAAAGTTTGAAGCCAGCCAGAGGTTCATAGTAAGTGCTGGGCTAGCCAGACCTACATAGCAAGGTCCTTTGGAGTGGGTGGGTGGGGGTTAAGAAGAAAAATTAAAAGTCCAGCAAAAAGGAGGAGCGGAGATTGTCAGTCCTGTGGCCTTGACAGCAGCTCCACTGCTGTGTGTATTATGCTGTTCCTGGGTGGTGGCATGTCAGGGATAGCTCCCCAGAGTGTGTCGATGAGGGTCTGAGAGCCTGTGTCTTACCTCTTCTGTGCCCGATTTCAGGGTCATGGAGTCCTGGAGATGCCCTCAGGCACCGGGAAGACAGTGTCCCTATTGGCCCTGATCGTGGCCTATCAACGGGTGAGTGGCCTCCTGAGTGCCAGGAATGGGATGGGGAGGGGGGCTGGAGGGGCTGAAGGGGGCTGAGGCCACTTGTCACCCACAGGCTTATCCACTGGAGGTGACCAAACTTATCTACTGCTCACGGACTGTGCCAGAGATTGAGAAGGTGGGCAGTGCAGACGGAACCCATGCTCAGTCCCCTCCCCTGGGCCTTGGTGGTCCCCAGTCACTGCCCTTGGTAGCCTGGTGGGCAAGGACTTGTGCTTGTCCTGAGGTCCCCACCTAATGCTCCCATCATCTGAGCAGGTCATAGAAGAGCTTCGTAAGCTGCTCAGCTTCTACGAGCAGCAGGAGGGTAAGAAGCTGCCATTCTTAGGACTGGCTCTGAGCTCAAGAAAGAACCTGTGCATTCATCCCGAGGTGAGCCCTCACTCTCATCCCTGGGCCAGTCGATACAAGCCCCAGAGTAAAGCCTTTGTCAGTATGAGGTGGCCTTGAATGGGACTTGCTTTTCAGTTGTTAGATCAATGCTCATCCTTTGTGACTAAGATCAGAAACTGCTTACATGCCAGCATGACACCTCAGATGTCCACATTTGACCTTAAGGGACAGATCAAAATCTAAATGGTAGCTTACTCAAAGTATTGGGTATTTTTGTATAGAGGCAAAATAAGTTAATTTCATGGCAGCCTCAGGTCCTGCCTGACAGTATCTATTATGTTTATGCAGGTATTCCAAAACCCACACATATCCGGAACCAAAGCACTGATGTGCCAAGTGCTTTCAGAGAAGGGCTACTCAAGGGATCTTCGTTTTCTGTTTGGGGTTTTGTTTGTTTAGAGAGAAATTTAGGCATTTTTTAAAACCTTGCATGTTGTGTGTGTGTGTGTGTGTGCATGTACATATGTGTATGTATGTGCATGTGGAGGTCAGAGGGCAATTTGTGGGAGGGAGTCTGTTCCCTCCTTTCACTGTGTGGATCTCAGGGATTGAACTCGGGTTGTCAGGTTTGGTGGTAAACATACACTCACTGAGCCAGCCGGCCAGCCCTCTGGTTGGCTGCTTTTTTGTGAGATCGTTCGTACGGCTTTGTGTGTGCTATAGCACTCTACCTACCCTTGAGATGTGCCCTCAGCTCCTTTTCACATTATTGTGACATGGGGACTTGGTAAGTTGCCCAGGTTGACCTGTGTTTGTATCCTTCCTGCTTCGGCTGTCTGAGGAACTGGGATTACAGGCACCTGCTGCCATGCCCAGCTCTGATGGGATGATTTTAGCCATGCTTCACACTTACATTACTGCCGTAAGTTCTTTTAGCGAATAGTAAATCAGCCAGGCGTGGTGGCGCATGCCTTTAATACCAGTACTCAGGAAGCAGAGACAGGCAGAGCTCTGTGAGTTCAACGCCAGCCTGGTCTATAAAATGAGTCCAGGACAGCCAGGGCTATTATACTGAGAAACCATGTCTTCAAACACCAAAAACCAAACAAACAAACAAAAAAAAAAAGCAAATCAGGTGAAGGTTCCCCATTGTCCCAAACTGACATACTATTTCTGGTATCTGAGTTTGGAGACCCAGGTTAAAATACCTAATATGCACCACTTTCTGTCTCTGTTCTAAGTTTTCCCCTGAACACTCCCCCACCCCCAGGTGACACCACTTCGCTTTGGAAAGGATGTTGATGGGAAGTGTCACAGCCTGACGGCATCGTATGTGCGGGTACAATACCAGCAGGATGCCAGCCTGCCTCACTGCCGCTTCTATGAGGTACAGGGGAGAGCCTGGACTGGAGAGCAGGGCCGGGGGCACTCGAGAGCAGCTCTCCCTGATCCTGCCACCCTCTGCCTTGCTCCAGGAATTTGATACACATGGACGTCAGGTGCCCCTCCCTGCGGGCATCTACAACCTGGATGACCTGAAGGCCTTCGGGCAGCGGCAGGGCTGGTGCCCCTACTTCCTGGCTCGATACTCGGTGAAGAGTTGTTTTGTTTTCTTATGAGGCAGGATCTTATTGTAGCCCAGGCTGGCCTCAAACTCGGAATAACCTTGCCTCAGATTCCCAGCTGTCAGGGTATAGGCAGTGAGCCACTGTGCCCATCCTGTTGGCCCATCTGTGTGCTTGCATCTGTGCTGTTGCGACTTTGTGTCTGTCGTCTGGATCATCTGTCTCCATCCTATTACCTCTGGTTTTCTGTGCCTTGCCTGGGTGGTCCTATCCATCTCTCTACCCATTGCTGTGTCTGTCTTTGTGGCACCTTCATGGACCTGGGGTAGAGTGGGTGTGGCAGGGGGAGCAGAGACCAGGGCAACCTTTCCCTCCGTGTGCCCAGATCCTGCATGCCAACGTGGTGGTTTACAGCTACCACTACCTCCTGGACCCCAAGATCGCAGACCTGGTATCCAAAGAGCTGGCCCGCAAGGCCGTTGTGGTCTTCGATGAAGCTCACAACATTGGTGAGGAGGGCATCAGGATGTGCAGACAGTGGCAGCCCCCTGCCCCCAAGCCTGGCCGAGCCCAGCTCTCGCCCCTTTTCTCTTCCTCCTAGACAATGTCTGCATCGACTCCATGAGTGTCAACCTCACCCGAAGGACTCTGGACCGTTGCCAGAGCAACTTAGACACCCTGCAGAAGACTGTGCTCAGGTGCCTCTCTGCTCCCGCTGCTGTGTGCCTCAGCAGCCCTGGACACCTGCCTCATTCCAGTCTCCTGTCCTGTGTCCCCATCAGGATCAAGGAGACTGATGAGCAGCGGCTTCGGAATGAGTACCAGCGTCTGGTGGAGGGCCTGCGGGAGGCCAGTGCGGCTCGGGAGACAGATGCCCACCTGGCCAACCCTGTGCTGCCCGATGAGGTGCTGCAGGGTGAGCCACCCCCTACCCCACCCAGCCTCCGCCCCGCATACACCCCTTCTGTACCAGCTGACTTGCTTTCCCTGCAGAGGCCGTGCCAGGCTCCATCCGTACCGCCGAGCACTTCCTGGGCTTCCTGCGGCGGCTGCTGGAGTATGTCAAGTGGAGGCTGCGTGTGCAGCACGTGGTGCAGGAGAGTCCACCTGCCTTTCTGAGCAGCCTGGCCCAGCGTGTGTGTATCCAGCGAAAGCCCCTCAGGTGTGGCCTGCAGGGGAGCTAGGGCCAGACCATAGATAAGGCTATGGGGCAGGTCGGAGCTGGATGTGGAGGGAGTCCATGGGACTGTGTGGTTGGCAGTGAGTGCCATGGCCATGCGTCCCTATGTTGGGGGGGATGAGTAGGTGACACAGCCTTTGTGAGCCTAAGAAAGTAGATAGCTATTCCTCCTTGAGCGTGGTGTCCATGACACTGGCTGGACAGAAGCAGAGTGACTGTTAGCCCTGAGTCTTGGCGGGATATTGCATGTGAGCGGTGAGCCTATGCACCGTGTGATTATGCTGTGCTCCAGCCTGGAGTGGTAGCTCTGGGTGTCTTGTACAGTATGGGGATAGCTTCATACAATGCCCAGGTGCCCAGGGAAACATGGTGAGAGCTGGGCCTGTTGCTGCATCCCACTTCTGATCCCTTGGCTTCTCAGGTTCTGTGCTGAGCGCCTCCGCTCCCTGCTGCATACCCTGGAGATTGCTGACCTGGCCGACTTCTCCCCGCTCACACTACTTGCTAACTTCGCCACTCTTGTCAGCACTTATGCCAAGGGTAAGCTCCCTTCTCTCTACTGGAGCCTTGACAGCAGGACTTGGGGGCTCAGCCACATGGGGTGGAGTATTAGCAGGGACATAGAGCAAGGTTTGAGAATTTGAGCTGGTTTTAGGGGAGCCATACAAAGTGCCTGAGTGAGGAGCCTTATGTCTAGAGTCTGTGTTCAGAGGCTCCTTCTGGCCACAAGTGGACAAAGCGTGGGTAGTGCACTAACCAGAAGGGTACTAGGGGTCACCTCACCATCGGCGGGGTGAGGAGTCCTCGTGTGTGACTGAGGACACCAGGGAGCCATGGCAGGTTTGGGGAAGGGGTGCAGTTGGTGAGATCATTGCTTTCGAGGTTCATGTAGCAGAGAGATGCGGAGCCGTAGACTATGAGGACAGGAACGTGTGCTTGGGGAGCGCTGTGGGGGGAAGAGGCGGGCATGTAGAAGCATGGCACTAGGCATGAAGACCTCCAGGGGGACGGATACAGGCTGATGCACAGAGGCCTGCCTCCCAGAACATTCTAGAGGGTGTTGCTTGGGTCCATCTGTCATGTCTTCTCAGTCCATGTGTTGTGTGTTACCCCACCCCCACCCCACCCCCACCAGCTTTGCACTGAGTTTTCAAGCTTATCCTTGCGGATTACTACCGTAGCCAGGAAACCAGGTCAGCTGGCATCCTGCATCTGGGCCAACCTCGGAAGGAGGATACCCCCCCCCCCCCATCAGCCCCCACTGCAGGGCTGTTGGCAGCTTCCTGCTTCCTTCAGCTTTCAGCCCTCACCTCGCCCCTTCCCTTGGCCTTTGTTTTCTTCCTCCTCCCCTCTCCCCAACACATCACCATAGACAACACCTCCTTCCCCGCCTCCTGTCACCTGCCTGAGTCCTTCAGCTCTCAGAAAGGTACCCAGCCCACCCTATGCTGGGCCTGCCCCTCCCTCTATTCCAGCTGTGTCTCAGAACATTGCTCTCTGGGTATCTGTCTCCCCTAGTACAAGGGAGCCCTTGTGGGTGGGACTGAAGCTGTTGGTCACTGCTGTCTTGGCAAGAACTGGACACATAAGACCTGATCATTTCTTGCCAAGTGAAACAGAATCGGTGAATGTATTCATTTGTTCAGTCAACAACTGGGGCCAGGCCCAGCACTGTCAAAGCAAAGGATCTCAAAGAGCCTCGTGCTCCCTGTCCAGGACTCACAGCCTGGGGGAGAACGAGGAGCAAAGATGACTGTAGGTGACCCCGGGAAGTGTGGCAGTGCTGCAGGGACCCTTAGCACCGGCCTCTGGGGCAGAGACTGCCTGGAGTCCTCAGATTCAAGTGGAGGCTGGCACAGCAGCTGGGCGGGTGCAAGGTGGCCTGGCAGAGCCCATGGCACCCTTCTGGGGTCGTGGGAAGTGTGGAAACTAGCAAGCCTGGGTTCATGGCCTGTCTCTGCTTACTGTGTGGGGAGCAGGAGTGGGGGAGACTGGAGGACAGAAGCTGCCTGTCCTGGGAGTGCAGGCTTCTACCTGCCTGACCGTGTGATGAAGCCACAGCTCACTCTGCTTCTGCACCTGAGCTTTTGCACAGCCTGACTGTGCAGCAGCAGGCAGGCTGGGCTGTGTCTGGTGTGGTAGTGACCGCGGTGAGACTCCCTGGCCTCCCCATCCACCAGGCTTCACCATTATCATCGAGCCCTTTGATGACAGGACCCCCACCATCACCAACCCCATTCTGCACTTCAGGTGAGATGTAACCCTGTGTGGATGGGAAGGCCCCACCCTCTCCCCATGTGACCCCTGTGTGACCCCTGTGTTGTCCCACAGCTGTATGGACGCCTCCTTGGCCATCAAGCCTGTGTTTGAACGCTTCCAATCTGTCATCATCACTTCTGGGGTGAGGACTTTGTGCTGTTTCTCCATTGGGGTCCTGGTCCCTGCCATCCTGCTGACGTTTCCCTTGCTGTCTCTTGTTACAGACACTGTCCCCACTAGACATCTACCCCAAGATCCTGGACTTCCACCCTGTCACAATGGCAACCTTCACCATGACACTGGCCCGAGTCTGCCTCTGCCCAATGGTGAGTTGTGAGGCAAGTGGGGCCAGCTGCTCAGCTGGGCCTCAGGCCTGTTGGACGCACCAAGCTACCAAGTGCTGCGGACATGGGAGACCCATTCCCAGCAACCCGGGCCTTGACACACAGACATGTGCACGCAAAGTGTACACTGATGTAATGCAGGCCTGGGTAGGTGGCACTTGGGCATCCATCTTGTTGAGGCTGGCTTTGTCATTTGTCATCCAGCTGTGTCTTGGGTAATGAGCCTCCTTCTGAAGCCTGGGGCAGAGCTGTCCCCTCAGCCTCATGGCCTCTGCTTTGCAGTTCAGAACCCTGCAGCTCGCTAGGCCTGTTCACCCCACGGGCCACAAGCAGCCAAGGGTAGCTGGGAATGCTGCCTGGCACAAATTCAGAAACCCTTTAAAACCTTACTGTGTGTGTGTGTGTGGGGGGGGGGGGTGTAACCAGATCACATGCTTATTTATGCAGCATGGACTTTGTAGAGGGCAGTGTCAGAGGTCTCCTGTCTAGGCAGCAGGGTAGACAGTTGGTTTTAGAGCTGTGATGTTTTGGATCAGTCCCTCTGACCACACCCACTGATGGGGGAGGGTTGCTAATGGGACGTGTGCTGTGGGGTGACCTGTGTCTGGAACTGCCCAAGGCTGTTATATAGCCCTGCTTAGAAGCACAGAGGGCCCTTCCCCGGGGATGTTACTATGTGACAGTGGCTCATGGTTGAGCTCCAGGCATTTGCCCAAACAGTGCCAAACATAGGCTTAGACCATTGAATTTATTGTCTCCATAAAGCTTACCTGAACTCAGGCCTTATTTGATCCAGTGCTTGCCTAGCATGCACCAGGCACTGGGTGCCATGTGCAGGCCTGTGATCTCAAATCTGGGAGCGGGGCAAGAGAACCAGGGTCACCTTGGCTACACAGAGCTTCAGGAGGCTAGAAAACAGCCTTCTCGTAGGCTTGGGAGGATGGAGAGCCTCGGGAAGGCTCCTAGTACGAAGGCCATCTTGGGCTACATAAGCACCATCTCAAGAAAGTGGGGTTTGACAGTGTGGTCACACCGCCTTTACCCCAACTCTTCTAGATCATTGGCCGTGGTAACGACCAGGTGGCAATCAGCTCCAAATTTGAGACCAGAGAAGATATTGGTGAGTCACCTGTAGGCTTGGTCGGGATGGGTCTCAGGTAGCCTAGGACCTGCTGCCATAGCAAGACCCCAGTCTCTATGGCTAGCTTAGGGTGCTATCCTCACTGTCCTGGGTTTTTTCATTTGGAGAGCTGCACTACCAGGCACACCACTGAGCCTAAGGACATAGACTTTGGGCACTAGCTCCCAAGTGTCACATGGAAGAAACAACCACTTCTACATGTCTTTTGTGCTGTCACAAGTTATATGGACTTGATAAACCTCGGGGAATAGGAGACAGCCCTCTAATATGCTTGGGAAAATGAATTGGGATTATGGGTAGGTGGCCTCAATGGGAACCAGGGGAAGATCCAATCTCTAACCTACTCTTTCTAGCTGTAATCCGCAACTATGGCAACCTCCTGCTAGAGATGTCTGCTGTGGTCCCCGATGGCATTGTGGCCTTCTTTACCAGCTACCAATACATGGAAAGCACTGTAGCCTCATGGTATGAGCAGGTATGCCTTGGCCACTGCTGCCCAAACCCTCAGCTCTGCTCTTCCTATATGGCTTCACTCCCTCTTTCTATTGGTGACATGTGTCACAGGGCAGGACAGTGGCGCTAGCAGCACCCCTATCCCGCCCGCCTCACCACAGGGGACTGCCTTACCTTTGGGGCTTGTGTGCTGCCCTGCTCTTGGGGTTACTGCAGACTACATCCCCAGCAAGCAGGCTTGGTGCTAGGGTGTGCACCTCTGGAGAATTAGGCTGGACCGGGAGCTCTCATACTTGTGTCGCTGGATGGAGCCCTGGGTTTCTGCTACTGAATCGGGGATACCCATCTGTCTTGTGACTACTGAGCCCAGCTTTCAGGCCTATGGGTGTGTCTCAAGCAGGGTGCCTAGTCTAGACTCTCCCAGTGAGGAGCTGTAGGTTTAGTTAAATGGTAGAGCAAGCATGTGTGTAACATGTACAGCCCATTATCACAGTCAATCCCTAGTACTGAAAACAGACATCTGCTGGCCTGATTTTTGAGGCCATAGAGTCTGTGTCTATGGGATGCCACAGACTCATTTGGACTCGGTGAGATAGGGTCAAAGTTCATTTTTTCCAAGTAAAAATCCCATCCTTAGCATCTTTGGTAGTTTGCTCACTGGGCTGCACAGGTAACCCTGCCTGGTGCCTCTGGATCCCACATCTGACCTGGTGGGCTGCCTGACTTTGTCTTTGTCCTTCACTCACCACTGCAGTGACAGACCTGATCTGAGGACAGCCTGGTTGGTCCTGCTGTGGTTATGGCCAGACCCTCCACCAGTCACTTTACACTCTGGGGCCTCGTGCCCACCTCGGGTGGTGATTTGCTTCCAACTTAAGACTGCCAGTGAGGTTGGACAGCTGGGGCCTAGAGAAGGATCTTCATGGGAGTCCATGGCAGTGGGGCCGAAACCCAAGTGCTTAACTCTGTGGCCTGAGCCCTGACCTCCCTGTCACCTGTAGGGCATCCTTGAGAACATCCAGAGGAACAAACTACTCTTCATTGAGACCCAGGACGGGGCTGAGACCAGTGTGGCCCTGGAGAAGTACCAAGAGGTGGGTGCCTGGGACAGGCAGGGAAATGCCAGCAGCCAATGGGCGAGTGGGGGAGGACTGAGGAGTGACCACTTCTGCCTCCCTAGGCATGCGAGAATGGCCGTGGGGCCATTCTGCTCTCAGTGGCTCGTGGCAAAGTGTCAGAAGGGATTGACTTTGGTGAGTAGACCTGGCTTTTATTTAGCCCAGGGGCCTACCTACCCTACCACTGCTGGGCACAGAGGATTCTGTCCCCTTTCCACATCCTGGGGTGACCTAAGCCCCAGCCAGCCCAGGCTGCACTGTAACCCTGCTCTCCTGCCCCCAGTGCACCACTACGGGCGGGCTGTGATCATGTTTGGCGTTCCATATGTCTACACTCAGAGCCGAATTCTCAAGGTGAGTGGGGGAAATAGTGCTTGGGGGGGGGGGTGTCTTATGTGGGGGAAGGGCAGGCTCTCTATCTTAGCCTCCTTGCCCCCCAGGCTCGGCTAGAGTATCTGCGGGACCAGTTCCAGATCCGTGAGAATGACTTCCTCACCTTTGATGCCATGCGCCATGCAGCCCAATGTGTGGGTCGTGCCATCAGAGGCAAGACAGACTATGGACTCATGGTCTTTGCTGACAAGGTGGGGTTCAGGGCTTTTGGGCACCCCAGTCCAGCTAGCCCAACTTCCTCACAGAGTACAGGGTAGTGGGCAGTCTGGGCTCCAACCTGGGGTCTAATGTCCTTCCCCTTCCTCACAGCGGTTTGCTCGGGCTGACAAGCGTGGGAAGCTGCCTCGATGGATCCAGGAGCACCTGACTGACTCCAACCTCAACCTGACGGTGGATGAGGGTGTACAGGTCGCCAAGTACTTCCTGCGGCAGATGGCGCAACCCTTCCACAGGGTAAGCCGGGGCCCCGCACAGCTTCTTCCTCCACCAGGTGTGCACATGCTTCTTAGTCACCTCAGTCCCCATATTTAGGAGGAAAGGACAGGTAAAGTGCTAGCCCCCTTTTCCTAGTCTGGCTGTGCGCTCCAGCCACCGGACACTGTGGATCGCATAGATTATGTGAGCTGACACCTGTCCTTTACCTCCAGGAGGATCAGCTGGGCCTGTCCCTGCTCAGTCTGGAGCAGCTGCAGTCAGAGGAGACGCTACAGCGCATTGAGCAGATTGCACAGCAGCTCTGAACACAGGACATGGGTGACTGTGGTCTGTGGCTCCCGGGAGGTGCTGAAAGGTCCCAGGGCCCTGTGGCGAACACCTGATACCAGTGCATAGCCTTTAATTGCTGGGAGGATCACGGGGTCCCAATCCACAAGTGCTGCCCAGGCAGGGTGCAGGATGACCACCCACCCTTCCTGATCCCTGAGAAGCTGTGGCCACTGCAGCCAGTCCACTTAGCGCGGGCTCAAATCCTGTGTGCTGGCGCTGAGGGTCCGAGGGGCCTCACTCAGGTGCCTGGTTGAGAGCTGGGGACAGTCATAGGAGTGGTTAGAGTTTTCCAGTTGACACCAGAGTCATTTCATGCCCTACTCACCCCTACCTTGAGTCCCCAGGAGGAGGCCCCAGCTTTCCTGTCTTGCTGAGCCTGCCTGCAGCACCCTATTCCATCACTGGCTCCTCACCTGCGTCCTGGCAGCCCTTGGACCATCCACATTCAGCATATTGAGTGACATGGCTCTCTTCATCCTGAAGAGGAGCCCAAAAAGACAGGAGTGAGTCACGGAAGACTACAGGTTCCTGGCTCTGACCAGTGTCACGACTGATGTGGTGGAAGGCTCTTGGTCTCACCCAGAACTCACCCTGCAGCCCCTGCCATGCCTTCCCCTCGGAGGCGGGAGACCAGCTTCTCACTTCCGCGCCGGATGGACTCCCGAAGTTTAGAGAAGGAACTGCTCCTGCGCAGGACCTGGGGAGGGCACAGTGACGTGTGGGGACATGGCAGGGGCCACCCAGACCATGCCCAACAAGGACCTGAGACAGAGCCTGCTTACCTGCTGTTGTGTATCACCTGCTGTGCCTCCCTGGGGGGTCCCTGTGGAACAGAAGGGACATGGAGGTGGGAGTGAGGAATGCCACGCAGTAAGGTGTGCAGGAGGGTGCAGGGGTGGGCTCACCAAGTGGGGCGGGCAGGGCCTCCTGGCTGAGGATCTCCTTGTACAGCTCCTCTGCCTGCTGGTACTTGTTCTGCTTCAGGTAGGCTGAGGCCTGCAGGGAGGGCGGGCAGGGTGTGGGCATCTTGTTTAGGCCTGGGAACTTCTCAGACCTGCCCGCCTTCCCCAGCATCCTGCCTCAGCTTACTACAGCACAGAGCCACCCGCGCAGGAAGCCAGGCTGCCTGCCTGAGTCCTGCATCTCTGCCGGACTCCTACCTCAGTGGGTGAAATGTTCTGGGTCACCCACCATGACCACAATAAAATCTGACACAGGATTCTGTGAACTGGGGTTTGCTTCTGGTTTTTTGTACTGAAAGGCCTGCAGGAGCCTGAGGTCTCTCCCCTACCTACAGAACCCCAGGACAGGACAGATCTGACATGCCTTACCAGGTTGTTCTTGGTCTTGGCCACATTTGGGTCATGCGGCCCTCCCAGGGCCTCGTAGATGCTCAGGGCCCTCGCATAGTGCCGCTCCACATCCTGAAACTTGCCCTGGTTCTGACAGAGCAGGGCCAGGTTGTTGAGCTGCTTGGCCACATCGGGGTGGTCGGCACCCAGGACCTAGGGTATACACAAGCCATCTGTCACATAGGGTGGCCTGTGAGATGCCACTGTCATTCCAGGGTCCCAGGCTAGGAAGATAGGAACAAAGTGGAAGTTACATGGGGTATGGGATTAGTGAGGTCAGAAGTCATAGGGTGCCGAGTCCAGCCAATCGGCTAAGACGTATAAGGGCTCAGGAGATTAAAGCCAGGATTGGACTTTACGCTCATCAAGGTCACAAGGTTGGGTGCTCCAGGCTCAAATAAGGTGGACTTGCCACCAAATGCAAGGTGTACCAGATGGCTTGAGGTACCAGTGATGGGGAAACGGCTGGTACAGCACCTTCTCGCGGATCTCCAAAGCACGCTGGCATAGGGGCTCTGCCTCCCGGTAACGCCCACGTTTTCCATAGAGGACAGCTAGGTTGTTGAGGGTGGCAGCCACCTGCAGGAAGACAGTTGGCAGAGGAGGGCCCTGCAGCTCACCCTCCCCAGTCCCTCTTCCTTCCCCCCTCCCTCCCTGAAATACTGCTCACTGCAGGGTGTTCGGGACCCAGCGTCTGTTCCCGGATCTGAAGGGCATCATGAAGAAGCTCCGTGGCCTCCTTGTACTTGTTCTGGTCCCTGCAGGGCAGGGATGGAAGGCTGGGCTAAGCTGGGGTCACAGGATGGACTGAGCCAGGAATGACCGGCATCCTTCAGAGGTCCCCCTTCTCACACCTCCCAGACCTCTAGCTCTGGGTCCCCACACCGCCAGTACTGTCAAGCACCACGTCTCATGTCCCTTGCCTTTTCCGATGCCCAAACTCTGGACACGGCCTCTCTAGGTATCTGTTCATTTTTCCGTCCCTTCGCATTCTGTTCCCACCCCAGGCACTTTACCTTGCCAGGGGATCGTAGCGTCCCCCACTATCCCAGGCAGAGTCCCAGCCCAATCAGCCACAGCCTCACCTGTACACGAGTGCCAGGATGTTGAGCATGGTGGCCACATCAGGGTGGCAGTGGCCCGAGCTCCGCTCCAGGTCCTCCAAGGCCTGGCGACATAAGGGAACTGCCACCTCGTAGCGGCCCTGGCCAGCATACTGGATCACCAGGTTGTGCAAGGTCCGCAGACGAGCTGGGATCTCATAGCCACCCTGCTGCGCTGCTGCTGCTCCTGCTGCCTCAGGACCTGGGGGAGGTGGTGTGGAGTCACCCACTTTGGGCCTCAGCCTGTACCTCACAGCCACCCCTTGCAGTATGGCCTTGTGCTGACAGGACACACGGATTTCAGAAATCTTACCAGCCAGTGGCATGTTAGGTGCCAGAACCTAACATGACTGACTTCCAGTTTCCAATGTCCCTGTTTACCAGGGCCACCTGCTTCTTCACCTGCTCAAAGGCTCAGTGTCCCTCAGGGCAAGGCTCCTGCCCCAGGCTTAGCCTGTAGTCCTGTGTGGTCACCCTCTGATATCGTGCCCAGGGCTCCCACACACTCACCTTTCTTTTCTTCCTCTTCACTGGGGAACAGAGAAGCCAGGCTGTCTCTGCGAGGGGGAGACTCCGGCCTCTATGGAAAACAGGAAAGAGTTCTGAGAAAGTCAAGTGGTGGAGGCTGAGGCCCTGAAGCTCCATCAGGCCTGCCTGCGTAGCTTTCTGTTGTTTAGGGCAGGGGCTCACTCACCATGTAGACTAGGCTGGCCCACCTCTGTCTTCAAAGTGCTGGGCTTAAAGGCACGCCACCATGCCTGGTTTCAGGACTGGTATATTTATGAGGTAAGAGTCTCACTATGTAGCCCAGGCTGGCCTAGAACTTACAATATCCTCCAGCCTCAGCCACAGTAGCTCTGGGTATGACAAAGGTATGGGGTGAGAGAGAGCCTTAGAGGTTTCAGTGGGCTGCAGAAGACCTGGAAGCTCCAGGGAGCACTGATGTGGGGATTTAGGGATTCCGAAGGTACTTGAAGAACTATGAAGACCCGAGGGCACCAGGAGCTCTGTGGAGGACTGTGTTTTCCCTCCTAACCCTGCCCCTGCTACCTGGCTCTCCTCGGGCGGCTCATACTGCCTCAGCTGCCCCAGGAACTGGAGGTGGTTCTTCTCCTCTTCCAGCTGGGCCACGGCCTCCTCACTGGCCCGCAGTCGCCTCTGCGTCTCCTCCAGCTCCTCTCGAAGCCATGTGTTCTCTTGGGCTAGCCTCCGTGCCTGTGCCCGCAGTCTCTGCTTCTCAGCCTCCAACACACCCATATGTGCAGACAGGGCCAGCAGCACCTGCCAAGCACTGGGACCATGAGTAGGAGAGGATTCATCCCATGGACAGCCCCAGCCCCAGCCCAGGTTTTACAGCAAGCTACATACAGCCATTCTAAATAGATTCCCCCAAATTCTCAAGACACCCTATTATGTGGCTCTGATAAAGTTAAGAGTTTCCCAGAAATTCCTGATTTCACCTAAATTATGCATAGGGGTTAATTTCTATTCCATCTATGTAAGCCAGCACCTGCCTAAAATCCATCTGTGCATAATAGGGGTGTGGCTCAGTGGTAGAGCCCCTACCCAGAATCCCCCAGTGAGAGGCTGGGGGTGTGGCTCAGTGGTAGATCCCCTGCTTAAAATCCCCCAGTGAGGGGCTGGGGGCGTGGGTCAGTGGTAGAGCCCCTGCCTAGAATCCCCCAGTGGGGGTCTGGGGGTAAGCAGGTGCTCTACCACTAAATCACACCCTGAGTTCCTCATTGGGGTTCCATTCATAATGAAAACCCCAAACTCCCTCCAGGCCCAGGTTCTACAGGAGAATCACATTTGGTACACACAAAATCTCATCCCTAATGCTTCTCAGGGACACAGTGTCTGATCTGCAGTCCCTCTTTCTAGGCCTGGCTCCTTCACACCTCCTACCTGTGCTTCCTCCCCTATATTATGGTCCCTGACCCTTCACACACAAACACACACACACACACACACACACACACACACACACACACCATCATCTCTGGTCCTCCTCCCTCCGAGGCTTAAGCTCCCGCCATAGCCCCACATACCTGGGCCTCACCCAGCCCCAGCTCGATGGCCTCCAGCGAGTGGTTCACCACCTGTTGCTTCTCCTCCAGCAGTTCCTCACCAACCACAGGGCCTGGTCCAGCCAGGGCCTCTGCCAGGTGCCCGGCCAGACTATGGTGCTCGGCTCGCAGGGCCTCCAGTCCCTGTACAACTTGTCGTGTCTGCCGCACCAGCTCCTCGGGGTTCAGGCGTTCTGGGCCCAGCCCTGTGCTTCCGGGGGCTGCCACCTGCACAGACATGGCTGCTCCTGGGGGGGGGGGGGCAGTGAGGTTGAGGGAGTCACCATCTGGGCCATACAACCCCACAGCCATCCCTCTTGTCCATCCCTCTTGGCTAAGCTCTCTACCAAAGTGCTTTCCATCACTGGCAGGAACATTCTACCTTTGTAAACCCAGGGCTCTGCCCTGAGGACAGCTCTTAACTGTGATTAGCCAAGAGGACCAACAGCTAGTTCCAGAGGCCCCTCTACCCCACTGCACTCAGCTCACCTGGTCCACCCCCCCACCCCACCCCCACCCCCGGTCCCCAGACACCCTAGCTCAGAGCTTCCCAGCCTGCTAAGCGCCCTGGGACCGGAGGTGCCACCTCTGCCAGGCTGAAGGGTGGAGCATGTGGAGGCGGCAGGCTCCTGGTGAGCTCATTCTTAGGGTGTTTTTGTCAGGAACCAGTCAGGCCACTGGGGGGGGGGGGGGGCAGAGGGGAGGGATGAAGGATGGAACTCTGAAAGCAGAGAAGCAAAGGGCTGGAGAAAGGGTGGGGGGGGGTGTCTAGGAGGAGCCGGCTGTTGGCTCTTGAGTTTGGCAAGATCTTGACAGACAGGACTACGGGTCCCAACCACCGCAGCCAGGCTTGATGAGGCTGTGTGATGGCTGTGGCTCATGGATGACAGTGTCCATGTGACACCTGAGCACTGGTGGAGTCTGCCAAATGGGTTTTTGTGTGTGTTTTATGTAGGTAACCAAGTCAGAGGCTTAGAGGGGGAACCTTACCAACACACAGTACTCAAGAACACACCTCAGCAAACACACAAAATTCTCCCTCCTTCCTTCCTTTATTATTTTTTAAGACAGAGTCTCACTGTGTAGCCCAGGCTGGCTTGAAATTCACAGAAATCTACCTGTCTCTGCCTTTAGTATGCTGGGATTAGAGGTATGTGCCACCTCCTAGCCTTTAAAAATAATATTTTTAATTAATTTTTTGAGATCAGGTCTCATGTGCCCAGCACTTGGGAGGTAGAGGCGGGTAGGTCTCTGAGTTCAAGGGGAGATCTAGTTCCAGAACAGCCAGGGATACACAGAGAAACCCTGTCTCGAAAAACCCCCCCAAAAAAGAGAGAGAGAGAGAGAGAGAGAGAGAAGGAAAACCTGGGGTCTGGAGAGATGACTCAGTGGTGAAATGTCCTTGCTGCTCTTGCAGAAGACCTTGTACCCATATGCTGGCTTCCAACCAATTCAAGTTCCAGGGGATCTGACACCCTCTTTTGTTCTCTGTGGGCATTACACAACATTGTGCACATACATGCTTGCAGACAAACATTCAAGTACATAAAATAAAAATAAATCTTAGTGAGCAGTGGTGGCATACCTTAAAGCCCAGCACTTAGGAGGCAGAGGCAGGTGGGTCTCTCTTAGCTCAAGGCCAGCCTGAACTACAGAGTGAGTTCCAGAACAGCCAGAGCTACACAGAAAAACTGTCTTGAAAAGATAAAAAAATCTTAAAAGAAAAAGCAGATACTGGGGACACAGCTAGCCAAACATTGCCAAGGCCCTGGATTCCATCCCTAGTACCAGATGGGCATGTGGTACAAACCTGAGATCTGAGCTCTCAAGAGGCAGAAGATTGGGGTTCAAAGCTATCCTTGGCTAAACCTTCCTGTGCCACCTCAAGCGCTGGTTACAAGCAGACAGCATATTCAAGGGCTTGTTTATTGTTTGTTTGGTTTCCAACACAAGGTTTCTCTATGTAGTCCTGGTGTCCTGGAACTAACTCTGTAGACCAGGCTGGCCTCGAACTCAAGAGTTCCACCTGCCTCTGCCTCCTGAGTGCTAAGATTAAAGGCATGAGCTACTTCTGCTGGGCTTAATACATGTAACTGTTAAAGAGATAATCCTCTGCTTCACAGTGAGTTCAGTGCCCTCCCTCCCCCCCCCCCCCCATGATCTTGAGGCTGCTGGAAGGAAGCATCTAACTCTCAGTGTACCAAGTGAGGAGTTGCAGTGGGGTTGGGGGTGCTTCTGCAGCATTCTAGTCCAGAAAGAGACCCAACTTCAAACTCTGAAACACAGTTTCTACTTTGTGAGTGTCATTTTCAAAGGCTTTCAAATCAAAACTCCAATTCAGATGGTCTCACTGGGTACCACCAGGTTATGAGTCAACCTTTGGAGGGGCATAATGGCCCACACCTTTAAGCCCAGCATTCGGGAGGCAGAGGCAGGAGGATTTCCATGAGCCCAAGGCTAGCCTGGTCTACAGAGTGAGTTCTGTCTAAAAACAAACAAAACAAAATTTAACTTCTCCCCAGATGTGGCATTTCACACCTGTAATCCCAATACTTAGAGTCAGAAACAGGAGGATCAGTCATTCAGGCCACTTCATCTCTACAAACAAAACCAAAATACACTACCATATACAGAGACACGTAAGTAAGATCACTGGTGAGAACGTGTGGACCCAGGTAGGCTCAACCTCACAAACCATGTAAGTAGTCAGTCTCTTTACCACACAAGCTCAGGGTGAGCCATCCTGATGCCAGACACTCTGCCCCAGTGTGGCCAGGGTCACCACCTCCCACCCCACGGCACATGGAGCCTATGCTCCACATGCAGCTTCCCACACACCACAGCCAGATCAACAATCACAGGGACAGCCACAGCTCAGCCGCAGCCATCTGCCACTCGAGCTGTCCTGGCACTCACAGGAGCCCCAAGAGCGTGCGCGCGTGCGCGCGCGCGCACACACACACACCTATGCAAACCCCAGCCTGTAGACACAGTTGCACAGATAGCCACACACATATACCCATCCCAGGGATACACAACCAGAAAGTCAACAGTTAGTCACATATCACTGACACAATTCCACACACTCCACACCCACTGCCACACAACACTGAGATCCAACCCCATTAGACAGTCCACTCCCTGCCACACATGGCCATATGTGTGAATCAGCCACAAGCACAAAGTTGACCACAGACCCAGCATCTCAGTCGCACACACTCAATACTGTGCACAGTCCACATGTAACACACACACAATTAGACAAGGTCACCCACATTCACTTAGGCTGTCTCCATCACAGAGTGACATGGTAGCTCATTTCACTTACGCTCTTACCCACAATCTGACTCACTCTTAAAAAAATACACAATTTTGTATTTCATATACATATGTATGTATATGTAAACACTGATACAGAGATTCTCTGTGCAGCCCTGGCTATCCTGTAGACCAGGCTGGCCTCAAACTCAGAAATCCACTGGCCTCTGCCTCCTGGGATTAAAGGTGTGCATCATGGTGCCTGGTCCTTATTTAATTTTTCCCCTTTATGTACTTATTGTGTGTGCAGAGGTACATGCAAGTCAGAGGACAACTTGCAACTTAAGGGAGTCTATTATCTTTTCCCACCTGTGGATCCTGTGGATCAAACTCGAGAAATCGACAGTTTGGCATCTAGCACCTTTACTCTCCTTGCTGGCCTTCTTTCCTTTTCTTTTTCTTCCTCCCTTTGACACTAGTACCCACAACCCGCCCTCCTCCTGTCTCTCTCCCTTGAGTACGAAGCCCAGGCTCGCCTCCAACTCTGCTCTTCCCGCCTCAGTTTCCACAGTGCGCCCTGCCTTACTCCCTCCCTTTGCACACCCCGCGCAGGCTCCCTCACCATGCATGCCTTGCACTCTCAGGCTGCAACGGGGACCCCCCCAACAGCCGGCCAGCCCCTCCCCGCGGCCGCGGAGACCCTGCACCGGACTTCGCGTCACAAGGCCCCGCCCCGCCCGCCCTCAGCTGTTTTCCTACCGGGCTAGGGGTGGGGCAGGGCCCCGCGGGGACCCCGAGGCTCATTAGGGCCGCCAGGCCCGTGGCCCCCTCTCTCCATCCCTGCGGCCCCCTCGGGAATCCCAAAGCAGCCGCCGCCATCCCCTGTGCCCACCTGACGCCACCCGTCTGAATCGCCTCGCTGCGCGGAGACCCGGCTGCTCCTGCTGCGCCGCCGCCAGTCCCGGAGGCTCCTGAAGGGGGTGGGGCGCAGCAAGGCCACGCCCCCGCAGGTGCGCAGGCCTCGCCCCCGGCTCACACATTGAGAAATCCGCCGTCTAGAATCGGCGCGGGGCGGATGGAGGCCACGACCCTGTAGGTGCTCAGGGTACGCCCTCCGCCGCAGCATTTGGAGAAATCTGCAGTCTGAGAACTTTTGAAAACTTTATCTGGGGGCTTGCGAGAAGACACAGACAGTAAAGGTGCTTGCCGCCAATCCTGAGGAGCTGAGTTTGATCCCTGTGACCCTCAGGATAGACAGAGACGGACTCCCACATGTTTTCTGACTTCTACATGTGTATAGTCATATGTACACACATGAAATAAACACATAAAAACGTAATTAAAACTTTCTTGAAGGGCTGGAAGGATGGCTCATGAGGTAAGAGCGCTGGCTGCTTTTAAAGAGGACCCAGGTTAGATTCCCAGAACCCACATGTCAGCTCAAAATCATCTGTAACTCCAGTTCCAGGGGATCCAGCACCCTCTTCCAGGGCCTCCACAGACACAGCATGTACATAAAATAAAGATTAAAATCTCCAAAAAAATTCTTAAGAATTACAACTTCAGAACTTTGCACAACTATTCCTTTCTGGCTGACAAGATGGTAAGGGTGCTGGCTGCCATGTTTGACAACCTGAGTTTCATCTCCAAGAACCACACAGATCATGATGAAAACTGACTCCTGGAATTGCTCCAGAGTTGTTCAAGGAGAGCCTGGCATCCATATGCACGGATGGAACGTGCGCACCCACACACGTGCATTTATGTATACATATGCTCACATAAAGAAGAGGGGCTTGTTTTAATTTTTAATTTTGTTGTTGTTGTTGTTGTTTTGTTTTTCGAGACAGGGTTTCTCTGTGTAGCCCTGGCTGTCCTGGAACTCACTCTGTAGACCAGGCTGGTCTTGAACTCAGAAATCCGCCTGCCTCTGCCTCCCAAGTGCTGGGATTAAAGGCGTGCGCCACACTGCCTGGCTGAGGGGTTTGTTTTAAAGATTTATTTTCATGTGCATTGGTGTGCATGTCTGTGTGGGGGTGTCAGATCCTCTGGAACTGGAGTTACAGACAGTTGTGAGCCACCGTGTGGGTGCTGGGAATTGAACTTGGGTCCTCTGGAAGAGCAGCCAGTGCTCTTAACCACTGAGATGGGTCTCTAACCCAAGAGTTTTTAAAAAGACTTCAAGGACTGAATTGATTAACATGAACTAACGGTAATATGTGCGCTGCTGGGGCTGGTACCCAGAGCAAGAGCTTCTACCACTCACCTATTTTATATATAATATAAATATAAAATGTATATACATATAATATATAAATTATACATATATAAATATGTAAATTTATACACATATATATTACATGTGATATATATGTGGTGTGTGTGTGTATTTTAATTTTATTAATTCTCTCTGCCTCCCTTTTTTGAGGCAGGTTCTCACTATGTTTCTGAGGATTCACAGTCATGAGGATTCTTGGTTCCCTTAATGCTGAAAATACAGTCACTCCACCCTAGTTGTCTTTATTTCATGGAATGGGATAGAGTCTCCTTATAAAGCTCAGCTGAGCTCATCAAATTTACAATCCTCCTGCCTCGACTTCCTGGATAGCTGGGAATGCAGGCCCTTACTCCCATGCTGCAACATCTAAGAATCCCTTAATGTTGGCTCCTGGGTCTATAATATTCTACAGTGCGTGCCTTGTGTCTCTCTGATCGTCCTCAAGGGCAAGACTGTATTGCGGCACGATGTAGGTGCGCAAGAAATATTTACAGGGTGAACGAAGCAAATTCTAGAACAGTGAAGAAAGGTCCCTGCAGTGTGCGATGCCGCCGCCAGAGGGCGATGCGGGTCCACGGAGCCGCCGGCGACATGTTTAGCCTCCAGAGTCCAGATGTCTCCTTTCCAGGAGAGGTCTCCCTCCTGTGACCCCTCTCCTCAGGCTCGCAGCCTTGTGGTCTCCAGCACCTTCATCCCTGCACACCCCGAGTCGCCACACTAGGGACAGGTGTCCACCAAATGGAACTGTGTTGAGCGCACGGCAACGTCCTGGAACCAGAGTGTGAATTGAATCCTAGACATAAACTCGTAACGGTTCTAGTTATTTCTAGAATGAAGAGGAATGGAGAGGGCAGCTAAGCTCCATGCCACCGCTTTGGTCTCAGGATACTAACAACAGATCTGCCGCACATTCATCATGAAGCAGACAGGGGCTGATCAGGTGCAGATCCCAGCTCTGTCATTTGCTGGCTGTGTGACCCCCTAGAGAGCAACCCCTCTGTTCTCTGGTTCCTGGTGTACAGAATCAGATTCAGGGAACCTACTTCTGGAGATCGTTGTCCGCAGGTCGTCCTAAGGTCTTTGGGTGGGTGAGATGGCTCAACAGCTTAAGGCTCTTGCTGCTACATCCTGAGAACTTGAGTTCGAACCCTGGGACCATCTGGTGGAAGGCGTGGCCTTACTAGGCATTTCCTCCTCTGTGGCCCCTGTCCTGCAGGAGAATGGCAGCGCAGGCGCGTAAGAACCAGATCCCGGGGAGAGAATCCCAGCCTCATCTCCTGGGCCCTGTAGGTTCACACCTAACCTGCCACCTTCTTCTTGTGACACGAGATACAGATTAGGAACAAACCCCAAGGAGAGCAGCCGTTGTTCCAGCACACTGCACACCCCAAAGCATGGCTTGGTTTAGGGTGCCCGTAACAGGGCCTGAACCAAACGCTCCATGCAAATGACTTCCGTTCACTCTCCCACCACGTGCATTAGTTAGCTCCATTGTATAGATGAGCGCTATGCAGCACAGAGAGGTTAGAGAGTTCTTTGAGATTACACAGCCAAGGAATGGAAGGACCCTTAAGCCATAGAGCCACACCTGGAGGAAGGCTCCTATGCCAGACCCACGTGAAGATGAGGAAACTGAGGCTCTGAGAGATGAAGTTATTTGCGGAGACCTCAGATAAGAACTTTGCAAATGTCTGTAATCCCAGCAACTGGGAGACTGAGCTAAGATGATTGTCTAGGAGCTCCAAGCTAGCCTGAGCTACATGGTAGGAAGACCTCAAAACAGCTAATAAGCAAAATATTGCATGGTGGCTCCTGCCTATGGTGGTATTGTTCTGTAAACCAAGGCAGAAAGGGCTCAGGTGTGAGGCCTGGGACAGCCTGGGCTAAATAGTGATACTCCGAACAAAATAGGGCCAGTTGCATCCTGGAAGTCTCCATGATAGAGCCTTGAGGTCTTGGCCCCCAACCTTCTCAAGACTTTGGGCTCCTGAGTAAGCCCAGTTACACACACACACACACACACACACACACACACACACACACACACACCAGCCCTCAGCCCCCAGGAGAGGACAGTCGGGAGTGACACAGAGGCATGGTGGACACAGGGAGTGCCTGAAGACCTGGAAAGTGACTGGGGACACAGCTCAGCTTTGCCCAGAGGCCACCAAAGCTCTACACCCTCTGAGCTGTCCTGTGCCCCTTCTGATTGGCATCTCTGCCCCTCCTAGCTGTTTGCCCTTGGCGTAGTAGCTTAACTTTTCTGAGCTTTACTGTTGAAAGTGTTGACTGAGTTACAGTGTAAGCACTCAGAGCAGTACTTAACATCAGCATCCACACTAACTTCCTTGTATTTTCTTGCAGGCAGAGCCTGCCTTGGATTGGCTCACCCCAGATCACATGACTGCAAACCATTCTGGAACAATGAGTTCCCCACATGTTTGGCATCTCCAAAAGAGAAGGGACTTAGAGCCAAGGGCTGGGAAGATGGCTCAGTGCGTAAAATGCTTGCGGCCAAACCTGAAGGACAAAATAACTTCAATCTTGGGGACCCACAGAGTGGAGGGAGAGAACCGATTATCATGAATTGTCTTCTGATTTCCTCAGTGTCTGATCCCTATAAATAAATAAATAAATAAATAAATAAATAAATGTAGTCTTTATAATGAAAAAAAGTCAGGGCCAGGCATGGTGACCCAGGCCTTTAATCCCAGCACTCAGAGGCAGAGGCAGGAGGATCTCTGTGAATTCAAGGCCACCCTGGTCTACAGAGAGAGTTCCAGGACAGGGCTACACAGAAACCCTACCTGGAAAAACAAACAAAGTTGAATGACCCAAGAGCGGCTCTCAGCGGGTAGCATGTGTTCCCCTGGCGAGCCTCTGACATGAGCAGAGCCTACCTCGCTCTGCCTCAGTGGCTCCCGTGAGCTCCTCACCCTGTAGTGTCTTCTCCAGGCCCCCCTTGGGCTGTTCCAGTCTACCCTCAGCGCTCCTTCCTCGGGACCTTGGCACCTGCTCTTCTTTCTGCTCCCTCCCTGTACAACAGGGTCTGTTCACATCAGATGTCACAGTGCTCCTTCAGAGGGGAGGGCACCGTGTACCCTCTGTTTCCCTAGTAAGGCTTCAATAAACCAATGTTTTTTCTTTGCTTGTTTGCTTTTCAAGACAAGGTTCCTCTGGGTAGTCCTCGAACTCACTCTGTAGACAAGGTTGGCTTCGAACTCTTGAAACCCAGTTCCTTTGGTTTCTTGGGCACCACCTTCTAAGACTCCAGAGGGGACCTTTGCTCATCTGATCATCTGATCATGGGGTTCCAGGACCAGAGGCTGAACCCCAGGAACATTTTAAACACATCTGTCTTCCCTTCTCCACCCCCTAGAGCAGGCTCCCCTCACTAGCCTGGGCAGAAATGGAAAGAATGGAGTAAAGTCATACTGGCTACCTCAGAAAGAATCAACAGAGGGGGCCTGGGGCAATCCTGGCACCAGAGGAGGCAGAGGAGGAAACTTCCTCAGTGCATCTCACTTCCATGAATTCCCTCCTCGGACACTGAGGTCCTTGGTCACAGCTGAGGTGCAAAAGGATTCTGTCATACTGTTTCCTGCTCTGGTCTGCCCTCCAGTTTTGGGGCTACTTAGCCCACCCCTCCCAAGGGATGAGTGCAGCTACCAGGGGTCTAGGCTGCCCATGTAAGGAGGCAAGGCCTGGGGACACCGGAGATGCCTGGTTATAATTAACCCAGACACGTGGTTGCCCCCCCCCCCAACACCTGCTGCCCGAGCCCTCCCCACCCCAGTGCCCGAGCCTTGGGCTCTGTAGACATGGAGGAGAAGCTTGCTCTAAAAATAACCCTGTTCCTGGTGGATCCAGGGCGAGGGGCAGGCTGAGGGTGGCCACTTCCCTCAGCCCCAGGTTTGTTTTCCCAGGAGTGGTTTTTCTGCTTCGATATCTTTCCCTGTCAATTCCACTGTGGTGGGAGCAGCCAGTGCTGGGCTTCTGGGAGAAACTGTACCTGGTTCTAAAACTTCAGCCACAGTCAGTGCCATTCCTGTGGCTGGGTGGCTACAGGTCTCTCTCTCTGGCTCCTGCATGCTCCCTGGGTCTGGAGGGCCCTGGTTTTCACTGCACATATCCCCCCAGGTGCTGTAGGCTAGAGTTGTGGCTCCAAAGAACAGCGCTTGCTTGGCATGCATGGTTCTGAACCTATAACTGCAAAAAGGACACTTGGGAGGCTGAGGCAGGGGGATTGCTATGAGTGCAAAACCAGACTGGGTAGCATAGTTAGACCCTGTCTCAAAAAGCCACAACAATTAAATAACTAAAGGCAGGCATGTAATCCTACTCAGGAGGCTGAGGCAGGAGGATTGCCACAAGTCTGAGGCCAACCTGGACGATATAGTGGGCTCCAGGCTAAACTTGGCTACAGAGTAAGACCCTATTTAAAAACACAAATGAAATGAAATGGTTCTCCCAGCTGCTAATACTCAGCAGGCAATGAAGCTAAGGGAGGGTGCTGGCTACAATCAAAGCTGTGGGGGGCTGAGGGCAGGCTGCAACAGGCTCGGGGGCCAGGGCTTCTACGTGCCTGGGACACCCAAAGTATTACTGTTCCATGTTCCCGGCGGGGGGCCAGCTGTCCCCCGCCAGCTAGACTCAGCACTTAGTCTGGGAACCAGTGAGCGAGTCAGCCCCTGGGGACAGCCCATACAAGGCCATGGGGCTGGGCGAGCCGGCACGCTTGGGTTCAGGGTGGGCACCGTGCCCGGGGAATGAGCTGAAAGCTCAGCTGCCCTCAGGGGCCCCTCTCTGGGGACAGCCCCTCCTGGCCAGTCACACCCTGCAGGCTCCTCTATATAACCTGGGGGCTGACGGGGCTGCCCCCGGGTTACCACCACCTCCACAGCACAGACAGACGCTCAGGAGCCAGCCAGCCAGGTAGGGTCTGAGAGGAGTCATGGGGTCCGGGTGGAGTGCGGGAGTCCAAGGGTCCGCTCACCCAGTCATGTTATGGTTGTGGATTTTGCAGCACAAGTTGTAGGGACAAATGTCTGAGCCACCTAGGTCTCAACAGCCGCCAAATGTCCCCTCCTTGTAAGGCAGGGTGGGCTGGAACTTTGTTTAGCAGAGTCAACTGCCCACACAAAGACAGTTGCCTCAATGGCACCTGTCAGTGGCCCTTTAACTTTGTAACCATGTGTGACTGTGTTGTACCTCTGTGACCTTGTGTCTCAGTGTCCTGGACTCTCTCTCTAGGGTTGTCAAGTTATAAGAATTATTACATTTATTTTGTGTATGGGGTGGGGGGGACAGACAGGGTCACAGTGTACATGGGACAGAGATCATAGGACAACTTTGGGTCTCTCTCTCTCTCTCTCTCTCTCTCCTCTCTCGTGTGAGACTTGGGGGCTCTCACCTTTACCTGATGAGCAGCTACCCTGCAGGTCCCTTGCTCCCCTTTGAGTCCTTCTGTCTTGAGTCTCTGGGATCTTGAAGGCAGGACTACATGACTCAGTTTACCTTGAGATCTTAGAGAATTTGTGATGAGTTTGAGGATTCAGAAGCTCTTTCTGCTTCTGCGTCTTGCCTTAGTGTCCCGTCTCCTGGGGTGCCCCTGGTGGGGGAGGGCAGGGGATACAGAACCTTCTGAAGGGAGAGATCTGGGCTGGAAGCCCGGGGTGTCCTTGAGCCCCAGGGCCTGGCCCTGTGTCCTCCTGGCCACTTCAGCACACCTGTCCCAATGCTGACTTAGTACAAGGATAGCCAGCAAGGAGGGAGGGACAGGTGGCAGTGGGGGTGAGGAGCATCTAAAAATAGCCACAAAGTAGCAGCTTCAAGGGCTTTGGGTCTCTGTCCGGCCCCACCCTCTTCTCTCAACTTGGTCCACCTTCCTTCCCTCTCACCTTCCTGGGTGGTTTCCTTCCAGCCCTGATGGAGCCATGATGCCCCCCACAGTCAGTACTTCAGGGATCAGTCAATAAAAGTAATAAAGAAAAACAATAGTAATAAAACATATGTGATGTAATTGGGGAGGTGGCTGGGGCAGCTTAGGGCTTAATTCAAATCCCAGAACCACACTCTTAAAAAAAGAAAAAAAAAAGGCTGGCTGTGGGGTTGAACATCGGAATGCCCCTGGTGAGGTGGGAACAGGTGGATCTGTGGGGCTCAATGGCCAGCCAGCCTAGCTCCAGGTCTGTGAGAGAACCTGACTCAAAATAAAATAAAATACATAAAATAACAATGCTGCAGCACCTGAGGTCATCCTTTGCCACCACTGGAATGTGCACTCTGTGCACATACATGAGCTTGCACCTACAAAGGAAAATATTAACAGTAACTGTTAGAACCCCACTGCAATTTCATGCCAGATGCAGGATCCATGCTCATCAGTCATGGACTCAAACTCCGAGATCTGCCCGTCCCATGGCAAAGCTTCAGTCTCATAGATACAAATGTCAGAGTCACAGCCTGGGGCCACAGAGCAGTGACTTAGGAGAGATGTGGCTTTTGAAGTGGACCCTGTAGACAGCCAGAGATGGAGGGACTAGGAGAGGTGGCGGAAGGCTCCAGATCCATTCCTAGGCCCGCACCTGAACTGACGTGGATCAGAATCTCAGCGGAGCCTTTATTCCTTTTCCCAGGAGCGCACATATAATCTTTACCAGGGTCCTCACACAGAGCTTGTTGGAGTTGATTTTTAAATTCTGTGACAAACATCATGACCAAGACAACTTAAAAAAGAGAAGGCATTAATTTGGGGCTCACGGTTGGTTCTGGAGCAGCAGGCAGGTGGGCACAGTGCTGGAGCAGCAGCTGAGAGCTCACATCTTTATCAACAATCAAGAGGCAGTGAGAGCTACTTGGGAATGGGGTGGATTTTTGAAACCTCAATGACCACAAGCAGTGACACACCTCCTCCAACAAGGCCACTCCTCCTAATCCTTCCCAAACAGTTCCAGGGACTGGGGACCAAACATTCAAATACATGAGTCTATGAGGCCATTCTCATTCAAACTACCACAGATCCAAGAATAATAACTGAATAAAATATTTGTGTTATATGCTAGGCACTGGCCTATGACGTGCTTTACCTGTCTTTAAATCCCTCCCAAGAGGTAAGCATTGCCACTGTCTCCACTTTACAGATGGGTAAACAGAAAAGTCAAACAGGTTCCTGAGAGCCACACAGCTTGTTGTGAGTAGTAAAGCTGAAATTCAAACCCAGACCCTCTGATTCCAGATCTTTTGCTGCTCTTATTCATCTTATTATTTTATTTTCTGGAGGCAGGGTTTCTGTAGCCCAGGCTAGCCTTGAATTCACTGCAATCCTCCTGCCTCTGTTTCAGAGTGTTGGAATTACAAGCGTGGATCACCATGCCCAGCCAAGGTCTATATTCAGTTCCTCTGGGTTGAGAAAGAGGCTCTGTAGGTCGAGCTGCCCTCCAGCTCTCTACTTAGCTGAAGATGACCTTGAATTTCTGATACTCTAAGTGCTGGGATTACAGGCATGAGCAGCTACACCCGGATTTGCTGGGCACCAAACCCAGGGTCCTAAACTTGCTGGGCAAGCACTCTGCCAGTGGAGCCCAGGCCCCAGATCTTGTAATTTTATTTTTTTATTTCTTATGTGACTTCCCAAAGGTTTTGCCCTCCTTTCCCAGCTAGGGTCACATAGCCAGGATTTGGCCACATCAGGTAATTTAGGCTCCTGATGTTTCCTTACAAGGCTAGGGTTCACAGAGGGGGAAGCCCCTCCCCCCTTGTTTCAAGCCCACAATCCCGACTGACTGCAAGCACCCAGCAACTGAGTTCTTAAGTCTGAGCTCAGCATCCCGTCTGCTCGCAGGGTCCCAAACGCCGCCACCATGCCGTTCGGCAACACCCACAACAAGTTCAAGCTGAACTACAAGCCGCAGGAGGAGTACCCGGACCTCAGCAAGCACAACAATCACATGGCCAAAGTGCTGACCCCTGACCTCTACAGTAAGCTTCGAGATAAGGAGACCCCATCCGGCTTCACTCTGGACGATGTCATCCAGACTGGGGTGGACAATCCAGGTGAGTCTGCAGTAGGACAGACAGGTCAAAGGGTTGGAGACCACTGGGCAAACAGACACCTGCCTGTTCTAGGCTCTAGGGAGCCTCAGTTCCCTCCCCTCTCTACCTCTCCCTCCCTCCCTCTCCTTGAATTATATCTAGGATATCTAGGAACTCCTCCCTGCATGCTCTCAGGGCCTTTACCACTGAGCCAGCTCCTCACTGGGGGATTCTAGGCAGGGGCTCTACCGCTGAGCCACGCCCCCAGCCCCTCACTGGGGGATTCTAGGCAGGGGCTCTACCACTGAGCCACGCCCCCAGCCCCTCACTGGGGGATTCTAGGCAGGGGCTCTACCACTGAGCCACGCCCCCAGCCCCTCACTGGGGGATTCTAGGCAGGGGCTCTACCACTGAGCCACGCCCCCAGCTCCTCACTGGGGGATTCTAGGCAGGGGCTCTACCACTGAGCCATGCCCCTAACCCCTTGCTGGGGGCTTCTAGGCAGGTGCTGAATTGCACTCCAGGTCCTCTGTGGAAGTGGATTGTTTGAGGTTCTCAGCACATGCTACAATTTGGAGTCTCCAAGGAGCTCTAACATCTTTGGCCCCATTTACCTGGTCCCTGGAATGACCCTTTTCCCCATACTGGTCACCTACATCCATCACAAACCCAAGCTTCCGGTGCTGACCTCAGCCCCACCCCACAGGTCACCCCTTCATCATGACGGTGGGCTGTGTGGCCGGAGATGAGGAGTCCTACACGGTCTTCAAGGACCTGTTTGACCCCATCATCCAGGACCGCCATGGCGGCTACAAACCCACAGACAAGCATAAGACCGACCTCAACCACGAGAACCTCAAGGTCACTGGCCCCCAGGAGCAGGTGGTGGGGAGGAGAGAGGGCAGAGACGCAAAGTAGGTGGAGGTATGAGGAGACAGAGAAGAGCTCTGAGACAGGATGGGACGCCTGAGGACAGGTGAGGCAGTGAGGCAGGGTGGAGGGCAGGAAGGAGCTCAGTACCAACACGGGGACCTGGGAGGATCTGGGGCAGATCCAAAGGCCTCTGGGGAGATCCTAGAAAATCTGGGGCAGACCCAGGAAGAAGTAGGCAGACCCCCTAAAGGACATGGGAGACACCCAGGAGGACAAGGGAGACCCTGGAAGTTCTGGGACAGACCCAGGAGGAAGTCAGGAGATCCCAGAGGACATGAGGGGACACTCAGGAGGATTTGGGAAACTCTGAAAGACCTGCAGTGAGACTCACGGAAGATCTGGAGTGAGACCGGGGGATGGCCAGGACTTCCTTCTATGATACTCCATTGCTCCCCAGGGTGGAGACGACCTGGACCCCAACTATGTGCTGAGCAGCCGCGTGCGCACTGGCCGCAGCATCAAGGGCTACACTCTGCCCCCGCATTGCTCCCGTGGAGAGCGCCGCGCAGTGGAGAAGCTGTCCGTGGAAGGTGAGGTCCCTTCCCAACTGCTGCACCTGGTCCAGTCCAGAGCCTGGCTCTGGCTCCACCGGAGTTGGCCTTGGCATGAGAAGAATGGCTGCATTACTCTGGCAGGTGGGGGGTGGGAGAGTCATAGCGCACTGAGGCAACCTGGGAAGCCCTGCAGTCAGCTGCTCCCAGGGTCTTCACTCCCATTGCTGTCTCAGTTACTCATTGATTCATTAATTCAGTAAACATTACTCTGAATGGGGAGCTGAGGTTTCTCAGGTGAGCCGACTTAGCCACGAATCTGGCGAGTGTGGCAGAGAACTGACAGGGGATTGTTTAATTGGCCTGGTCCTGGCACCTTACACTTGTAATCCCAGTATTTGGAAGGCTGAGACAGGAGAATCACCACGAATTGAAGGGCCAGCCTTTATTCATAGTGAGACTCTTCCCCCAAAACAAGAAAGGAAAAGAAACAATAGTAGATGTTTGTTCTTAAGGGCTGCAAATTTCTCTCTCTCTCTCTCTCTCTCTCTCTGTCTCTCTCTCTCTCTGTCTCTTTCTCTCTCCCATTGAAACAGAGATTTCCCTATGTAGCCTAGGCTGCCTCCAACAACTAGTGATCCTCCTGACTCAGCCTCCCAAAACCTGGGATTGCAAGTATGTGCCCTTAGCTGGCACAAGGTGTAAATTCTATAGTAGACAGTGGCTAATCTTTTGGAGGTAGGGAGTTGGGGTTTTGTTTTGTCTTTCAGTTTTGTTTTGGTTTGTTTTTGTTGTTGTTGTTGTTTTTGGTTATTTTATTTTAAAATTTTTTGTAGCATCTCTCTTCATAGCACTGGCTGTCCTAGACTCACTGTGTTGATTAGGCTGGTCTCAAAGTTAAGGAGATCCACCTGCCTCTGCCTCTGAGCCCTGTAGTGATCAATCTTACGCCCTCCATAATTAAGTCACACATAGTGAATTTGAGGCCAGCCTAGGCTACATGTTAGGACCCAGTCTCAGAAACAAAAACAATAAAATCCAGGTCCAGGAATCACACACTCTTGCAGGTGGACTTGGGGGGGGGTCTGCTTTATGTCCTTGGGGGGACATGGGCACACAGAAGGAGGTTTCAGTGAATGCTGGGAACAGGTCATGGAGTGTAAGTGGTTTGGAGACCTCTTTGATGTCTGGGCTCAGGGTGTTAGGGGTCCTCCAGCCTTGGCCCCCCAGCCAAAGTGAGGCAGGCTGCTGATTGCTCTCCTTGTGGCCCCTCAGCTCTCAACAGCCTGACTGGCGAGTTCAAGGGCAAATACTACCCTCTGAAGAGCATGACAGAGCAGGAACAGCAGCAGCTCATTGATGATCATTTCCTGTTTGACAAGCCTGTGTCACCTCTGCTGCTGGCCTCAGGCATGGCCCGAGACTGGCCAGACGCCCGTGGGATCTGGTGAGTCCCTCCTCCCAGCTCTCCAGCTGCTTTCTGGCCCACTGACCCTTCAACCACAGGAGACCATGATCTTGCCTTCTAACCCTGCCTATCCCTGCTCAGGTGTCATAGTTTAGGCAACTTGGACCAAAGAAGTGTAGTGAAATTACATTAGCCAGGCCTAGTGACATAGTAGTAGAGCCCTGCCTAGAATCCCCCAGGGAGGGGCTGGGGTGTGGCTCAGCTATAGAGAATGTGCCTGGCATTCATAGTGCTCAGATTTAATTCTTATTAGGGCAGATACAATAAAATAAAACATTTATACTGGAACATTTCTACTCCTGGATTCAAATCCCAGCTGTTACTAGGAGTATGACCACAGGAACCTGCAGTACCAGCCACTCGGGAGGCCTAAGGCAGGAAGATCACTTGATGGCAGGAACCACTCTGGTCAACAAAGACCATCTTTACAAAAATCCATTGTACAAAGCCAAGTGGTGGTGGTGCACACACTTAATCCCAGCACTCGGGAGGCAGAGGCAGGCGGATTTCTGAGTTCGAGGCCAGCCTGGTCTACAGAGTGAGTTCCAGGACAGCCAGGGCTACACAGAGAAACCCTGTCTCAAAAAAAAAACAAAAAACCCAAAGAACAAACAACAACAACAACATGCATTGTACAACAAAATAATACAAATAGTACAAAAATACTACAGCAACAGCAGTAATAATAAATCATCCAGGTTTGGTGGTGCATGCCTGCAATCATCATACTGCAGAGACTGAGGCAGGAGGATTGCCAGTTCAATGGCAGCCAAGACCCCCCTTTCTGAGTAAAAAAATAATTAAAATTGTTACATTAATGATAATTTTAGAAAACTGAAGATGGCTGAATTTTCAGAATCCTGGGAAGCAAATCTGAATGGATAATCTTGGAATCCAAGTGGGTAAAACATTGTCCTGAGGTCACAGGGGGTATACAATGCCACTGTACCCCAAGCTGACCTTGAACTCAAGACCTCCCTGCCTCAGTCTTCTGGGTGCCAGAGCTACAGGCTGGTGCCTGCAAGGGGGAGGAGTCAAGCTAAGACTGGAGGTTTTTAGGGACTCGGGCCCATGAAAGTCCAAGTTTTGCAGAGTCACACTGAGAAGCCCGTGTGCCTGAAGGGAGCAGCTACGGACAAAATCATGCATTTACTTTCTTGGGCCATGGGGCTCCTGCTGACTTCTTGGCCTTGGGTCACCCCTTCTTAGGCACAATGACAACAAAAGCTTCCTGGTGTGGGTGAATGAGGAGGACCACCTCCGCGTGATCTCCATGGAGAAGGGAGGCAATATGAAGGAGGTTTTCCGCCGCTTCTGCGTGGGCCTGCAGAAGGTGGGTGTCTGCGTCTCACCGCTGACCTGTGGCTTCGTCCTGACTGCAACACCATGCTGTAGAGCCAAGCTCCTTCCTAAACCCAGCCCTGCCCTTCCAAACCCACCACGCCCAGTTCCCAAAACTCCTCCCCTTCCACACTGACCAAGCCTCCACCGGCTTTTCCTCACCCACTTTCCAATTTCTTTCTCTTACACACACTCACATACACGCATACACACTCATACATGCACATGCATACAGACACACATGAACACACACATGCATACACACATCCGCTCACACATACACACTCATATACACACATGAACACACACATGCATACACACTCATACACACATGAACACACACATGAAGACACATGCATAAACACACACACACGTAAATACACACATGCATACAAATATGTACTCACACACGTGCATACACGCATATACTCACACATGTGCATACACACACATGCACACACATACACTCATACACGCTCATACATACATGAACACACACACAGCAAGCTCTGCCTTTTCTGATTTCACTCCCCAAGAAGGTCCTGACCATTCCCCACCCTCACCCGCTAACCCATCCTCACTTTTCAGTCCCAGCCCCAGCCTAAGCCATACTTTTCAGGACACACCTCACCCATTTTCCAAGCCCTATTCCCATCCCCAGGGTCTGAAACCAGTCCTCATCTTTGCCATAGGCCTCTCTGGGCAGAATTCCTCCTGGCTGGTTCGCCACTCTCACCCTTGGGAGCCCAACCCCTACCTACGTCCTAACAACTGGTCCCTCAGAACCCCCCTAGCAGACTGCATTTGGAGCCCAACTCCTGGTGCCCTCTCTCCTTCTCAGATTGAGGAGATCTTCAAGAAGGCTGGTCACCCCTTCATGTGGAACGAGCACCTGGGCTACGTGCTCACCTGCCCCTCCAACCTGGGGACCGGGCTGCGCGGAGGCGTGCACGTGAAGCTACCGAACCTGAGCAAGCACCCCAAATTTGAGGAGATTCTCACCCGCCTTCGTCTGCAGAAGCGCGGCACAGGTGTGGCCCGTCCTGCCCCGCGGTGTCCTGGGAGGGCTCTACAGAGGAGGGGTGTCCCTACAAGTTCCGGGGTCAAGACTATTTGATGTGTATACACAAATACACATACACCCCCATCCTCCATTGGCGCCTCGGATTCTCCATCTGTAAATGGAATGCAGTCATTCCATTCTGCAGGCTGCTACTCTTAACCATAATATTCGTTATTGCTATATATATTCTCAGTAAATTATATATAATATATATAGTTTTGATTTGAGATAGGGTCTCTATGTAGTCCTGGATGTCCCAGGATTCGTTATGTAGATCAGGCTGGCCTCAAACTCAAACTTACAGAGATTCTCTGTCTCTGCCTCCAGAATGCTGGGATTAAAGTCATGTGCCACCATCCCTGCCCCCCCCCCCCTTTTCCAGACAGGGTTTCTCTGTGTAGCCCTGGCTGTCCTGGAACTCACTCTGTAGACCATGATGACTTCGAACTCAGAAATCCTCCTGCACCTCTGCTTCCTGTTAATGCCTCCATGGCCTCTGCTTCTGCGCAGGTGGCGTGGACACGGCTGCGGTGGGCGCCGTGTTCGACATCTCCAACGCCGATCGGCTGGGCTCATCCGAGGTCGAACAGGTGCAGCTGGTGGTGGATGGCGTGAAGCTTATGGTGGAGATGGAGAAGAAGCTGGAAAAGGGTCAGTCCATCGACGACATGATCCCTGCGCAGAAGTAGGCGCCGCGCGGCGAACACCTGCCTGCGGTGTGCAGCTGGAGCCCCGCCCCCTGGGAGTCCAATCAATGGGCTCTGTCCTGTGGGTTCTGGCCAATGAGAACCTGCCTCTCCGGAGCCCCGCCCACCTGCTGGAACTCCCGCACTTGGGCGCTCCGGAGCGCCGGTTGCTTCCCCATGCCCTGCCTTAAATAAAAGTCCGTGGTGGCCGCCTTAGCTTTGAGTGTGCCAGCTACTGAGGGAGGGGAACGGGGACTTCCTTCTTATGCGTCTCACTTGGTGTCCTGTCTGTCCTGTTTTTAGTCCTCTCTAGATGCCAGGTTATTGCTGTTTTGAGACAGCCGCTCCTGTAGCCCAGGCTGGTCCCCAATTCCCTATGTAGCTGAGGACAGCCTTGAATTTCTAATCCTCCTGTTTCCACTTTCCAAGTTCTGGGATTAGAGGTGTGCGCCACCATGCTTGGCACAGGTATGCACAGGTACACACACCTGTGACAGGCTAGAGGAGCACTGTGGGTGTCTTCCTCTGTTGCTCTCATTACTATTGTTGTTGTTGTTGTTGTTGTTGTTGTTGTTATTATTATTATTATTATATTTTGCTGTCCTGGAACTCACTATGTAGACCAAGCTGGTCTCGAACTCATAGAAATCCACCTCCTTCTGCCTACTGAATGCTGGGTCTAAGGGCATGTGCTACCTCACCTAACATCCACCTGTTTTAAGACAGTCTCTTCGCTGAACTTGATGCTCACTGTCTCAGCTAAGTGAAGGGACCTCCAGGTCCCAGGGTCAGCCTGTTTCTGTTCACATGGTGGGGTCATAGGTGCACACAGCCATGTCTGGCATTTACTTGGATACTGATGACCCACACTTGAGTTCTCTTGCTTGTATACAACAGGGCTGTCATCCTTAGCCATCTCCCTTAACCTTGTTAAACACGGGTTATTCCTATGTACTTTAGGTTGGCCTCAAACTTACTATATAGCCCAGGCTGGCCTCAAACTTGCATTAGCCTCCAGAGTTTGCCTTCTGAATCCTGGGATGGTAGGCAGATCCACAATACCCAGCTTAGCTGGCAGTCAGTAGAGGTGGCTCACCATGCGAAAACCGGAACCTGCACTAACCTGATGTGTTTGGTCCCAGAACCTGTTGTCAAGGCAGAACAACTTTCAAAACTGAGTTGTCTTGACAAAAGTGTTCCCTTTCACAGATATACATGAAAGTGGAATAAGTTTTTAAAAAAATAGGCCACAGTTCCCATCCAGTTGGTGATCCTTCAAGGTCAGGGTTGGTCTCACGTAGCCCAGGTTGGCTCTCAAACACTATATAGACAAGGAAAACTTTGAGATTTTTGTTTGTTTTTATGTTTTGTTTTTTGAGACTGGGTCTCTCTACACAGCCATTGTTGTCCTGAACTCACTACATAGACTAGGCTAACCTTGACCTCACCGAGATCTGCCAGTTTTTGCCTCCTAAATGCATGTGCCACCACACCTGGTTGACCTTGAACATCTAATCGTTTGGTTTTTATCTGTTGAATGGGGGATTACAGATGTGTGCCACCGTGCCTGTGCTGGGGACCTAAACCAGGGCCTCCTGCATGCCAGGAAAGCCCTCAGCCAAATGAGCTTTGAATCTCTTGCTCTCCTGCCCAGCCACTCCCATGTTTGCTAGGTGTCTTTGCTGGAGTTTCTGCTTCCAGATGAGCACATGGGTTGGGCCATCACTAGGAAGTGATTACAGTTGGGGGTCTTCAGTCCCAGGAAAGAGCCAGTGGGGGGCAGTTTTTGAGAGAGTAGTAAGTAACAAGCCAATTAGAGCCAGACATGGCAGCTCACCCTCCCTGCTTAGCCTCAGCACTCAGAAGGCAGGTGCAAGCCAGCCTTGGCTACATAGAGATCAGTCTGGGCTATATGAAAACAAACCCAGGCACCGTGCCAAGTTTCTGTAACTGCAGCGAGGAGTTACCGTCAACAGGCAACAGAATCAAAGGCCAAAAGAGAGAACATGGGTACACAGAGACTGTCTCAAAACCAAACAGACAGAGGTTGTTAGTCCTTAGAGGCAAGGACAGCAGCAACCCGTAAGCCCAGCTCTCAGGAGGCTGAGGCAGAAGGATTGCCAAAAGTCCAAGCATAGTCTGAGACAAGTAGCAAGACCAGGTCTTAAAGAAAGCTGGCTCAGCAGTTAGACACACTTACTGACCCAGCAGACATGTGCTCAGTCTGGTACTCACACCACAGCTCAGAGCTTCAGATACTCCAGCCTGAGGAGCCACATCCTCCTCTGCCTCCAGGGGCACAGAGCAGAGAAAACCCAACCAACTGACCAAACAATTAGAAACCCACTCACAGAGACAAACAAGAGAATAAAGAAATCTTCAAAAAAAAAAAAAAAAATCAAATGAAGTCATTAGAAGTCCAGAAATTCATGTCCTACCTTCAGACAGGGTCCAGAGCTGTCCCCAAGAGCTCAAAGGGGGACTAAAAGGTTAGGTGACAAAGATGGCTTGTCAGAGTGGGCATCCCTGTTGAAAGAATCACTGCAGGTCCCAGCCACACTCACAGCCATTACTTCGGACAAAGACTCAGGAAGTCTAATCACAGTTGGTTCTACTGCTTTACCTCCTGAGCCCCTCCCTCCCCACCCACCTGCTGCCACCCCACCCTCCACCCACCAGCAACTTTTTTTTTCTCTTTTGTTTGTTCCAGACAGGGTTTCTCTGTGTAGCCCTGGTTGTCCTGGAACTTGCTTTGTAGACCAGGCTGGCCTCAAACTCAGAGATCCGCCTGCCTCTGCTTCCCAAGTACTGGGACTAAGGTGTGCACCACCACCGCCTGGCATACCATGATTCCCTACTGTCCAGCCAGCCCTCTTCTGGGATACAAGTCCCACGAGGCAGGGCTGAGGGTGTCCTTGCAGAGGATACTCTTTGCAAGTTCAAAGCCAGCCCGGGCTACGAAGTGAGATGAGCCTGGTGCTTTTAAGAATCAAAAGCCAGATTGGTAAACATCTGACAGAACAAACCCAAAGCCTGCTTAACTTCTATTCACTGCTGGCAGGTTTCTGTAAAAACATTTTTTGGGGAGATGGCCGTTTCATGTATCCCAGCATGGCCCTGATCCATCCTCTACTTCCTGTGTGCTGGGATCCCAGGCCAGAGGCACAAATGGTTTTTACAGAAGTAGGAACCCTCCACCAGGCAAGCACTGTACCAACTTTGTTACAGTCACAACCCATGGAATTTCTTTCTGAACCCTCAATTTCCCCCCTGGGCCATCCAGGGTTCTGGTCACTACCAGCCCCTTTCCCATAGACGGGCTCTGTACATCTCTCGTGTCCAGAACTGGGCCTAGCATGGAGTCGGCACCAGTCATTGATTGTTTATTGAATACATGTATTACTGGAATAGGAAGAGGCTCTGGGTCCAGTGTAACATGGCAGAGGGGAGTGAGTGGCCAAGAGGAGGGTGTCACAGACGGCTGGGGCCGCACACACGAGGCTGAGTTCTGCCCTCTTCCATGATCATCCTTGACCCACCCGCCAACCCCACTGTTCCCATTCTGCAGATGAGATAACAGAGGCTCAGCAAGCAGAACCACAGATTGGGGTCAAGTCCCCAGCTCCCTGGCTCACCTGCAGGCCAAGGGCTGGGAAGGAAAACCCCAGGTCGGCCAGGGAGTGGGTGGGGGTTGGAGGGACTCCTACTGTTTATTGAGTAACAGGCTGCAGGTGAGGAGCTGACAGAAGGGGGAGGGGCAATAACTTAAAAACTGAGGCGACACGGCAGCTCCCCGAGAGACCTCTGCAGAGGGACAGGAGTATATACACGGATTTGTACAAAGTGCCCCGCGCCAGCCTGGGGCATGAAGGAAGTTCGAGCATAAGGGGGAGGGAGGGGAAGGTTTCTGCCTGTGACCCCCCCAACTCCCTGAACCCCCCAAGTTCTGTCTCCAGTCATTATGCCTGGCAGCTCTCCCTGAATGGGAGAATTTCCCTTCTCACTCCTGTCCCCAAAGTCTCCTCAGGTGCCCTGCAGCAGAGCAAGATTGGGGGGTCCCACTAGAGGCCCTAGGAGGGTGCCAGCTCTCCCTGCGGAGCCCTCTTATGTCATATGTCCCCACACTGTCTCTGTCCACCAATCTAATCCAAGGAAACTTCAGTCATGACACGGGGCACCCCCTCCTCTGTTCCCTTCCCCTTTTGGGGAAGTGAAAAGAATCAGAGAAAGAAGAGACCCGGGCTGTGATGGTGGCTATGGTGGTGGTGGCTGTGGCTCAGAGTTCGAGGTCGTTGGAGATGCGGGTGACGAGGGTTCGGAAGGCCAGGGCGGTGCCCGCCACTCGGCGGAAGAGGACGCCCCTGAGGCCAGGCCGGGGCAGCTGGCACACCTCTACTTCGAAATGGGACAGGGGCTCGGGCCCGCCCGCACCCCCGTGCAGGCAGGCCAACAGGAACGGCTGCGGCTGGCGGCACCGGCAGCGAGCGGCCGCTGTGGCCTGTCGCAGGGCAGCCATCAGGGCCTCAGGAGGTCGCGAGCTGGTCAGCTTCACACTCCAGGGGAATCGGAGCAGCCTGGGGGCGGTTTCCGTTTTATCCCAAGGTAGATGGCAACTGAGGAGGGGACGGCAGGGATCAGACAGGGAGGAGGAGAGGGCATGCACCCCTACCCCACCATCTTCACAGGAACACCCCACCATCTGCACAGGAACACAAGAAGTGCATTTCCCAGCCTCCTTTGCAGCTAGGAACTCTCCCTACCCCATCCCCGTCTCTGGGCCGAAGGGAACAGTGAGATTCCTGTAATCTCATTCACAGGACCACATCAGCAATAGCACGGGCCAAACAGAGGAAAGCTGTCCACTAAAGCACAGAGCTGTAAGAAATGGATTCAGATGACAAATGACCCAGTTACCCCAGCTGTGTCCCATGTTTTTTGGGGTGGGGGTTTGTGTGGATGTAGTCTTTCTAGAGCTACTGAGCCTGAATCCTACGGAATCCTAACCAATGCCCCTTTTCCTAACAGAGCCAGCTATTTCCGTACGGGACCAATAGCCTCACTTAGTCCAAGGGCTCTCTCTAAGGTTAACAGGGAGTCCCTATGTAGACCAGACTGGTCTGGAACTCAGAGATGTGCCTACTTCTGCCTCTCTATGTAGCCCAAGCTTGCCTCAGCCTCCTGAGCCAGGAAATGGCATCCCCAGTGGCTCACAGGTGTCTTAGAGCAAAGAAGAGCTCTTCCCCTCTCTTTCATTTGGAACAGTTAATGTTTTGACCAATAAATGTATGTCAGGTATGAGCACATGACCAAAGCTGACCAATCAGAGCCCTGAACTATTTTGACCACAGGCATTGGTTTAGATACTGACATGTGACCTACATTTCCATAGGGGTTTCTAAATCAGAGAACTAAGCAGGGGAGAGCAAGTCACACAGCCTGAAGGGGCTGGAGTAGAGCATCTCTGGCTAGCCGGGTAAACACTCACCACTGAGCCACACCACAGCCCCTCACTGGAGATTCTAGGCAGGGGCTCTACCACTGAGCCACACTCCCACTCACTCACTGGGGGATTCTAGGCAGGGGCTCTATTCATTCCAGTCCTCTTTTTTCCTTCTCCCAAAATTTGAGACACAATCTTACTAATTTGCCTATGGCTGGCCTTGAGCTCTTTGTAACCTTGTCTTGCTTTGAAATTGCATTCTTCCCGCCTCAGATCTCCAAACTGCTAGGACTGGCAGACCTGTGCGACCAGAGCTGGCTTGGATAAGACGTTTTATTCCGTCACAGTGATATCTATTTGTTTTTACAGAGGCTATGGCTTTCTTCGGCAAAACTCAGTAGGAATGACTTTCAAGAGTATTTACATGCTGGGTCTGCACGACACCTAGATCTACCTTGACTAGATCTGCCTACATCCGAGGCAACGAATAAGAAGGGCTATAGGAGGAACTCTGGGCAGCAGGCAAGACAAGGCTCAAATCACGGATGACTACGGGAAGGTGTACGGATTTAGAGTCTCAGTACAGGTGAAAAAGTTCCTGAATATTCCACCACGTTAGCTTTAGAGCTCTAGACAGGGCTTTAGAAAGGGTATGTAGAGGCAGGCAGGGTGGGAGCCTCACTCACCTTGTGACCTCAGGTCCCCCGATTCTCTCAGGTTCGTCTGTGACCCTAGCAGAGTGTGGAAGGAACAAAATGTAAATCTGGGCATTAGCAACCCCCTCCCTCTCCCCACTGCCATCAGCCTCCAGGCAGCCCCTCGCTGTGGCTCAGCTCTCCCGCCTGCCTGCTGGCTGCTGAGCAAGCTGTAGTCTGGATTTGATCCCTTCCATCCAGAGTGGGGCCAGACAGAAATGGTTAGTGCAGGTTGGAGGAGAGATACTGAAGGATTTGGAAGATAGAAAAGGGGCAGGCAGACATACCTACATAGAAAAGGCACAAACACACATACAGGCACAGATGCATACAGTGACAGAGGGGTATTCAACTGCTGAGCCACGCCCCAGCCCCTCACTGGAGGATTCTAGGCAGGGGCTCTACCACTGAGTCACACCCCCAGCCCTTCACTGGGGGATTCTAGGCAGGGGCTCTACCACTGAGCTACGCCTTCAGCCCCTCACTGGGGGATTCTAGGCTAGTGATTTACAGCTGAGCCATGTCCTTCCCTTCCTCAGACACACTATTTTTTTTTAAAAAATTCTCTCTATATCCTGCTTTGAGATCTTCCTGCCTCATCCTGAGACTGTGGGACTTTTCCTGTTAATTCTTCACCAACTCATGGCCTCTGTCCTTCATTAGAAAGTTGGCTCTGTGAGGGTAGGAATATTTTACATTTTGTTAGCCATGCTAGGCACACTGTGGCTACCAGTGAATAACAGTCACACCAGACAACAGTAGATGTCTGAGTAACACATTCAAAAGCATTTTCCACAGCAATGATCTGAGTTGCCATGGTCACACGTGGAAGTAGTTTCTTGGATCCCCAGCTTCATGTTGCAGAGAAGAACCAGAGAAGCTAAATGGCTGGCTCCAGCTCACTCGGTAGAACTGATATCTGGGGTATGCCTCTGTCTGTAACACAATATGCTTTGTGACACTCCACAGACCCTACATACAGATGCTGTATCCTGTTCCCAGCCACAGGATCCTTCCAAGGACACACACACACATGTACGCACGCACACATGTTCACAGTCAGACATGCAGAGGAGAGATGGAGCCATAGAGAACAGAGGAGTTGGGACTTACTGATTTTGGATCCCTGGGGCAGAGAGGCGCCCGAGACACAGCGGTTAGAGTTCTGTCGTTTAGAGGGATCGAGGGTAACCCTGCGAGGTAAGGAGGTGGGAGTAGTGACAGGGGGTGCAGAGGAACAGGAGGTCAGGTGCAGGAGTCGAAGCAGAGAAGACAGGTTAGGCCCCGCCCCTCCACCCGCCCACACCCACACCCCACATCTCCTGCAGCTCACCTTCGGGTCAATTTGGAGGTCAGCTTGGTGAAGAGGTTGGTGGTGGGGCGAGGCCGCCCGGAGGGTAGGGGTGTGGCCTCATGGGCCAGCGTGGGTGAGGCTGGGGGTCCATTCTGCACACCCACGCCACTCCCGCCCCCTGTCCGTCGGTCTCGGACCTGGCCCCCATGGAAGGTGCTGCGGATGGTGGAGCCCCGAGCCAGGCGGCTACGCTCTCCCGATGGGGGAGCCAGGCTGTGACTGGAGGGCGAGGCAGGGGGCACCCGCGAGGTACCGGAGCTGTAGGCAGAGAAAGACAAGTCAGGGTGGGGACGGAAGGCTGTCTGTGCATTACTGATCCTCGCACAGTTTACTGGGTCCCTCTCCAAATTCTCCCATCTAAGTTCTAACCAGACCAGACAGTTTAGCCTCCAAGATGGATTACTTTCAGAGTGACATGCTGTAACACTAGGCCTCCAATATGTACCTTCCCAGGGACCCTCAAGCTCAGCCCAGATCTCAGAGGCCACTATGCCTCCCTTAATTCCACCCGTGCTTTCTCTCGTCATCCAAACCCTAGGGCTAGGCTAGTAGGAGTCATACACATAGCCTCGCAGCTGGAGACTACATTTCCCGGCATGCATTGCTGCAGGACGTCAGATGGCGGCCACCATCCAATACATTGCCAGCTGTCCTTCGCACAATTTCTACACCTTCAAAGAGATTGCTGGGATACTGGTAGCTGGCACAGAGGCCTCAGACCCTGAGCAAGGGGCTGCATGGTCAGGTTCAACGGAACCTGTTCTTGGATTCTGTCTCAGAAATTGGACCTCCATCGTACTGAAGCCATGGCCTTCTCTGAAGCTTAGCCTTAGTCTCTGTCTAGAACTCGAAGGTCACATCTTACACTGATTACAAATAAGGATTCTAGAATCCTTGCTCTTTGACTCGTTGGCTGTGCAACTTCAGACAAGCTACTTCTATGTGCCTCATTTCTTCTCAGCTGCAAATGGAGGTATTAGGATCTACCCAGAATGCAGTTGGTAGTAATTAGGCAGTTTCTGGACACAGGCCAGCCAGAGGGCAGCTGCTTAATGAAGCATCATTACTAGTTTATTTTTTTATATTTATTTTTTTATTTAGTAACTACCGAACAATCTCCTTATCATTGAATGCTATCTATGGACTAAACTCTGGGTAAGGGTTCATGGGACCCGGGAAGAGTTAGCATCCATCCATTTAGAGAAGAGAAGCTAAGGTTGGGACATTTGTGCAATGCCTCCCTTACAGTGCAGACCAGTCCCAGGATCACACCGACACCCACCAAATCGTAACACTCAGGACATTCATAGCAACATCTAGGAATGCCCTGGGTGCTAACCAATAATGTGCCAAAGCTTGGTAAGTAGGAGTTATGTCTGGACCATATGGAGCCGATTCATTGCTCCCTGGCTTTCCCCTTTCATATTTTTAAGATTTTTTTTATGTGCCTGGGTGTTTTGCCCGAATGTATGGCTGTGATCGTATGTGCCTGGTGCCTGCAGAGGTCAGAAGAGAGCATAGGATCTTCTGGAACAACACTTAGAGATGGTAACCATGTGGGCACTAGGAATTAAACTTGAGTCTTCTGCAAGAGCAGCCAGTGCTCTTAACCGCTGACCATCTCTCCAGCCTGTCTCTTTTTACATTGAGTCAGGGTCTCACACCGCCCTGGCTGGCCTTGAACTTCTGCTCCTCCTGCATTCACCAAACCAGTGCCAGGGTTACAGGTACTCAACACCTCCCCTGCTGTAGGACAGGTGCCAAATCCAAGGCTTTGTGCACGCCAGGTAAGAGGGCTACCAACTTAGCCACTGCCCCAGCACCCACTTTTTTGGGGTGGGGGGGTTTGAGACAAGGTTTCTCTGTATATCCCTGGTGTCCTGGAACTCTCTCTGTAGACCAGGCTGGCCTTGAACTCACAGAGTTCCGCCTGCCTCTGCCTCTTGGGTGCTGCCTATACTTATTAAAGGTGTGTGCCGCTACCACCAGGCTTAAAAACAACAACAAACAAACCAGGTTTCTTGTAGCCCAGGCTAGCCTTAAACTAGCTATGTTACCAAGACTGACCCTGAACTCTAATCCTTCTCAAACGTCCAGGAGCTTGGCGCTATGCCAAAGGATGGCAGGATCACTCATTTCCTATGCAACTGTCGGTCTCTCCAGCCCAGCTGAGAGGTGCTCCCCACTCGGGCCACCCAGCCCAGATGATGGAGGCCTCTGGATCTTCTCTCTAGTTCTAAATTGGATCATTCAAAAACTCTACTTGGTTCCCAGGCTCATGGGTGGAGGACCAGGCAGCTCACCTTCCTAGCACCACTGCTGGTTTTTACCAAGTGGGAGCACTGTCAGGGATGAGATCTGCCCAGGATGGGGTACATCGCATGCTGCTGCTGGGCATATCCACCCTGCTATGTGTCTTCTTTGATCTTCAGTGTGTGTGTGTCTGTGTGTATATGTATGTATGTATGTATGTATATGTGTGTGTATATGCATATATGTGTATGTGTGTATGTATGTATGTATGTGTGTGTATGTATATATGTGCATATATGTGTGTATGTGTGTATATGTATGTATGTGTGTGTGTATGTATGTGTGTGTATGTGCGTATAAGTGTGTATGTGTGTATATATGTATGCATGTGTGTGTGTGTCTGTGTATCTGTGCATATAAGTATGTATGTATGTATGTGTGTGTGTGTATGTATGTATGCGTGTGTGTGTGTGTGTGTGTGTGTGTAAGTGTGCTCACCCACCCTCTATGCTCCCATTCCTCCCAGCCCCTGCTTCACATACCTATTTTCCTTGCCATTTGGCAATAAGGATGGGCGCTCGGACCCTGGTCGCTCTGTGCACACGTAGGTGTTTCTTCGGGTCATCATACTGGGGGGGAGGTTGTTCTGTGGTGGACACATCAAGAGGGGACAAGAGGGGACATGAGGTGAGAGGACACCCACCCTTGCCTCCCTCCACTCTGCTGTATTCTGCCACAATATACTTTTCTTTTTCCCCCAAGGATTTATCATTACTATTATTTCACTGTATGAGTGTCTTGTCTGCATGTACGCCTATGCACCAGGTGTGCGCCTGGTGCCCACAGAGCCCAGAAGAGGGCATCAGCTCTCCCGAGACTGGAGTTACAGACAGCTGTGTTACCATGTAAGTACTGAGAATCAAACCCAGGTCCTCTGGAAGAACAGTCAGTGCTCTGAACTTATGAGTATCTTTCAGACCTTATTTTTCCATTTTAAAAGATTTGTTTTTATTTTATGTGTACTAGCTTTTGCCTGGAACTATACCTGTGTAACACCTGCATGCAGTGCCCCCAAGAGGCCAGAAGAGGACTTCAATTCCCCTGGAATTGGAGTTATAGACAGTTGCAAGCCACCATGTGTGCGCTGGGAATCGAACCCAGATCCTCTCCAAGTGCAGCCAGTGCTTTTGACCACTGAGCTCCTGACTGCTCAGTCTTTCCTGGCTCCTTTGTGTGACACAGGGTCTCATGTATCCCAGGCTGGGTTCAAACTGACTATATAGCTGAGGATAAAATTCTGACCCCTCTGCCTCCAAGAGAGGCCTGCACATGTCACCAGGCCACTAGGCAAGCATTCAGCTGCCGAGCCACACTTCCAATCCTCTTCCCCTTTCCTTCCTTCCTCCTCCAGACTCCCATGGGCTGCTCACAACTGCAGTGAACTCCAGCTCCGGGGGGAGCGGGACCATATACCCGCATGGCCTCTTAGGGTACCACAGGGATGGGCTCTGCCTGGAGCTATGCCCTCAGCCCTGGTGTTAATTCTTTTAAAGTTAACAAGAATTTCTTATTCTTTTTTAATTTTTATCTTTTTCAAAGACAGATTTCTCTAACCCAGGCTGACCTAGAACCCATGATTTTTCTGGTCAGGCTTCTGAGAGCTGGGATTATAGGCATGTACTGTGCCTGGCTTTGGGGGATGATTTCTGTGGTGTGGGGCAAGAGTGTGTATGTGTGTATGTGTGTGTGTGTGTAGGGGGAAGAGCGAGCAAGTGTTGTACATGTGTAGTGCCATTTGTATGTGGTGTATGCACAAGTGTTAAATGCTTGTTAAATAAATGAATTATCACAGAGGCCCAGGGAGTGAGCTGGGGATGAGGGTGGGATCTCAGGAATGGGGTTGCCCAGTCACTCACGGGGGTGCTCGTGCTGTCCTTCCTCCGCTCGGGGATCTCTGCCTTGTTGGGGTTGTGGGCACTGCTGACCATGGGGCTGGAGGGGGGCAATCCTCGACTCCCACTGCCCGCTGCACTGCAGCTTGCTTTCCGACCTGGCAGTCGCTCTTCTTTGAGCTCCGTGTCCCCCGTGCTGGTTGGGCTGCGCTTCGGGTGCAGCGGGGCAGGGGACGGGCCACCTAGAGGAGGATGGGACTAATTAGAGCTGGGGCACTAGAGACACAAGAACCTTCCGACACTTGACAAGACAATAGCTGCGGTTTCTGCCTGGCAGTGGTGGCGCACGCCTTTAATCCCAGCACTCGGGAGGCAGAGGCAGGTGGATTTCTGAGTTCCATGCCAGCCTGGTCTACAGAGTGAGTTCCAGGACAGCCAGGGCTACACAGAGAACCCCTGTCTCAAAAAACCAAAAATAAACAAATAGATAAATAAATAAAAATAAAAAAACCTGTTGGTAACTGTAATGGTCAGTGTTGCCAACAATCTAGAACCACCTAGAAAGTATCAATGAGGGGTGGTCTAGATTAGGTTGCATAGGGGCATGATCAGCTTCACTATGTTAATTGGGGTGAGAAGACACACCCACTGTGGGCAGCACGAATCCCTAGGCTGGAGATTGAACTATATAAGAGTAGAGAAAGTGAGCCTAGCACTAATGCCCACTCACCCATGCATTCACTACTCTATCTCCTGACTGTGGATACAATGTGACCAGCTCCTGAGGCTGTGACTTCTCCTCCATGACAGTAACCCCTGAGCTAAATAAACCTGTGCTTCCTTAAACTGCTCTCCGGAGACTATTTTCCCACAGCAACAGTAAAGAAACTAAGTACCAGACTTCCAGGAAAAGCCACTCCCCACATCAGTGTGGAGTTGACTAGAAGGCAGGCTCTCAGCAGCCACATTGCATATGGAGTCCTGTGCCCTAGCTTTTCCAGAGGCTAGCCTGCCTCAGGATCCAGGTTGCATGTGAGGCAAGCTCTCAAGCAGTCCAAGCTGCCCTGGTACCAAGCGGTATGGGTACTTAGTGGACCCAGGTTCGATTCCCAGCACCAGCATAGCACCTAGCATACCTCCCTGTGTGAGCCATTCCTCTCCAGTGAGGTGACGTGCCCACCTGTCATCCCAATACCTGGAAGGCTGAGGCAGGAAAATGATGAATTTGAGACCAGTCTGGATTATCTAGTGAGACCACAACTCCACTGCCACCACTATTTCCCTGGCATCTGTAGTTAGCTCCAACTAGCTTTTGTTTGCCAATCAAAGCTGGGCTATACTTCCGGGATGGGGACACTCACAGAAGTCGCTGTGTCGGCGCTGGCGGTGGTAGGTGGAGGAAGAAGCCCGTTGCCCTTTGTTGTGGCTGCTGCCTTTGCTAGAGCTTGTCCCATTGGTGGTGTCGCTGGGCGCCCGCACCCGTGCCAGGGCCAGCCCTGGGGCACCCCGGTCCCCACCCTCCTACAAGAGAAAACATACAAGGCACCTCAGCTCTCTGTCCACGTGGCTGGCCCCCCAGTCTCTCCACCCAAGGCCTGAGGCCCCACGACCTCTAACCTCAGTCTTCCTGCCCAGCAGGAGGTAGGTGGCGGTCACCTCGTTGTACTTCTGGTTGGTCAAGGCCTCTTTGATTTCTTCCCGCGTGTAGCCCATACCCACCATCACCTCTGGGAGATGGACGGAGAGAAGGGTCAGTCTCCTTCCCCAGGCTGACCCTTCCACCCCTTATGTCTCTCAGTGTTTGCCCTTCTCCACTCTGCCACAGATACAAGTGTTCTTCACAGAATATCCCTTCCCTAATAAGGCCAGTTTGCTAACACCTGCCTGTTCCTACCCAGGGTAGGCATGGGATGCAGGTCAGGCCAATCATTGTTCAAACCACAAAGGCACACTGGATAGATCAATACATACACACCACCAAGTTTTTTGGCAAGTCAAAAAGTTCCACCCCTAAGGCCTTGCCGCATCAGAACAGTCATAAGATGTTCTACCATTAAGCCCCGCCCCCAGCTCCTCATTGGGGGAGTCTAGGCAGGGGCTCTACCACTGAGCCATGCCCCCAGCCCCTCACTGGGGGATTCTAGGCAGGGGCTCTACCACTGAGCCATGCCCCCAGTCCCTCACTCAGGATTCCAGGCATAAGTACAAATATAGATCAGCTTCCTCCCCTAATTTTTATAGCTCTGAGCTGGCCTATGTAAATATTGCTATTTCCTAGATAAAGAACTAGATACACAGAGAGGGAAAACACTCACTCAGGGTCACACAGCTCAAACATGGTGCAGAGATAGACATTCCTCAATTACTCTCCCTAGCTCAGTGGTGAGCTATAGTAAGACCAACTGACCAACAAGAGCAGAGGCAATGGCCACCATTGAGAGCAAGGCAATGGTCTTGGCTCCGTGGCACTGCACTCCTAAGCCTGAAGCACCTGCTTCCTTGACCCTCACCAATTCTCTTGGTGTCCCCGAAGTCCTCCTCAGGCTCCGTGTATGGCTTCAGTTCCTCACCCTCATAGCCAATGTTGATCCATTTGTCTTTCATGATTTGCTGAGGACAAGGGAGACAGACATGAGAAGGAAGGAAAGGCACCAGCACAGGCCACGGAGCTTCCCATCCTCCAAGAGGGACTCCCTGCCGAGCCTACCACCCCCAAACTGAGAGCTTGTGGAGACCTAGCCAGCCGTTCCAGCCTGTCAAGCCTTTCTTACCACCCTCCTCCTCCGCATCATCTAGGTCCCCAGCACCCTGTAATCATCCTAAGAGCTCATTAGCTTAATTACTGACATGGCAGGGACCGTCCAGGAACCTCCTCCTTGCTGTCTGTCTCCACTCAGAGCTGAACCCACCTGAAGGCAGGAGGGATGGAGCCACAGGGATCAGGTGACAGGAAGGGCACAGAGGGTCCGGGGAGAGGACTCACCTCTAGAGTACAGCGCTTTGCGGGGTTCAGCACCAGAAATCTCCGCAGAATGCTCTCGCAGTCTGTAGACATGTAGAAGGGGACTCGGTACTTTCCTCTGAGGACTCGTTCCCGCAGCTCCTGCAAGGACAGGGCAGGACATGCTTGCCTCTGCAGACAGGGCTCATCCCTGCACCCACTCCACCTCATGCCTGTAGATAGGGCTCACCCTGGCATCCATGTCCAGACCTTCTGGAAAATCAGATAGATGATGGAAGTCCCGGCCCAAATATAGTAAGAAAAACTTAGCCCTACTTTCCTGACCACATTTTCTCATCTGTGGAAAGGGGGCGCCCTAAAGCCAGCAAGTTTAAAGTCTTCCCCTGCTCCCCTGCTTTGAGACAGGGTCTCATGGAAAAGAGCCCTCACCTGCCCTGGGCTTCACTTCAAGAATCCTGAGATGACAGCATGAGCCGCCATGTGGCCCAGGTTATATGACACTTGGAGACGGAATGGAAGGATTCCCATTGACTTCACAGGCCATCAACTGAGCATGTTCCTAAGACCCTTGACATTTCTAGCTTTACTTTTTTAATTTTGAGACAGGATCTTACTGCATAGCCCTGGCTGTTCCAGAATTCACTTTACAGACCAGGCTGGCCTCAAACCCATGAGATCTGCCTGCCTCTGCTTCTGCCTCCCCAGTCCTAACCTTAACCCTGTCTGGCTTTAATTTCTTTTAATAGACTAATTTTTCCCCTGCCTTCAGATTTGGAAGACAGAATTTCATGTAGCCCTGGATGGCCTCAAATCTGCTGTCTAGCTAAGGATGACCTTGAACTCAACCATTTTGCCTCTGTCTCTGGAGTACTGGGATTGGAGGCATGAGACACCACAGCCCATTAATGCAATGGTGGGGACTGAACTGAACGTAGGGTTTCCTGTGATCTAGGCACGCGCTCTACCAAAGAAAACCATGTGCTCATCTACAGAGTGACCAGTATGTAAAGACCAGGCTTACAATGGGAAGGACCCTTGCCTCTGTCCCCCACCCAGTGTCTACTCCCAAGCAGCCATGTTGTTCCACAACTGATCTTCATGTGTTTATTTACCTTGGGGTGTGGAAAGAAAAGATCTCATTATAGATGGGGTCACCGGTGGACTCACAATCCTGTAAGCTCAGCCTCCCAAAGCCTATGCACTACACCTGGTTCAAGGGGATACTTCTGTATTATTATTTATTTATTTATTTATTTTACGTGCATTGGTATTTTGCCTGCATATATGTCTGTGTGAGGGTATCCTCTGGAACTGGAGGTACAGACAGTTATGAGCTGCCCTGTGGGTGCTGGGAACTGAACCTGGGCCCTCTGGAAGAACAGACAGTACTTTTGCTCACTGAGCCATCTCTCCAGCCCACAGGATATACCTTTTATAAACATTTTTTCAAAGTTATATGTCAGGGTCTTGTTAGCCATCAGGGGGAGCAGAGGCCCTTGGGCCTGAGGGTGTTAGATGCCCCAGTATAGGAGAATGCCAAGGAGGGAAGCTGAGAGTGGGGGGGGGGGGGAAAAACCCCCAATAGAGGCAGGGGGAGGGGGGAGGGAGTAGGGAGGTTACAAAGGGGAGATCTGGAAAGGGGAAAACATTTGAAATGTAAATAAAGTATCAAGAAAAATAAATAAATAAAAGTTAAAAAGTTAAAAAAAAATTTTTTTATGTCTATCTGGGTTTTTGTGTGTCCTGCCCACAGAATGTAGCAGAGGGAGCTAGATGGAGATGCAGCTAGAGATATAGGAGCTTGCGAGCCATCAGTTCTGGGAATCAAACTTGGGTTCTCTAGGAGAACAGCAAGTGCTTCTAGCTACCTGTCCAGCCCCTCAAGTGGACACTGTTAATGTCTACCTCCACTTCCACAGGTTAGAGACACAGGTTTAAAAAGGTACTTGCCTGAGGCACACACATACACACATGCACACACACACACACACACACAAACACACACACACACAAATAGGAAAAAAATTAAAATATGACTGAATTGCAGACGCTAGCACAACAGGGCACAGCAAGGGCCTGGGGCAGCTGAGCTATTAGCTTGACCCTTTGAAAAGATCTTAACTTCATAGTAGAAGTTCATGAAGATTATTCCACTACAGAGCCATTCTCTCTGTACTGAAGGACACCTCAAGTGTCTCACAGTTTAGCCCCTGCAAGCATGAGGGCTACTGCTATACAGAAGCCAGTGTCAGGGTCTTTAATGGAAGGACAGGCTGACACAGGTCAAAGGGCTCAGCCCTTCATCCTGGTACAAAAAGGAAAAGCATTTCCTACCTCGTTACATGCTCTCTTGTGGTAGCCAGTACTTCCTGGCACAGGGAGCTGCTGAGGAATTCCTTCAGTATCTAGCCAGGGGGTGGGGGGGGACCACACAAAACTACTCAGACTGAGGGACACTCTGAAAAAAAAGTGACCTGAAGCCAGTCACAGGTCAAATCACTGAGTCCCCCAGTAAAGGCTGAGGGTGTGGCTCAGTGCTAAAACCCCTGCCTAGAATTCTCCAGTGAGGGGTCAGGGGCATGGCTCAGTGGTAGAGCCCCTGCCTAGAATCCCCCAGTGAGGGGCTGAGTGTGTGGTTCAGTGATAGAGCCCCTGCCTAGAATCCCCCAGTGAGGGGCTGGGGGCGTGGCTCAGTGGTAGAGCCCCTGCCTAGAATCCCCCAGTGATGGGCTGTGGGCGTGGCTCAGTGATAGAGCCCCTGCCTAGAATCCCCCAGTGAGGGGCTGTGGGCGTGGCTCAGTGGTAGAGCCCCTGCCTAGAATCCCCCAGTAAGGGGCTGTGGGCGTGGCTCAGTGGTAGAGCCCCTGTCTAGAATCCCCCAGTGAGGGGCTGGGGGCATGAATCAATGAGACAAATAATGTCTGTGGCTTAGGGTGTTTCAATGTTGCATTTCCTGTGTGTGACCAGTCACAGGAAAATGTCTCTAGTCTCAGGAGATAACCAACACAGCCCTTAGGGACCAAGGGACACAGTGTCTACAATGAACTGTCAGTTGTCCCATCAATAAAGACAGGGCTACGTGCATATGGAGCCAGCTCTTGGGCTGGATGTCAGCCAGCATGGACCTCCTGAGAAGTACTGGGTGTTTCTATTCTATCCCTGCAACTTTTCTGTGTACTGGCAATGTTTCAAAGCAAGAACATCAAAGGAAAACAACAACAACAACAAAAAAACCCCGCCTTCCAATCAATGTAACGACACAAACCCCACACTTCCCAGTTAACTCCCAGTTATCTGGTTCTTTGTTCCTCCGGAGCACCGAGCCCAGGCAGCAACTGATAAAGATGTTCTATTTTGCTCACTCCCTTTGTTTTCTGCCAGAATCCACCATAGATGAGTCCAGCAGATACAATCATTTTGTGGGCTTTTTCTCTGTTTGGTGGTGCTGAAGGCGAAACCCCGGGGCTTCCTGCCCACTGAGCTACAGCCCCAGCTTCCTTGGACTTTTCTTTTGGGACAGGGTGTCACTAAGATTCCCACACTGGCCATGAATTTGATATCTCCCTGCCTCAGCCTCTTCAGTGTTGGAATGACAGGCACGTCCCATTCAATACAGTGTAGGAACAAAAGAAAAAAATTAAATGCACAATTCTTAGGAATTTAAGTGATTCTGGTGAGTATACAATTATTACCAGTACTAGTTTCAGAATATTTTTTATCATTTTAAAACAATACCTCAGAAAGCTGGGGGCGTGGTTCAGTGGTAGAGCCCCTGCCTAGAATCCCCCAGTGAGGGGCTGGGGCGTGGCTCAGTGGTAGAGCCCTTGCCTAGAATCCCCCATCAAGGGGCTGGGGGCGTGGCTCAGTGGTAGAGCCCCTGCCTAGAATCCCCCAGTGAGGGGCTGGGGGCGTGGCTCAGTGGTAGAGCACTTACTTGGCCCTTAGTTCCATCCCCATTAGTAAAATCCCTGAGCCTTTCAGCTGACCTCGCTCTCCCTCCCCCATCCTAACGCTAAGCAACCTCTAGTCTGTTCCCACTTTCTGTGGCTTTCCCTAATCTGGACACTGCACAGAAATGAAACCTACCTTCTGTCACTGCTTGTGAAACTCACTTCTCCTGTCATGTTTCTCCCTCCCTTATGCACACTGGATTTGAAAAGCCTTAAATGGGGCATGACCCAGAAATTTCTAATGATTTTCCCCCCAGAGCAGGTCAATATTAGAACCAAAATCCACCAGCTGTACAACTCACAGCTTGGGCCCCAACAGTGCCAGCCATACCGGCTGGTCTTTAGGCAGCGGGCACCGGAGTCACCACCTCGCTCCTCATCTGACCGTGTGACCTCAGGCCCACCTGACCCTGCCCACCCCATGGCTGGCACCTTGAGGTTGTGCCCGTCAAAGGGCAGGGAGCCGCTGACCAGCGTGTACAGGATGACACCCAGGCTCCAGATGTCCACCTCTGGCCCATCATACTTCTTGCCCTGGAACAGTTCTGGGGCGGCGTATGGAGGGCTCCCACAGAAGGTGTCCAGCTTGGAGCCCAGCGTGAACTCATTACTGAAGCCGAAGTCGGCGATTTTGATGTTGGCCTCAGCATCCAGCAACAGGTTCTCAGCCTGAGAGGAAAGAGAAGCCAGAGGGTGAAGACAGAGTCTTGCTTCTGCCCAGCAGCACTGGAATTACAGCCCCACACCATCACACCACGTTTATGTGGGGCTGGGTATACAGCTACCACATGGTAATGGCTTTGTGCATCCTAGGCTAGTACTCGTCAGGATGAGCTACATTCGAAGCCTGGTGACATTTTTTCCCCCTTATATCTGAGGCTCCACAGTCCAGCCTTAGTTCTGACCAGCTCCTTCTGTCCTTCTGGACCTGGGAACCCATTTTGGTCAATTCCAGTCTCCAACACTAGGTGGCGCACAGCCTCCAGATTAACTCCCATCAACCTAGCAGAAAAGGATGGTAAAGTGCCTGCTGCATAGAACAAGTATCCATGAGCTTCCACGGCCATACCAGTGGGCTTCATGACTTTGACCTCACTACATAGCCCAGGCTATCCTCCAACTCATGGAAATTACCTCCTGAGTGCTAGGATCACAAGCTTGTACCCCTGTCCCTGACATGAGGCTTGCTATTTGAAAAGCTACTGTAGAGACCAGGCTTGCTTCAAACTCATGGCAATTCTCCTGCCTCATCTTCCCGAGGGCTGGGATTGCAGGCAAGACCTGCACATCCAACTCTTCTCCCCAAGCTATGCTTGCTTTTGTTGTTCCAGTTTTGAGGCAGGGTCACATCTAGCTGAGGCTGGCCTTAAACTTCTAAGTGGTCCTCTTTTGTCCCCTGTGGTTGAGACTTGAACCCAGGGCCTTGCACACATCAAACAAGCAATTATGCACTACATGTGTAGCCCTTGGCCTTGAACTCCTGATCAGCATGCCTGAACCACCTGAGAACTGAGATTACGGGCATGCACCACACTGGGCTAGCCCCGGGGGGGTTGTTTTTTATTATAACATGAATATGCCTGGGGAGTGGGGTGGGAGGTGCGCATCATACGGAGGTCAAAGGCTAACTCTGCAGAGCCAGTTCTCTCCTTCCACCATGTGGGTCCCCTGGGCCTGGACATAGGTTGATGGGAGAGTAGAGCCTTTGTCCACTAAAGCCACCTGAAGACCCTCTCCCGGGGCTCTGAAAAACAACAAAACATCTGTGGTTCTCTCAGGCACAAAGTCTGTCTTTAAAGCCCTTAGTGTCAATGAAATAAAGTAAAATTAAAAAAAAGAAGGTGGGCGTGGTGGCATGCACCTTAATCCTGCACTTGGGAGGCAGAGGCAGGGGGATCTCGGTGAGTTTGAGGCCAGCCTGGTTTATGGAGCAAGTTCCAGAACAGCCAGGGATACACAGAGAAACCAAAAAAAAATCAAAATAAGTAAGTAAATTAATATAAAAATAAAATAAAGCCCCTAGTGCACAGCCCAGCACACAGTAGTTCTCTGGAAGGATAACCCAGACTGGCTGGCATGGAGCCCACTGGACTATCTGGTCATAGATTTCTGTGGCTCTTTGACAGGGATGTAGGGGTAGGGGTGACCTAAGAGGAGGCAGAGCTTGGCTGTAGCAGGCATGTGGCTTGGGCCCCAGGGGTCTCTTTCCCATCCTTATCGCCTGCCCTGTGCCTCTGTGTCACCCTAAGACTCTGAGCTCCCAAGACTCCGGAGTAACTTGGGCCTGAAAGCCAAGTTCTCAGGGATTCCCAGAAGATCCACATGTCAGAGACACAGCAACCCTGAAGGCCAAATACAGATAGTCTATCTAATCCCCACGGCCATCCTGAGGCCGATGAGTTCCCATGGCTGTCCTCCCACCTCCATTCTGTCACAAATGCCTGAGAAAGAACCCGGGCACTGCAGCTGGGGAAAGTCAAAGGGAGGAGCCGGGGAACATGGGGCACGGCTGGCAGCTGGGGTCACGGTGGAGAGGCTTACCTTCAGGTCCCTGTGTACAATGTTCTTCTGGTGACAGTAGTGCACGGCTGACACGATCTATGGTTGAACACAAGTTATGTGTGAGGCCAGAGTCTTCTGTGTCCCTTGCAGACCATGAAGCCACCACCCACAGCTGACCTCCATGCCCAGTACTCCTCTGGGAACAAATCGAGGCCCTGGGGGCTCAGCCAGGTTAGCATTGAACACCCTGACACCTGATAGTCTCACAGACAGATCCCCCCCCACACACACACACACATGCATGCACGATGCACACACATGCAGGTGCATGCATACACATGTCCTTGGTTGTAATATCAAGACCTTGGGACTCCCAAAGTGTCCCATGCTGGGAAACAGGTATGTGGCTCCAACTCACCAGGGCTATAATCCTTGAAGGTGCTTACTCTACACAAAGGGTGCCCTCACACCAGTACTAAATACAGTGGTGCCCACTCACAAGCCACACACCCTGAAATGCTTCTCACACCCGTGCATCTTCTCAATTTACACCTATGAATCTTCCCACTATGAATCTGCTCTTCACTCCTGCACATCCTCTCACCTCGCACCTGGTCCTCACACCAGCACGTCCACTCTCCTCACACCTGGCCCTCACACCTGCATGTCCACTAACCTCACACTTGGTCCTCACACCTGCACGTCCACTTACCTCACACCTGGCCCTCACACCTGCATGTCCACTCTCCTCACACCTGGTCCTCACACCTGCACGTCCACTCTCCTCACACCTGGCCCTCACACCCGCATGTCCACTCACCTCATACCTGGCCCTCACACCTGCATGTCCACTCACCTCATGCCTGGGCCTCGCACCTGCACGTCCACTCACCTCACACCTGGTCCTCACACCTGCACATCCGCTCACCTCACACCTGGCCCTCACACCCGCTGTTCACTCACCTCATACCTGGTCCTCACACCTGCATGTCCACTCACCTTACACTTGGTCCTCACATCTGCACGTCCACTCACCTCATACCTGGTCCTCACACCTGCACGTCCACTCACCTCACGCCTGGGCCTCACACCTTCATGTCCACTCACCTCACACCTGCACGTCCACTCACCTCACGCCTGGGCCTCACACCTGCACGTCCACTCACCTCATGCCTGGGCCTCACACTGGTGTGTCCTCTAACTTCCATACACACTCTCACCCACCAATGTCCACACCCTAGGTGAGAGTGGGTGAATCCTTTATACCTTGGCACTACCATGACACACCCAATACCAAGCACCTGCAGATCCTGTCACCCAGAAGCCCCACCCCATCTTGCCAATCCAATGCAAGCAGCTACCTCACACCTACACACACTCCTTCAAGGACCCACATACCTTTCTCTGCATCTCTCTATGAGTTTGTGCATGTGTGTGTTTCTACAAGCTCCCACATGTGTGAGTGCATGTGTGCATGCGTGTGGCGGCCGGAAGTTGACATCCTTGTGCTTCTCAATTGTTCTCCCACTTTATTTACTGGGGGAGGGTGTCTCTCTCTCACTGAACCAGGAGCTTGACAATCCAGCTAGTGTAGCTCCCCAGCTACAGTGAGCCCAGCTGCCTCCTGAGTGCTGGGATGGAGGCTGGCTGCCACACCCACCCCATGGGGGTCGGGGAACTAAACTGTAGCCCTCTGGTTTGCTTAGCAGGGCTGCATCCACTGAGCCATCTCCCCAGCCCTTCTTTTTGTTTTTCCTTTCCTTCCCCACCCCCTCCCTCTCCTTCTCTCTCTCTGTCTCTTCAGTCTCTGTCTCTCTCTTTCATGACAGGGTCTTGTGTAGCCCAGGCTAGCCTCAAGCTCTATGTGGCTGAGGATGACCTTGAGCCCTTGATCCTCCTGCCTGATCAACCCCAACTTTGCCATGCATACTCCAACACTTTTCCCACCCCCACCCCATCCCCAGGCCTCAGCATCCACTCATCTGTACACCCACCTCCATCACTCAAACCCTGGGCCCCCAACAGCCTCTCCCATCTGGGTCCCTGTGCATCCTCACCCCTGTGTATGCACATGTACATGGCACACAACTCATCTACCACCCAGACCCTCTTCCCAGGGAGTCAGAGCACCCTGTCTCTCACCTGCCGAAACTTGGCTCGAGCCTCCTTCTCCTTCATACGGCCATGCGACACGAGGTAGTCAAACACTTCTCCTGCAGAGAGTAAGAGGGGTGATCGCTGGAGCCAGCGAGTGCAGTGGGGAGGTATCGTGAGAGCAGGGTGTGGGGGTCTTGGGGTGTGTGAGCAGGGGGTGGGGGCGGGGGGATGTGACAACAGGGTATGGGGCAGAACCTCACCTGCACTAGCATATTCCATCACCAGGTATAGCGTCTTCTCCGTCTCTATCACCTCAAAAAGCTTCACTGGGGGGAAGGGGTCAAGGTGTTAGGTTAGCGTGGAAGAGCCTGCCATTCTCCACCCAGGCTCTACAGCCATCTGCCAATCATCACGTGCCTCCCACCAGAACCCTCAGCGGTTCGCTACGTGCAGCCAGGTTTTCCATGATGCTCAGCTTCCCTTTCTCTACACAAGGGTTTCAGCTCAAAGCCTAGGACCTGTGCCCATGTTGCTGGCAATCAGCAGTTCCACAGTAAGTACACAGCATCACCACATCCAGGCAGGGCTACACAGTGTTCCCCTCAGTGGCCACCTCTGCTAATGACCATGAATGCCATGGGTCACATGGAGCCAGAACTGGCTAATCTTACCCAGTCATTACAACCTTGATACAGATCCGAGCTCCGGAAAACAAAGCAGAGGCCCAAGGAACCTCAGCCACGCAGGAATGACTGCACTACAAGTGGCCAGGTCTCTAATAGTCCCACCCTCCCTTCCCCGTGTTTCAGTCCTCTCCTCACCGATGTTGGGGTGATTGAGTCCCTTCATAATTCGGACTTCTCTGAACAGCTGGTCAAGGCCAGAAAGGAAGAACAGACAGTTGTTAGTGGGTGGGGGGGATCCTTCCCCCTCCAGGCCTGGTCAGCTTCCAGTGCTCACCCAGCACTGTGTTCCCACCCTGTTCCTTTCTCTGGGCCTCACCTTCTGCAAGCTACTGGGGTTCAGCTGGGTTTTATCAATGATCTTGATAGCGACCTATAGGTAAAAGAAGGTGGGAAGGTCAAAATCGCCTAGCCCAGATCTCACAGCATGTTTGGGGCCAGCCTGGACTACATGAGACATGTGAGACATTATATCAAAAGGAAAAAATTCTTAAACATTGATTATTAAGCGTTAATTGAGCTAAGCATAGTGGTCCAGGCCTATAATGCCAACAACTGGGAGGCAGAGCGAGTCAGAGAGCAGCCTGGCCTCCATGGCAAGTCCTAAGCTAATGAGGGGCTGGAGAGATATTAAACACAGTGACTGTGAGTGCACAGGGCCCTGGGAGTTCAGTCCTAGAACCGACCTGGTAGCTCACAGCCATCAGTAACTCCAGTTATAAGATACCCACTGTTGTCTTCTGGCTTTCTTGGCTCCCTGCACACATATGCACATACCCACCCTCAGAAGCACAGACACACAATTTAAATAAGTGAATCTTATCCAGGTGTGGTGAAGCACTTGGGAAGCAGTGGCAGGAGGATCTTGGTGAGTTCTAGGCTAGACAAGATTATATAGGGAGACCCTGTCTCAAAAAGGGGGGGAAAAAAACCTAAAAATTAAAAATGAAAGCCGGGCAGTGGTGGCGCACGCCTTTAATCCCAGCACTCGGGAGGCAGAGACAGGTGGATTTCTGAGTTCAAGGCCAGCCTGATCTACAGAGTGAGTTCCAGGACAGCCAGAGCTACAGAGAGAAACCATGTCTCGAAAAACCAAAAAAGAAAAAGAAAGAAAATAACAAATCTTAAAAAAAAAAAAAAAGCAACCTCTGGAACGGAGTCATCCCACATATGGGGAACAGCCTGTGCTCCATTGGGAGTGGCCCTGTGCCCTTGCCGGGTTTTCTTTTTTTGAGAATTTTGTCAGGCACTTTCCATGCCAGTATTGAGATGATCATATGGTTCCTTTCATCTGTGAATGTGACGAAGCACAGGAATAAATTGTGGAAAGAAAAACAACTCCGCATTCCTGGGAGGGGCCCAGCACTGGAACCACGCGGATGGTGCAGACTCTATCCCTAACACTGAGTTTGAGGTGGAGGTGGGGGGTGAGGCTGCTCAGAGGCAAAGCCCACAAGCTCGACACCCCGAGTTTGAGCCCTGGAGTCAGTCGATGGGGTGAGAGGAGGCAGGGAAGTCTTGCAAGTTGTCCTCTGACCTCCGTACATAAGGTCACTCCCAAAATAAATGAGAAAAACAAAATGAGTTTTGATTTGAGCCTTAGTCAATCTAGCAAAATCCTATCTCAAAAAAGGTAAGGGTTTTCATTTGTATTTATGCTGACGAGTAATACCAGCCTGCATTTCTGAATCTTAGGATTTGTTTTGCTTTGATTTTTACATGGACTGGAACTTACTATGTAGACCAAGCCAGCCTCTAAACTCCCAGAGATCCACCTACCTCCACCTCCTAAGTGCTGGGATTAAAAGTATATGACACCATGTCTGGTTCTTAGAGTTCCGGGTTGTGTTGTGCTCCTGGGCATCAAACCCAAGGCCTTTTATAAGCCAGGACGGAAGCCCCTCTACCACTGAGCCACACCCCAGCTCCTCACTGGGGGATCCTAGGCAGGGGCTCTACCACTGAGCCACGCCCCCAGCCCCTCACTGGGGGATTCTAGGCAGGGGCTCTACTTCCACTGGAGGAGTCTAGGCAAGCTTTATACCATAGACTACTGCTTTTGTGGCCAAATAATCACAGAAAACAGGCAATAGGTACAAGTGTGCTGCAGACATGGAATCCTGAGTCAAGAAGCAGAGAGGAGTCTGAGAGTCTGAGGCCACAGGGTCACACTTGTTTCTTAAAACACAAACAGGTTCTGGAGAGGTGGCTCAGTGGTTATAAGCACTGGCTGCCCTTCCAGAAGACTGGGGTTCGATTCCCAGCACCTACATGACAGCTCACACCTGTCTGTAACTCCAGTTCCAGGGCTTCTTGCAGTCTCACACAGACACGCAGACAAACACCAATGAATGTAAAATAAAAATAAATTGTAAAAAAAAAAAAATTATTTTAAAATAACAATCAAGGCATGGTAGCACATACCTTTAAACCCACCATTTAGGAGGCAGAGGCAGCCAGATCTCTGGATGTTCAAAAGAAGGTTAGCCTGGTCTGCATGGCAATTTCCAGGTTACCCAGGGCTACATAGTAAGACCGACCGTATCTCAAAAGAACACAACAACCACAAAAAAACACCAAGCAAACAGAATATATTATATAAATGTATGAAACTATCAAATAACAAAATTAATCAATAAAATAATTGGGGAAAAAAAAAGAAGCAGGCTGGAGCCAAGGTAAAGCACCTACTGCATAAATGCTAGGAACTAAGTTTGAATTCTCAGCACTCTTGTTAAGAAAGCTAGACATGGCCATGAGAACCCAGAATCCCAGCATTGGGACGGGGAGCAGGGCAGAAATATAGATGCTGGAAGCTGAAGCCACAAACTCCCAGATTAGTGAGAGAATTCATCACAAGGCAAATAGGTGGGAATCAGATATCTCACACACACATACCCAGTAAACAACCAACCAAAAAATACAATAAAAACTCACAAAACCCAAAGAAGAAGGCAACACCAGTGACCTGGGACTTCCTGACAATTCAAGAACCCTTCTAACTGGCTTTCTTTTCCTACTGGGACACTCTGAGCATGGCGAGGATGGAGAGATGGCTCGGCACTCAAGAGTGCTTGCTGCTTTTCCACGGGTCCACGCTTGGTTCCCGGCACCCATATCAGACAGCTCACAAGTGCCTGTAACTCAAGCTCCAAAAGATCTGATGCCTTCTGGCCTCTGTGGGCACTGCGGATGGTTCTCTCCAAGCCCGAGGCCAGCCTGATTTAAACAGCAGGTTCTAGGAAAGCCAGGGCTACGCAGAGAGATCTTATCTCAAAACAAAACAAAACAAAACCACCTTTAAATTCTGAGCAAGTTGGCAATTTTCTGAGGTAAGAAGGCCCAGCCAGGACCAGCCCTGACCACATAACACCTTGCCTCTTGATCTCCCCCCTCCCCAGCCACCAACCTCAACCCCTCAGTCACCCCCACTCACCTCCCGGCCCGTGAGGATATGCCGAGCCAGCTTGACTTTGGCGAAGTTGCCCTTCCCGATAGTCCTTAGCAGCCTGTAGTTGCCCACATGGGGCTGTTCCTCAGGGCAGGAAGCTATAGAGTTCCGACAACGGGCACCCAGGGAACGGCTGGACCAGGATGGCCCTTTGTCTGAAGATCGTCCACTGCCCAAGGTGCCATGCTGTGTGGAGAGAAACATGTGAGCCACCCTTGTTCCTTCCCACCTCAGTGATACCCCAGGCTAGGGAGGCTCTCTAGAGCTCTGGCCACAGCGCCCTGGAGTCCCACTGCAAACTTGGACCAAGGAAAGAGCACCCTTTTAGGCCCTCCCCATTCCACACAGGTCTCCCGCAGGGGCTGCTGCTGCCTCAAGTTCCTTCCCAACACCAAATAAACCAGGAGCGACACACACTTGGAAGTGGAGGCAGGAGGATCAGAAGCACAAGGTCACCTTCCATTACACAGAGTTTCAGGCTAGCCTGGGCTACATAGCAAGCTACTCCCTTGTTTTGTTGAGACGGGCCCTTTTGAAGCCCAGGTTGGTTTTAAACTGACTGTGTAGATGAGGGCAGCCTTAATGGTTCATTTTCTTGGCTCCACTTCTCAATAGCCAGGATAATAATAACCGTGGACCACAATGGGCTCCACACAGTCCCACCTCAAGAAGAACTAAGCGCTGGGGACTCCTTGGTACAAGGCTGAGGGTTCTGTCCCCAGTTTCTGTCCCTAGCAGTGCACAGGGATAGAGACCTCTGAGACGGACCACCGAGGTCTCAGATGTGCCTGTCTGCCAGCTCCCTTCCTCTCCCTCCTTGCTCCTGATCTTGCCAGGATCTCCAGACTACATTCTACTAAACGTTGCTGACCTCAACCTCCAGTGAGTGTCAACCTTTATGCAGATCTAACACCCCTTCCAGGCAACACCTTAGCTCATCTCTCAATGCCCCAGGGCCAGCCCCAAGTCTATTTTTCTTGGGATGGGCTAATGAGAAGGGTAGGAAAGGGTCTTGAGTAGCTCAGGCTGCCCTCAAACTTAACATGTAGCCAAGGATAACCTTGAACTCCTGATACCCCAACACTGGCCAACCCTGGCCTTCCAGCCCCTCAACTTTACACCCTGTGACCATGTTCCTACCTCATCCCCAGCTGGCTGTCTTGACATTTTACAGTGGTCTCCATACCAGCTTTCCATGGTTTGAAAATGTTACAATGCATTTTAACAATTTTTGTTCCTTTCTTTTCAGTTTTTTTTTTTTTTTTTTTTTGGTTTTGTTTTTTTGTTTTTAAAGACAGGGCCTTATGTAGCCCAGACTGGCCTTGAACTCACTATGTAACAGAAGATGGCCTTATACTCCATCATTAGTCTTCATCTCTTTCAGCATGTTGTTAATCTCTTGTGCTGTCTTATTTATTGACATATTTATTTAGTTTTATTTTTTCTGATACTGAGTTTTACTCTGGAGCCCAAGCTGGGCCAGAACATGTAACAATCCTCCTGCCTCAGTCGCCCAAGAGCTGGAATTGCATGTATGTTGGGCTTTATGTCACAGATTAGACAGGATCTCATGTAGCCCACCTGGCCCTGAATTCCTGATACTCCCGCCTCAGCCTCCCAAGTGCAGAAATGGCAAGCCTGCACAGCCATGCCCAGCTTGTACCTAATTTATAATGAACCTCATCAGATCATGTCTACAAGGAAAGTGAGAAACAGAGCTTGGAATAGTCACATCTCCGGAGCTTCTGGGAGGGTCTTAGATCATATCCCACAGATTGGGGGGCACTGTCCCCCTTCTCTGTTGCCCCAGATTCTCCAGCAAACAACTATTTATCCAGCCCCACCATCTCTGCCCAGCTACTCTGTCCACCTCTCCACAAAACACTGTTTCATCCTGACTGCCACCCTTCCTGACAGTGACACGCGCCCGGCCCTCCCATCTCCCACGCCATCAGCTCCTCTGTTCCTGCCGGCCTGTCCCTCCTCAGCCTCCCCAATGAGGTGACCTGCTCAGGCCCAGCTGCCCTGTCCTGATTGGGAACCTCCAGGGACTGGGTCTTCCTTTCTTGGCTGCAGCTCTGAGAGCCAGAGGCCCTGGCTGATCTCCCTCTGTGTCCTCCTCATGGCTGGGGAAAACAGGACACAAGACAGGGTGAAAGGGAAGGCTGGACAGTCAGCGAGCAGAGGCTGCCCGTGGCAAGGAAGCTCTGTCAGGCCACCCCACAGCAACGACCTGCATTTCACAAGCATGGAAAGCCAATGCAGCGTCCTCTTTATTTTACAGGAGGGGGAAACTAAGGCTGAGAGCTGGGATCTGAACACAGCCATTTTAGCAAACAGACGTTCCTTGTAAGTATCACATTAGACTGACGCATGCTTCTACACCTGTTTTTGTCCTTTTTTTGGTGCAGTTCTCATATACTAGAGAAATGCTCCTCCACTGAGCTATGCCCCAGCCTCTCACTGGGGGATTCTAGCAGGGGCTCCACCACTGAGCCACACCCACAACCCTCACTGGGGGATTCTAGGCAGGGGCTCTACCACTGAGCCACACTCCCAGCCCCTCACTGGGG
>JADRCH010000201.1:2254373-2331907 GCA_019843965.1 Rhynchomys soricoides | reverse complement strand
GGGCTCTACCACTGAGCCACACTCCCAGCCCCTCACTGGGGGATTCTTGGTAGGAGCTCAGCACCCACTTCTTTTTTTGTAAATGTATGTGTGTGCAGGTATGCTCACCATGGAGGTCAGAGGTCAGTTTGGGGCATTTTTGTCTATTACCCTCCACTGAAACACTCCCTCTTCACTGAACCTAGAGACTGTCATCTCAGCCTGGCTGGCCCAAGCACCTGGTATCAGCCTATCTCTACTTGCCCTACGCTCCACCAAATGCTGGGGTTACAGGCGTGTTCCGCCATGCCTAGCTTTTACGTGGGTGCTGGAATCTGAACCCAGGTCTTCATACTTGCACAGTAAGCACTTTACCCAGCAAGCAGTCGCCCCATCCCACCTCCCAGCCCATATTAAGATCTTTTTTTTTTTGGTTTTTCGAGACAGGGTTTTTCTGTGTAGCCCTGGCTGTCCTGGAACTCACTCTGTAGACCAGGCTGGCCTTGAACTCAGAAATCCACCTGCCTCTGCCTCCCGTGCTGGGATTAAAGGCGTGTGCCACCATTGCCGGGCTTTGAGATAAGACCTTGAAAACTTGAAATCTTCCTGCCTACCTCGGTTTCCCAAGTAGCTGAGCTCACTGGCTTACTCCACCACCCGTTTCTCATGTGGCTTTCACTAGGAGGATGATACCATCGGCCAGGTCTTGTACAAACAGGCCCCTCATCTACACTCAGTTCCCAACTGATCCTAGGGAGGAAGGCCCTGAACACCCACAGACTAGGGAGAAACAAACAAAGGCTGGGATAGATAGGTGCCAGCCACGTGCACCCAGCTTCCTCACAAGGACGATGCCCACCAGGCATGTCATCCCAGCTACTTGGGAAGCAGAGGCAATCTTAAATTCAAGGTCTGTCTGAACAATGGAGTGAGTTCAAGGACAGCCTGAGCAACTCAGACAGATACTGCCTCAGAGTCAAGTAAAAGAGCTGAGGAGATAGTTCAGCAGTACAGAACTTAATTAGGGGCTGGGGGGCATGGCTCAGTGGTAGAGCCCTTGCCTAGAATCCCCCAGTGAGGGGCTAGGGGCGTGGCTCAGTGGTAGAGCCCCTGCCTAGAATCCCCCAGTGAGGGGCTGGGGGTGTGGCTCAGTGGTAGAGCCCCTGACTAGAATCCCCCAGTGAGGGGCTGGGGGCGTGGCTCAGTGGTAGAGCCCCTGACTAGAATCTCCTAGTAAGGGGCTGGGGTGTGGCTCAGTGGTAGAGCCCCTGCCTAGAATCCAGTGAGGGGCTGGGGGTGTGGCTCAGTGGTAGAGCCCCTGCCTAGAATCCCCCAGTGAGGGGCTGGGGGTGTGGCTCAGTGGTAGAGCCCCTGCCTAGAATCCCCCAGTGAGGGGCAGGGGGCATGGCTCAGTGGTAGAGCCCCTGCCTAGAATCCCCCAGTGAGGGGCTGGGGGAGTGGCTCAGTGGTAGAGCTGCCTAGCATGTGGAAAACCCTGCCTTTAACTCTCAGTACTGTGCTGTGGATATGGTAGACAGAGCCCTGGCCTACGGTACAGTCTCTGGCACAGCCAATAAAAAGAATAAGATTACCCAAGGCCGTTACCCCTACCCCTCACCTGTCCCCGGCTCATGACACTCACACCCCAGCTCCTTTGGGTCCAGCCACAGTGACCATTCTCAAGCCCAGACTTGGAAGGTTCCCCCAAGGCTCAAGCGGGAAAAGTGCTTCAGGCTCCTGAGTGTCGATTCTCCCAGATGCCACCACCGCAGCTCATGGCTCAGGGCCCTGGGAGCAGCAGGCAGGTGGTAGAGATGGAAGATAAGGTCTCTTATCCCTGCTGAGTTAGGATCCTGGAGAAGAACCCCTGTCGGGTGTTACCAGGGGGCTCCCTCAGACGCAGGAAGGCACTCCACTGAAGGCTGCATGGCTCAGGGACCCCTGCAAGGGGGTGGCTGGGGCAGGGGATGATGAAACCCCAAGGGTCAGGGGCAGAAGCTAAAATTGGCCCACACCACCAGCTGGCCAGGATCCCTCCTGACAGACAGACTGGTGCCTGAACACAGCGCCCGTTGCTAGGGAACATAGGGAAGCTGGCCCCGGTCTCTACAGCTCTAGAAGTTGGTGTAGAAGAATGTGACCTTTTGTGGGGAGGGGTCTGCAACCTCAGACTGCAGAACGAGACAGATGTCACTTTGTCAGACAAGACAAAGTAATCTTCAGAGACTGGAGTCAGGAGACAGAGCTACCCATCTCAGTACCCCAACTATACTTAGGAACACAGAGAAGAGGCTCAGAGAGGTGAGGTCACTGGCCTGAGGTCACACAGTAGTGTGATGTGGATCCGAGTTTATTTGAATAATTAAGGTAGTAAAATCACAACGGGTGACCTGAAGAAGTCCCTGTCAGGGAAGTGTCCCCATCAACCCACTTACGAGGAAACTGAGGCTGGAGCAAACTCTGGGAGCTTGCCTGACAACTAATGACAGCTGTAGTTGAGAACACACAGCCTTCTGACTCAGATCCACAGCCATGCCAGCAGCCAACAGCCATGAGCGCCGCCTATGTACCAGCCTTCACCCACATGTCTCTGGTAATTCTTTGCGGGGCTCGAGTCGTTACCCCCCACCCCTCCAACACACACACACTTTCCAAGGACGGAATCAGGCTCAGAGAAGGAGAACCAATAACCTGAAGACACAATGTAATCTGGCACATGGAGGCAGCATTCGAACCAAGACTTGGGAACCGTGTACCTCTAGAATGACTGGGGAAACCAAAGTGGGTGGGCCTGGTTGAAACCTCCAACTTGAAACCTAAGCCAACAGAAGAGAGGGGCAGAGAGGCATTATCTGATATCTATCTTATGCATTAGCAACACAGATAAAAGCCTCAGGCTGTACTCAGGAGGCAGAGGCAGGTGGATCTCTGTAAGTTCAAGACCAGCCTGGTCTACATAGAGGAACTGTGTCCAAAAACAAAAGTGTGTGGCTGTGCTTTGTGTTGAAGGTGGTGAAAGGGTGGCGGGTGGAGGAATCGGCATAAGCGAGAATGAAAAGTGAGCTGACTTTTAGACACCTGGAAAACTGTCAGAATTACGGGAAATACAGGGGTGGGGAGCAGGGTCCTGCTGCTGTGAGGGAAGGAGGACCCTGGGATGGGAAACAGGGTGCCGTCAGGAGTCCCTGAACCAGAGGATCTGGGCTAAGTAAACTCCCAGATGTCAGAGCTAAAGGCCCAGGCAGGGGTAGGTCAAAGGCATGGGTAGAGTAAAGGGAACAGGGAAGGCTTAGGACCTGGGGAGGGCAGGAAGCTGGGGACGGGGGTGAGGGGCTTCCTCCAGAAAGTCCAGCATCCAGCAAGGAAAGGGGGCTCTAGTTAGCAGGGAGTGCAGGGAGGAGGTGAGACTGGGGAGAATCTCTGCAGGAGGACGGAGTCAGCCTGGTCTGGGGCCTGGAACCCTAGCCCAGGATGGGAACCGGAAGGTTAGAAGTCTTAGAAAGACCGGACACACCTGGGTCGCATCTAGAGAACCCCAGTGGCAACAAGGATCCAAGGACAGAGCAGCCTGGCACCGCAGGGTCAGGCCAGGGAGTGGAGACACCTTGACACCAGGTGCCATTTGGCTTCCTGGGGGAGGCAGCACGCAGGAGCCCAGGCGGATCTGGGGACTGGCCAGGGGTAGCAGGGGGAGCCAGCACCCCGACTCGGCAAGAGGCAGGGAGGACAGCAGGGCCAGGCCGGGTCGGGCCTTGCGGGGTGGGGGCTGGGGGGAAGACAGGGCTGCGCCTCGGGGAACAGGGACCCGTGCCATCCGGGAAGAGTCGAGGCCAGGCTGCGGGCGAGCGGGGGACAGACGGGGCAGCCGAGGAAGGGAGGGGCTGCCGGCGGGCAGGGGAGGGGGCTTCCTGGAGGGAAGAGACCGGGCGGAAGCGCTCTGCAGAGGGACCGGAGAAGGGTCCAAAGACAGGGGCGCCCCTAGGGGTCGGGCTGGGCTGGAGCTGTCGAGAGCAGGGAGCAGAGAGGCCTCAAAGTCATGGGAAGCATCGGTCTGGGCTGTGGAGCCCGGAAAGGAGTCAAGACTGGCGGGGTCAGTGGTCTGGGAGGCAAGGGGTTCTATGGCTAGACTCAGGCAGGGTTCCCCAAGGGGCTGGGCCCCACTCACCGTGTCCGAGTTCCGATCGTTGCCTGGGGCCAGCGCCGTCCTCGAAGACATCTTCTCTGGAGTCCCAGGAGGGAAAGGGACAGGGGCGGCCGGGTGGGGGGGGTGGGGATCCGGGGGTCCCCTCTCTTCCCCTCCCCCCCCAGCCGACCTGGGGACGCGAGCTCAAAAGCTGGGCGCCGTGGACGCCCGAGTCCTCGCTGAGCGAGAGCTAGAGAGGGCAGGACGGGGGAGGGGAGCAGACACCGAGGGTCCTAGTGGCCCGGTGCAAGAGGAACTCGGGGCGCCATATGGGCGGCGGGCAGGCGGGAGGGTGCACGGGCGGGGGCCGGGGAGGGGGCGCGGAGCCGGCCCGGGGCGGCGGCGGAGGGAGGCGACCGAGGGGCCGGGGAGGAAGGGACGTCAGGGGGAGGGGCGCGAGGGGCGGGGCCGGTGGAGACTCCGCCCCACCGGCTCTTAAAGGCACAGGCCTAGGCTGGCTCCGGGGTTCTGAGGGCGGAGGCAGGTCTGGGCGTGCCGGTCTCCAGCAAGTTCTCACAGGAGAATCGGAGTTACCGGCAGAGTTAAGGAGAGAGCAAAGGGAGATGTTGAGGGATAGGAGAGGGGACACACAGACATGAGGTAGGAATAAGCAGAGTCACAAAGAGGGACAGAGAAGCCAAGGACAGAGACAAAAGGACAGAGGACAGAAAGGGGACAGAGGCAGGGAGACACACACACAGAGAGACAGAGACACAGATACAAAGACAGAGAGCAGAGAGAATCAGGCGCCAAGGCGGAGGGAGGGAACGAAAGAGACAAAGAGAAACTCCAGAACTGGAAGTCTACCAAGGAAAGGAATAAAGAAGAGACAGGAGAGAGAGAGAGAGAGAGAGAGAGAGAGAACAGGCTGTGTGCCTGTCATCCCACCCCTCAGGAGGTTGAGATTATGGATTGCTGTGAGTTTGAGACTGTAAACAGCAAGACCCTGTCTCAGAAAACAAAAGCCAAAATTGAAGCCAGTCCCTGGGGTGAAGTATGCCAAGGGTTCAAGGACATCCTGAGCTTCATCCCTGCGTGGGGTGAGGGTAGATAACCAGCTGCCCTGGCTGGTCTCACTTTCCCAGTCTGTACAATGAAGGAGAGGGAGGCTCCGTTGCCTCCCTGGCTAGCTGGAAGTCCAAACAGGTGTTGACTTGCAGGGGCAAACAGACCTGAGGGGGGTGAGGGCTGTGCTGAGAACACACAGTACCTTACTGGATGAGAGGAAGTAGATGTGGGGGCGGGGTGCATCAGTGCATCGTCCTGGTCCAGAGCCCATTGTCTCGCTGTCTTAGAAAGGCTTCCTGAGCCTCAGTTTCCCTTTGTGAAAATTAGATGTTGTAAGCATGGTGGTATCCTGGAAAGTTTGAAGTTCCAGATCATTCTCAACTACATAGTGAGTTCAAGACTAGCCTGGTCTACATGAGACCCTGTCAGACAAAATGAAAGCCAAAAGAGACAGAGGCTAACAGCCATGTGCTAGAGCTAGCTCAAACAGGTTGATTATAGGACTGGCTATTAAGCACAAATATTTTTTAAAGTTAAATTCTACAAACATGCAAGTAAGCAAATTGTATTAAAATTGGGTGGGGGGGCCCTCTGGAGAGGTGGCTCAACAGTTAGGAACACTGACTGTTCTTCCAGAGGACCTGGGTTCAGTTCCTGGCACCCACATGATAGCTCACGACCATCTGTAACCCCAGGTCTAGGGGACCTGACGCCCTTTTCTGCCTTCCCCAGTGAGTGGCAGGGCTGGGATTATTTATTATATTTGAACAATTTATTAATTTTTGGGAAAGGGGTGTGTATATGGAGGTGAGAGGACGTTTTGGAAGTCAGCTGTTTCCTCTCTGTGGGTCCCCAGGATCAAACTTGGGTCACTCGCCTTAAAGGCAAGCGCCTTCACCCACCCCACCCCCAAGCCAACCCTATGCATTTATTGGTTTGAGACCAGTTATCACGCAGTCTGAGCCTCCTGGAAGGTCTCCTTCCTTTGAGATTGGCCTTGATCCTTCTGCCTCCACCTCAGGGAGGACTGAGAGTGCAGGTGTGAGCACCACACCCAGTTATAGCTCTGGGAGTTGTTTTTCTTTTGTTTTAACTGAAGAACACAGTCTCCCCTACCACAAACTATGCAGTCAGTTCCACATTGGGGAAACTGAGGGATCAGCAATCCAGAGAAGCCCTGCCCTGAGAAATCCACCTTCTTGATCATGCTAACCCTCCTGCCAGGTAAATGGTTTTTGTTTTTGTTTTTGTTTTTTGAGACAGGGTCTCATTCTGTAACCCAAGCTAACCTCGGACTTCTGGCCAACCTTGTCTCAGCTTCCCAAATACTTATTTCTGTGAGGCAAACAGCTGGCATGGCCTCACTGTGTAGCACAGGCTCATCTCTAACTTTCAATCCTTATGCCTCAGATTCACAAGTCCCTCATTTTTCTCTCTCTCTTTTTTAGATATTTATTTATTTTATGTATAGGAGTACACTGTAGCTGTGTTCAGACACACTGGAAGAAGGCATCAGATCCCATTACAGATGGTTGTGAGCCACCTTGTGGTTGCTGGGAATTGAACTCAGGACCTCTGGGAGAGCAGCCAGTGCTCTTAACTGCTGAGCCATCGCGACAGCCTAGAACTGCAGTGATTTCTCTTAACTGCAGTGATTTCTCTTTTCTTGGTAATAGTGCAGTCAAGGTGTAACTATAAACCACAGTGCATGTATAGATAAAATGCTTCAAGCCGGGCTAGTAACACATCTGGCATCCCAGCACTTGGGAGCCAGAGGCAGGCAGATCTCTAAGTTTGAGGCCAGCCTGGTCTACAGAGTAAGTTTTAGGATAGCCTGGTCTATATAGTGAGACCCTGCTTTCAAATAAACAAATATAAGTGGGAACTAAAATATATTAAGGGAAGAGCTCTGGGTGTGTTTCTAGGAGCTTTGGAATGGTCTCTCTCTCTGACAGCTGCAGTACTCATATATACCACCAGGGGGCAGATGGTTGCCTTTCTACTCACTCGGGGTCTTTCTCTTCCCCTTTCCAGTGATTCCTGAACTCCATTTCCAAGGGGTGGAGACTGAGGCTTACAAAGTGGATGGAACTTGAAAATGTTACATTTAGTAAAAGGAGCCAGACACAAAAGTCACACCATACAATCTGGTTCCTATGAAATGTTCAAAAGTGGGAGACTTGATGGAGAAACAGGAGCCCTGGATTCCTGGTTTTCCCGGGACTATGGGAAGGGAAAGAGGGGGGCCTCCCGGAGTCCATAGGTTCTCTTCAAGCAGAAGGAGATGTTCTGGAATTGGATGCTAGCAGTTTCTGCTGCAACCTTGTGAGTGCACAAAGATTCATTAAACTGCTAGGCATAAAAGTATGACTGTGGAGCTGGAGAATGGGTTGCTCAGTGGTTAGAGCACTGGCTACTCTTGCAGAGGACCAGGGTTCAATTCTCAGCAACCACAGGGCAGGGACAAGCATCTGTAACTCCAGTTCCAGGGGACCTGGAGACTGGCCCGCAGCAGGGGTCAGGGGAGTGATAGAATCCTGCTACAGAGGCCCTGGCTGTCCTGGAATTCACTCTGTAGACCAAGCTGGTCTCGAATTCAGAGATCCCACCTGCCTCTGCCTCCCCAGTGCTGAGATGAAAGGCGTGCGCCAACACCACCCCCGCTGAGAGCTACATTTTAAAAAGCCATGCCAGGGCTATCCCCCTGGGTGCTCAGGTCCAGCTTCTGGGACCAGTGAAGTTTCCTTTGAATCCTGTCCCCCCAGCAGAGGACACAAGAGGGACACATGCCCCCTTGAGACCCTACCCACACCTCCATTACTCTAGAGCTCAGCTGTGGGCCCTTGTCCAGCTCAGGGTGTCTCCCCTGGGTACACAGGATGATGTTGTTACCTTGGGAGGCGTGAAAAGCAGGCAGGAGGGCGGGCCGGCAGATTCCGGCAAAGCTGGGGGGGGTAAGGGCGGGGACAGGGGTCTGTGGCCCTTGTCACAGCAGGGCCCAACCACAGCCTAGCCTAGAAGGGCAGACAGATAATGGGGCCTTCCAGCCCCTGGCCCCAGAGAGGGAGGGGCTTCCTGACAGGAAATTGTCCTCCTCAGATCCAAGCTCTCAGCAGTCCTGGCCCAAGTAGTCTGGGGACTGGACAGCAAGAGGGGACAGAAGGACAGGCACCGACAGAAGACAGAAGGTGAGTGTCGGGGTGAAGAATGCATGCCCCCAACTTCTTCCAAGGATGAGATGCCTCATCAGAACCCAGAACCCTGGAGGCAGGAGGGCTGGGTGAGCAGAGGCAGGACGAAGGCTGGGTTTGGTGGATGCTGAGGAGAAGACAGAGAGCAGGCGAGGCCTGGGGGGAGGGCTCTGGGTCTCCAGAGAGGTAGGAAGAATTTGTAGAGATCTGGGGACTACTCATGGCTGAGGAGGCAGAGGATGTTAGGTCTAATGCACTCTGACACTCTGATGCTGGATGGGCAGCATCCCCACTGAGCAGGCATCCAATGCCCCGCTGCCTCTAGTGAGGAGGGTTGCAGCGATCAGAAAGCCAGGCTACAGGCTCACACCTGCAGGACCAGCGCTAGGGAGGGGAGGCTGAGGCAGGAGACTGGCCAGTTTGGACAAGCTTGGATTCGGATTGAGACTCTGTCTCCATAAATAAATAAATAAATAATAAATAGGAAGGGAGGGAGGGAGAGAGGGAGGGAGGGCTGTCAAGATGGCTCAGCAGGTAAAGACGTTGCTGCCCTGAGGACCTGGATCCCATCCCTGAGACCCACAAGGCAGAGAGTACTGACTACTACAAGTTCACATCTGACTTCCATATACAGACCATGGCACATGTGCCCACACACAAAATTAATTTATTAATTAAATTAAAATAAAGGGAGAGAGAGTGAGCAAGCGAGGCTAGGATATAGAGGCTGCCCCTGCTGGTGACGCCGCTGTCTGTCAGTTCGAGTCAGGCTTAAGGATGCTTAACCTAAAAGGATCAGCTTCCGAACATGGACCTTGGGGCTTTTAAAAAATATTTTTTTCAGCTGGGCAGTGGTGGGTGCACACCTTTGATCCCAGCACTCAAGAGGCAGAGGCGGGTGGATCTGTGAGTTCAAAGCTACAGAGTGAATTCCAGAACATCGAAGGCTACAAGAGAAACTCTGTCTAGAAAAACTAAGAAAAAAAAATATTCCCACAGAGTCTCATGTTGCTCAGGCTCGCCTCAAATATAAGCCCAAGGGTGATATTGACGCTCTGGTCTTGCCCTCCCTCTCCAGAGTGTGTGGATTAGAGGCCTGCACCGCTGTTGGGTGGGAATCTAGGATTTCTTGCAAGCCAGACAAGCACTCTGCCATCTGAGCCACATCCCCTGCCTTGGCTTTTGATGTTTTGATCTCATGTGACTCAGGTTGACCTCCCGAGTTGCCACGATTAAAGGCATAATCTTCCCATTCGGGGTTTGTCTGTAGACAGAGTCTCACTATGGAACAAAGCGTCAAAAATCTCAAAAGCTTGTGGTCCTCTGGCCCCAGCCTCCCGAGCACTGGGATTACAGGAGGCTGCGCCACCACACCGGCTCCATGCTGGAGGCTTGAGGGTGTCAGGAATTCTGAGGAAGAGGGTTTGGGGAAAGGCTGGCAGCGAGGAAGAGAAGGAGGGGCCGGGAGAGGGAAACGCTGGTGGCCTAGACATCCTGCAGAAGCGGGAGGCTGGGGGCTTGCGCTAGGCTCGGAAGTGAGTCAGGGGCCTGGGCACCGGGGAGGCAGCGGAGGGCGTTGGAGAGGGCAGGATGTCGGAGCCAGGTTGCAGAGGGAGGTGTTGGAGCCAGGAAGGGGAAGGGAGGGAGGGGTTTGGGGTAAATACTAGTGCCAGTTCGGGAGTGTGCTGGGAATATGTTGGGAACCGTTTGATGGGTACCAGAGCCAGCTCTGGGAGTGGGGGCTAGACCGGTTGAGTGAGTGGCAGATAAAGTCTGGGCAGGACTAGATTCGGCTGGATTCAGCAGTTTTGGGGATGGAGTTAGTTTGTAGGGATAGTAGAGCCATTACTGGGAGGGAGGGAAGGCGAGAGGGAGGGAGAGAACCAGTTTCATTACAGTTTGTTTGTGTGCAGCGTGGCCTTACATGCCACAGTGCGCATGTAGAGGTCAGAAAACAGCTTCTGTAGTTCATTCAGACCTTCTACTTTATGGGTCCTAGGGATGAAACTCGGGCTATCAGGTTTGGTGGCGAGTGCCTCTACCCACTGAGCCACCCCGATGTCCTCTCGGCCCCAAATCTCCCTCCCTCCCCAGCCATTTTTGGGTGAGGCATGCAAAACCTTCCAGAAAAGGGAAGACAAATAAATCGGTGTGTGCATAGTGTGTGTGCAGGGGGGGGGGGGCGCTGCGCGTTGATTTTACACCGCCATGGGGGCTCCAAGCAAAGTCACTATGGTGACTGCCTCATTAGGGGTAGGGAACAAAGGAGACTGGAGGGAGGTTGACAATGGTATGTCTTAGAAACAGAAGGACTAAGAAGCTACAGTGGAGCTTTAGAGTCTGGAGGCTGGAAGATGTCTCTCCCCCCCCCCCCCCCCAGCCAGCCTCACTCTCCAAGGCATCCTGTCCACCGGCCCATACCTCTCCAGTCTCCCCCTCCCACACTTGCTCAATTCACCTATGGGTCTATCCCATGGAGGAGAAAAAGTGGATATTTGATGGTTTATTTGCCCAATTTTGTCTGGAATACTACGCAGCCCTTAAACCAAGTGAACCAGAGCAGGTGTGGCTACGCATCCATAAAGATCAGAGTTCGTGACCTAAGCAAAGGAAAAGGGAAGCACTGCCTGAATGGCAAAACACAGCCGCTGAGAGTCACGCCCTCTTTTTTATTTTAATTTTATCTTATGTGTGCGCATGTCCTGCCTGCATGTTTGTCTGTACACCACTTGCATGCCTGGTGCCCAACGAGGCCAGAATAAGGCCATCGGGTACCCTAGGGCTGGAGTTTCAGATGGTTGTGAGCTGTCATGTGGGTGGTGGGAATCGAACCCAGGTCCTCAGCTAGTGCTCTTGACCACTGAGCTGCCTCTGCAGCCTCCATCCAGCTTTGTTGTTTTGTGAGACAAGGTCTCACTCTGAATCCCAGGCTGTCCTAGATGTCACAGGGCTACGCTCTCCTCTCGACTTCTAATCACATATATGAGCTGCTGCACCACTGGAATGTTAATTTTGTTTTTAAGACTTTTCTAAACATTTGGTGGAGAAAGGTACTTACTTGTCCTTAAGCTCTCCGACCTGAGTTAGACCCACATTAGAAGGTGAGAACTGTCGACCACAGTTGTCCTTTGACCTCTACATGAGCACTGTGGCACTCCAGTAACTGCGTTCACACACACACACACACACACACACACACACACACACACGCATGCACGCACACATGCACACATGCACATGCGCACACACATGCGCGCATGCACACACACACATGCATGCACACACGCACATGTGTGCACACACACACAAGCACATACACACATGCATATGCGCGCACACACAGCACACGCATGCACATGATAAAATGATGACACAAGGCTGAGCTGTACCTCAGTGCTGGGACACAGGCCCAGCATTCACCAGGCTCCTGAATCCTATAAACAATACTGAAAATAAGGCAACACGAAGTGCCTCTATGGCTCACCAATGCCCTTGGGAAACAATCCAAGTCCCTTGTCACAGAGTTCAGGTCTTGTGTGGCCTGCTCCTCATGACCTCCCCCCTCCCCAAGGAATGGACTGTCTGCCTCCTTCCTTCCTTTGCTTCCTGTTAGCACCCATTCCAGAGTGCCTGAGCCATGCTCCAAGCCAGGGACACAGGCATGAATGACACAGGCCCAGCCCTGCCCTCGCCAGGCTCTCAGTCCGGATGCAGACCTGTCCCCAGACAGGGACAGTCACAGAGAGAACTCAGGGAGTCCAAGGGTTATAAGAGACCCAATGATTAGGGGGACTTCCTGGAGGAGGCAGCGTTGGGACTGTGAGCCAAAGCGTGGAGAGCTGGCTGCTTGTGGGGAGACAGGCAGACATGAGACCCAGAGAGAAGGAACCAAAGGTTTATTAGTTCCAGTGAGATGTATAGCTGGCAGACCCCTGGGCTGGGGGTTGGGGGGACTGAACAGTGCACTAAGGGCTGTGGGGACCTATAGAAAGTTCAGGAGAGGGAGGATCAGGTTGATGCTATGTGAAGTCTTCAAAGCTGAGCTACAAGATCTAAGAAGCTGAAAGGGCATGGTAGTGCACTGCTGTAATCCAGGAAGTGGAGGCAGGAGGATTGTGAGTTCAAGGCTAACACCGACTAAATAAATTCTGCTTCAAAAATTAAAAGAACCTTATAGTAGTCACATCTAGGAGACTGAGGCAGGAGGATCACCTCAAGTTTGAGGTCATCCTAAGCTACATAATGAGTTTCAGGCCAGCCTGTACTGCAGTCTGAAAAACTCTTGAGTTTGGGGTAGAGAAATGGTCATAGGATCCAACTGTGAGGTAGACATAGGGAGGAATAAAGGACCAAAGAGGAAGACTTGGAGGTGGACAGAACTCGGGATGGTATGAACCCTGTGAGGGCAGAGCCTGGTATAACTTAGTCTCAGCTGTGTTCCCACTGCCTGCACAGAGTGGATCAACAGACCTAGTAAGTTTCTTGCGTTTTGACAGTGTTGAGTATCACATTCAGAGTCTTGTCCATGCTAAGCAGGTGCTTGACCATTGAGCCACGCCCCCAGCCCCTCACTGGGGATTCTAGGCAGGGGCTCTACCACTGAGCCACACCTCATCACCATCATATTTTTGTTTTGCTCATAATTGTTTTTTATTTATTTGTTTGTTTTGAGGCTGTGTTTCATCTAGTCTTGCTGGCTTGCAATTCACTATTTTGATTTTGTGGCTGACCAGGTGTCAATCCTCCTGTTTCTGTCTCCTGAGTGCTGGGATTATAGAAATATGTTACCACACACATCCCTTTTGCCCTAATATCATCAGCTAGGTGATCCTCCTGCCTCCAGCTCCCCAGTACTGGGATTGCAGAGGGTTAATGCTACACCCAGCTTTGTCCTCATTGTTTTGAGATTCGATATCATCCCTGGTTTACCCAGAGCGAGCTTTCAATTCCCCTGCCTCAGCTCCAAGTGCTGGAATTTAGGGTGTGCCCCGATGCCTGGCTTGAAGCCTCCAATGTTTCTAAGTGTGAAGACCTGTGCCTGGCACCTTCTATTCACAGTCCTCAGCACACAGGGACAAAGTCATTAACACCACCTCAGTCGTTATTTTTCTGCAGGTGCCAGCCTGTCAAAAATGCCAATCCTAAAGAGCCTGGGGGTGGGAGACCCTAAGGTGCCGCGAGCAGGGACTCTGCCCCTGCGGTCCTCTCGCAACCCCTTTGAAGACACTCCAACGCTGGAAGAAGAGGATGGGGAGATGGGGACACTGTCCAATGGGACATCGTGCCGCCGGCGGGCCACGCTAGAGAAGCTGGCTGGTTTGGCTCCCTTCCGGCTGGGCTGGACCTCGGGCAGGCGGGCAGGCAGCCCCGGGGACGGGCAAGTCCGCTCTTTCTTGGGTCGTGTGCTGGCACCGGGCATACGGAGGAGCTCAGCAGATTTCGGCCTCCTAAACCGGCTTCAGGGGTTCCGAACCCATGGCGACGAGGAGCCCGCTGGGGAAGCCGCTCGAAGACTGGCTTTCCTGAGACTCGGGCGTGGGCCCAAGCCCCGGCGGGCATCCCTGGCGGAGAGACTGGTACCTGCAGGCGAGGCAGCCCCTGAGCCCCCACCCAAAGTCCCGGAGCCCCCCAAAATAAAGGAACCATTGTCAGGTGAGTGGGTACTCCTGATGCAGACCCGGGGTGGGGGCTCCTTGCCTCATCGTTGTATCTATCAACCCTGGGGGTTCGTGTCTGGATATGTCTCATGCATGTGCAGAGGGAGGGGAGAGAGGGGAGAGAGGGGAGAGAGAGGAGAGAGGGGAGAGAGGGGAGAGAGAGAGAGAGAGAGAGAGAGAGAGAGAGAGAGAGAGAGAACACATTCCCCAACACACATACAATAGTAATAAGTAAAAATTTTATTAAGAAATCACATAAGCAAAGGAAGAAAGAGAGAGAAAGGAAAAGAAAGGTCAGAGAGATGGTTCAGCTGATGGAGGGAGGTACCCACCAAGCCTGATGACCTGAGTTTGATCTAGTGGACCCCAAAGTGTGCAAATGCACACACTAAATAAGTGTTAACAGCAACTGCAAAGACCATTATCACCCTGCCATGTCTTACACCAAATGAAACTGCAGCTAGCATGCACCCCATGTGCCTAAACTCAGTGCAGGCCAGGTTAGTCCCCACCCTAGACTCAAACAGCCTGACCCTGAGCGGAGCTCCACCCCCACCCCAGTCGGATCTCGGGCTGCACAGCCTCATACCCGCCCCTTTTCTGAACCTCATGTCCATCCTCCACCTTCAATGTCACTTCAGTGTCACGTCCAGGCTTGCTTTTCAAAAACACTCGTCCCCAAGCACTCAGGCAACCTGCAGGGGACTCTTCTATGCCTCTTCCCAGCTCTGATTGGCTGCTGGGCATCTGGGCACCTTGAAATTGTAAATTCATCCTTCGGATCTTCCATCCTTGTGTGGATTGTCCCTGTGACTTCTCTCATTCCTGTCGATGTCTCTGTCTGTCTATCTGTCTCTGGAGGGGGGCAATCTGATGGTCAATTTTCTCTTTCCATTGTGTAAATCCAGGGGGATTGGTAGCAAATGCCTTGACCTGTTGAGCTGTCTCCCTGACTCTCAATTTTCTGTTCTTAGAGGACACAAGTCTTTGGGTTAGGACCTATACCCTTGACTTCTAAAAAGAGAGTTCTCAGTGCTAAAACCGAGGCCACATTTGGAATCCTGGAACACTGGAAGCCATGTCTTTGCTAAGAGGAGCACAGCCAGCCTCTAATGCCAGCCCCTCCCCATCCTCAGCCTCACTCCCATGTCATAGCCCAATGCTTCTTCAGCATCTCTCTCTTCCTGATCCATCATCACCATGTTGTTCTTAGTTCCTGGGGCCCATGAGACAGCTTAGCTGGGGAAGCTGGGAAACCCGAATTCCATCTCCAGAATCCAGGGGAAAACATAAGGTTTGAAGAGATGGCTCAGTCATTAAAGGATAGGCTTGCAACCAAAAATATAAAGATATTATCTTTCTTTCTTTTCTTGTTTTTGTTCTGTTTTGTTTGTTTTTCTAGACAGGGTTTCTCTGTGTAGCCCTGGCTGTCCTGGAACTCATTCTGTAGACCAGGCTATCCTCAACTCCACCTACCTCTGCCTCCTGAGTGCTGTGATTAAAGGCGTGCACCATCACTGCCCGCCCTTTCTGTCTGCAGTACAGGAGAGTAATCTATGGCTTTCTACCCTTTTGTGTTTGAGGATTTTGTTTATTATTATTATTATTATTATTATTATTATTATTATTATTATGAGCTTGTCTATATGTATGTCTGTGTACCACATGTATACAGTGCTCCCAGAGGGAAAAGAAGGCATTGGCTCCCCTGGAACTTAAGTTTCAGACAGTTGTGCCGACCATGTGAGTGCTGGGAACTGAACCTGAGTCTTCTGCAAGAGCAGCTTTTAACTCCAATGGTCTCTCTGACCCCTCTTTGGTTTCTGAGAAGGTCTCACTGTGTAGCTCTGGCTGGCCTGGAACTCATACTGTGAATGAGGCTAGCCTTCAACTCAGGGGTGATCCTCCTGCCTCTGCCTCCTGAGTCCTGGGATTACAGGTGTGTACCATGACACTTGGCTCTTTTTTGTAATTTTTTTTTTCACATTTTGAGATGGGATCTCACAAAGTAGCCCAGGCTGGCCATAAATTTTAGGTTTCCTCCTGCCTCAGCCTCCTCAGTAGATAGAATTATGTATCTGCTCCCATGGGACCTGGCTTTCTTATTCAGTCTGCAAATCCCAATGGCAAGCTCACTCCATTGCTAAAATGTCCCCTCCCCGTCATTCTGCCTTCTCCCCAGCCTCCCCCCAAGCTCTGGACTACTCCCCAGCCCTGTGCTAACACCCCCTTAGTTTCAGCCCCACCCCACTTCATGCATCAGAGTCATGGGACCTTCCTGGAGCCTCCTATGTCCTCCGATGCCCCCCACATCCTGGACAGAGGCTATTTCAACTCTGTCTCCCTGGGGACTGGGAGGGCACTGCAGAGAGGTGAGGAGGGGGTGACTGGAGCCCCCGCCTTCTGGAAACGGATGGGCAGAAATAGCCCAGCTCAGGAAATAGCTTCTCTGCCAGGGAGGAAGCGGAGGGGGGGGGAGGTGTTGAGGGTAACTCTTGGCCAACGGGACCCTCCTCCCCCTTGGCCTCTACCTAAGGCCTCTCAAACCTATGCCTCCCCTTTCTGCCATGAGTCCCATATTCCTAGAGTGTGACCTTGCCCTCACTGCCCTCTTACTCCAAAGACACCATTTCTGCTCAGTAGAGATTATTCCCTGCCCAGCCTGTCTCTTGCCCCCTCTCCTATGGCTCTCTTTATGCTTTACTTTCTCTCACTCCTCTCCCCCACAAGCCACACCTGAGACCCTTCTCTGCGTCCCAGCCCCTTCCTTCACCCCAAGTGTGTTTTCCCTGCCTGTGCCCGAACACTCCTCCATCCCCGGCCACTTCTGTAACGGTTCCCTTCTTCCTCACCCCGTTCCCCTAACTCCCTCACCTCCTGCTTCCTCCCTGGGCAGCTCAGCCTAGCCTGGCGCTCAGAACACAGCCCAGGATAGCCTGGAACTCAAGGCAATCCTGCCTCGGCCTCCCAAGTGCTAGGATGACAGATGCAGACCACACCATCCAGCTTTGCCTGGTGCCTCTTACTCCTCCGTGTTACCTGCTGTTCTTTTGTCTCTGCCCCCCAGGCAGGTTCATCCCCAAAGTCCCTTGCCTTCTTCTCCCTTCCAACTTCGACTTCCCTCATCTTATTTTTGAGACAGAGACGTTTAATTCCTAGATCGGCCTCGAACTTGCTTTGTAGCCAAGACAGACCTTGAATTCTTCATCTTCGTGCATCCACCTCCCCAGAGCTGGGATTGTAGGCAGCCCCTTTCCTTCCTCCTTCTCTTCTCTTCTCTTCTCTTCTCTTCTCTTCTCTTCTCTTCTCTCTGTGTGTGTGTGTGTGTGTGTGTGTGTGTGTGTGCGCGCGCGCGCCCCAGTGCATACATATGTGGAAATCTTGCAGGAATCAGTTCTACCATGTGGGTCCTGGGAATGGGGATGGAACTCAGGTCGTTAAACTTGGCAGCATGCACTTTTGCCCACAGAACCATCTCTCTTGCCTGGTTGGTTGGTTGGGTTTTTTTTTGTGACATGTCCTCAACTTTGTAGCCCAGGCTGCTCTCTTGAGTGCAATTGCTGAGGTCAAAGGCAAGCGTCACCCTCACTCTCTCATGTTTGGGGCAACTAGCGGACCTGTCCCAAGCCCTGACACCCTCTCATTTTGAGCGGTGCCCCTGACTCTCTCATCCCCCGCTTCTCATTTTGTGGGTTCTGGGACATCTGTTCCACTTCCCGACACCCTTTCTCCCCCTCCCCCACAAACCCCCGCACAGTGCTGGAGATCCTGGGCCTGATCCAGAGGCGCGAGCTGGCGCGAGCGGACGAGCACATCCTGGAGCTGGAGGCGGAGGCGCCGGCGGAGGCCGAGGCGGGCGCGGGACGGCGCGCGCGGGACGTGGCGTTGCTGTACGAGGCTCTGCAGCGCGAGCTCTGGGCGCTGGTGCGCGAGGCGCTGGCGGCCCCGGGGCCCGGCACGGGCGCGGTGACGCAGCTGGGCCTCGTACTGCTGCAGGAGGAGGCGGCGGACGCGCGCCGCGGCCCCGGGGCGGCCCGTAAGCTGCGCGCGCGCTGGGCCGAGGCGGTGGCGTGCGCAGCGCGCGAACGGCTGGAGGAGGCGGCGGCGCCAGGCGCGCGCGGGGCGCTGGCTGGGCAGCTGGAAGCGCTGCGCGCGCGCCTGCTGGAAGACGTAGCCGCCGTGCGCGGACGCCTGGCGCCCGCCTACCCTGCGGGGCTGCGCGCTGGCGCCGTCTACCTGCGCGGCTACCACGAGGCGTTGGCCGAGTGGCTCGGGGCGGCCGCGCGCCGCAGGCTCCCGCTGGCCGATCGCTATGCGCTGCTTCACTGGCACAATCAGGTGTACCCCAGGTGAGCCCGGGATGTCCCGGGCCGCACGCACTTTAACCCCAGGCACCTTGTTAAAGGCATTGGATTTAGGGATAGGCTCTCCTTGTAGCCCAGGCTGGCTTGAAGTTTTCTGAGACAGGGTCCTGCTATGTAGACTAGGCTGACCCTGAACTCAGAGATTCGCTTGCTTTTGCCTCTTGAGGGCTCCTATAAAAGCGAGCACCGCTTCACCCAGCCTTTTTTCTTTTTCTTTTCTATTTATGTTTATATGCATGTGTATCTGGGCATATGTATTCCCTCAGGCATGTGGGTGCTTAAAGAGACCAGACCACTGTGTTCACCTAGAGCTGGAGTTACAGCCCAGTGTAAGCTGCCCACTGTGGGTTCTGGGAACCTCTGCAAAACAACAAAAAACAAACAAAAACCCACGGCAAGTGCTTTTAACCACTGAGCCATCGCCTCAGCTCCTCTTCCTCTCACACCCCCAATTACTATCATTGGCTGCAGTACTCACACCTCAGAAAGCTCATCTTGAATAGATCTTCCTCTACCTCCCTTATTCTTTCATTCCTTGTGTTGTGACAGAAAATACACACTGACCAAACAAATGCAACTTAAGGGAGGGAAGGGTTTATTTCAGCTCACACTGTCCCTCACTGAGGGAAACCAGGGCAGAACTCAAAGGTAGACTGGCTAACCACACACAGCATGACCTCTGACCAAGGAACTCATAGCCAATGAAGTGGAGCAGAAACCATGGGAAAATGCTGCTTGCAGCCTGGCAGGCTGTGTCTCAGTTAACTACTTACATAACTCAGAACCAGTTGCCTAGGGAATGGGGCCACCCACAGTGGACTGGGCCCTCCTATGTCAGTTAACAAGACATTCCCTCAGAGACTGATCTGAAAAGTTCCTTAGCAGAGGATTCTCCTCTCTGGGTTCAAGTTTTGTTGAGCTGGCAGTTAAAGCTAACTAGGACATTCCTAGTGCTGGACTACAGTGTAACGCAACAACGCTTGGCTTATTAGACTCTAGCAAATGTGGACCCTCACTGGCCTTACCTTACTCATGCCCACCCCTACACCAGCTTTGTTGAGTGTTCCAGTCTCAGAACCTTGGTGGACTGTGCTGATGGCCTCGGGGTCCCCCATCCTGGCTCTTATTCCCTGCATCTGAGTCACTTGTTTCCACAGGCCCAGGGCATTAGCACTGTGTGTACACAGTGACACTCTGTACCTCAGTGCTTTGCCTCTTAGGGACCCCAGATCTTAGCACTATGGTCCTTCCAGACCCAGAACCTAGAACACTATGATGTGTTCTCATTCTGAGTTTTTAGCTCCATTGTCCACAGCCCTCCTAGTGGCTCTGTGCTGTTGACCTTTCTGGTCCCTGATGAACTAACTATTTATGACATGAATGGGACTAGCTGTCCACCATACCAGTCCCAAGATTTTAGCATTGTAAATCTCTGTCCCACCGACCCTCAGATTCAGTACTGTAGAGCCTTAGAATTCTATAATGCAGCAGGCTGTGATGGCCCCCTCCTGCATGCATTCCAGGTAGAGGCGGATGGACCTCAGGACAGCCTGGTCAATGTAGTGAGTTTTAGGACATCCAAGGCTGTAAGAAAGATCCTGTCTTACATAAAATAAAATAGTACAGACTAGCGAGGTGTCTCGGGTTAAAGATACTTGGTATGAAAGCCTGAGCTGGGACCCGTGGAAAAGTAGGAGGAGAAAACTTGTCACAGAGGTGGCTAGTGACCTCCACATGCACGTGGCATGCCTGTCCCTCTTAACCATGAGTACATGCAATAGTTTTTAAAATAAGTAAATCTCATGGAGCTACAAGGTCACTCACCCCTATAATCCCAGCACTCTGGAGGCAGAGGCAGGCAATCTCTGCATTCAAGGCCAGCCTCCTCTACAGAGTGAATTCCAGGACAGCCATGGTTACACAGAGAAACCTTGTATCAAAACCAAAACAAAAATAGTAGCTCTTTCTCTGTCTCTTGTCTCTGTGTCTCTTCTCTCTCAGTTCTGGGAGTTGAAGTCCGGCTTTTTGTGTTCTCACATACTAAACAAGCGGTCTACCCTGAGCTACAACCTCAGCCTTTTTATTTTACTTTATTTTTATGTAGGACAGAGCCTTTGTAGCCCAGGTTGGATTTGAACTCACTCTGTATGTCAGGCAAGCCTTGAACTTCTAATTTTTCCTTTTCAGTCTTCTAAGTATCTAGAGAGACAAACCTGCTAGGTAGATTTTTGTTTTGTTCTGTTTTGTTTTTTGAGACAAGGTTTCTCTGTGTAGCCCTGGCTGTCCCAGAATTCACTCTGTAGACCAGGCTGGTCTCAAACTCACAAAGATACATATGCCTCTGCCTCCTGAGTCCAGGATCAAAGGTATGTGCCACCATACCTGGCTAGGCAGATATTTTTTAAAAGATTTCGTTTCTCTTTATTTCTGTGTGTGTGCATGTGTTTGTGTGCATGTGTACACCAGTGGCAGCCAAGAGTGGGGGTTGGACCCTGTGAAACTGGCCTGACAAGCAGTTGTGAGCTGGCCAGTGTGGGTGTTGTAAGCAGCAGATTTATAGCTCCTTCAGCCAAGCATAGTAATGCTGAGGAGCCTTGAAGTACTGTACTCCCTTTGTATCACTGGGCTTCATCAATGTTGATTACTGCACTATTGAGTTCTGTTACAGCACCATGTGCCCTTCCTCCCAGTTCTAGAGTCTGGTATCTTTTTTTGTTTGTTTGTTTGTTTGTTTGTTTGAGACAGGGTTTCTCTGTATAGCCCTGGCTGTCCTGGAACTCACTCTGTAGACCAGGCTAGCCTCAAACTCAGAAATCCGCCTGCCCCTGCCTCCTGAGTGCTGGGATTAAAGGTGTGCGCCACCAGGGCCAGGCTAGAGTTTGGAATCTATTAAGTCTCTGAATCTCCACTTGGTCTAATCCTTGTGGGGGGATTGGAGGGTATGATACAGAGATAACCCCAGCAGGCTATGCTTTATACCCTCCCTGGGAAGAAAGAAGTTAGCCACGTCCAAATCAAACATCAGGGAATGAAGGGCTGTGACAAATGAGGTTCCTGGAGTCCAGCATCGTCACACACATTTGTAATCTTGCAAAAGCAGGAGAATCATGAGTTCAAAGTGAGCCTGGGCTACATAATGAAATCCAGGTTAGCCTGGGCTATGCAATCATGAAAAGAATGGGAAGGAAAAGCTGGTAGCCATTAGAATTCTCGTCAGTGAAGTTTCAGACTATCCATGACAGGTAGAGGCAGGATATGGGTCCGGAAAACCCTCGGAAACGATAAGGCATGGGCTAAGAATCAGAGGAAGATGGCATTCTGAGCAGGCAGATATCACAAGGAAAAGTCTTCTGAGGATGCCTGATAGCTGTCAAATGGGCGGGCAATGATGATGTTGCTCAGCTTGCCTGAAAGGAATTCCCCACCGGCCCCCAGTCCCTACCCCAACCCTCATCCCCAGTAGGTGAGACAGTGGGGGCAGGGAGCCTCTGCCTGCCAAAGCTGATTCTGGGCAAGACTTCCCCTGTCAGCTTGTCAAGCCTCAACCTGACATCTGAGTCTTGCCCGGACACCATCCATCAGGGGATCTGACTCAGAGTGCTGGAGCCAAGGGAAACATAATTCTAAACACTTCCTTTGAGAGATGAGGAAGGGAGTGGCCCAGGGTGGCCAACACTGTGGCTGTGGGACACGTGGAGGGGTCCAGGGCCCAGTCCCACCTCTCACAGACCTCTCTGTCTCTCCCCCCCCCCCCCAGGGAGATCCTGGGCCTGGTAGATGTGGTTGCCTTGGAGAACGGGGAGCTGGGACCCCTTCTGTCTGCTGGCACACTGCGGGGTCTGGAAGATGAATGTGTCACAGATGTAAAGGTACCTCCAAAGTGGCCACTTGGGATGGGGAGGGGCTCTGTAGCAAGAGGGAGGTCAGGATGGGCTGGGAAAGTTGCCCCTCCCCCACACTGTTTCCCTTTCCCTGTGGTGACCTGAGTCACAATGGCTAATGGCCATTGGCACACAAGTCCATAGCAGACCTTCCTTCCGTTCTTCTGTCCATCTGTCTATCCATCCATCCTCCCCCTCTTCCTTTATCTCCTTTTCTCCCCATCCTTCTGTCTTTTCTTTTTCTCTTCATTCTTAACTTTTTTCTTTTGACACAGAGTCTCACTATAGGACTCAGACTGGCCTTGAACCCTTATCCTCTTCTCTCAGCCTCTTCAGCACGGAGTTTACTGCCTGTACCACCGTGCCTGCTGTTTCTACATTCTGTGCCACCTCTCCAGCATACCCACCCCGCAACACAAAGAAATTTGATAAGTTTAGACATTTCGACCATTGTAGCAAGAGAAAGTTGGTCCCAGCATCTACATAACACACACGTGTGAGCAAAGAAAGAAACAAATGGCAAGACTGCTGGCACACCTGTAATCCACACTCCTTCTGGGAAGCTGAGCAAGGCAGATGAGTTCAGGCCAGCCTGGTCTACTTATGGAGTTCCAGACGGACCAGCCAGGGCTACAACACAGTGGGATTCTATTTTAAGAAAACAAAAACAAGAATCAAAACCAAGGAGATAATGATGGGTCTGTTGGAATCACATATGTCAAGTTACTCTCACTTGTTGAAGACACTCTGCTGGACCAGGGAATCAGATACCCTCTGGAGTTCTGTGTCCCCCACATATTGCTGGAATAAAAGGGCCTTTTGCAAATGTTCTATTATAGAGCCACGCCCCCAGCCCCTCACTGGGGGATTCTAGGCAGGGCTCTACCACTGAGCCACGCCCCTGCCCCTCCCTGGGGGATTCTAGGCAGGGGCTCTACCACTGAGCCATGCCCCCAGCCCCTCACTGGGGGATTCTAGGCAGGGGCTCTACCACTGAGCCATGCCCCCAGCCTTTTATTCTTTTAGCCTTTGGCTTTTTTGTTGTCGTTGAGACAGGATTTTTCTATATAGCCCTGACTGTCCTCAAACTCAGAAATATGCCTGCCGCTGTTTCCCAAGTGCTGGGATTAAAAGCATGTACCACTACCACTGCCTGGTTTATATATCACCCTCCTCTCAAACAAAAAGAAAAAAGAAAAAGAAACTCTAAAAACCAACTCACAGGGTTTTAGTCTGACATCCTGGACCCCAGACAGAGGAGGAGGAGGCTGGGGAGTCTCCGGCCAGCTTCTCTTCCCAGAACTTCACAATGAGGCACGGAGGTGAGGATGGTGGGAGGAAGGAGCAAGGTCCCAGGCTGCGCCCGACTTCTTCTGGTCCATCCCCCTGTTGCAGGCTCAGACCCGAGCAGCCCTTCTTCGAGTGCTGCAGGAAGATGAGGAACAGTGGGGCAGCATGGACTACCGACCCAGCAACCTGGCCCAGGATGTTTGTGAGGTGAGAGGACGAAGATAGGCTCACCCAGGCCCTGAGGGGAGGAAGGCAACCCACAACGAGTCTTTCCTTTCCTCCTCCTGGTCCACACAGCTGCTAGAAGAACACACAGAGAGAGCACCGCACATCAGTCAGGAGTTCGTGGAGAGAATGGCCTACTGCTGCCTTGGAGGGCTGGCAGAGTTCCTACAGAGGTAAGGGGCAGCGGGGAGAGGACTGTCTGAGGGGCCTGGGTGTCAGGATTGGGTTCACACTGAGCCAGTCAGGATAAATAGCATCAAGAGAGCTCAGTAAGCATGTGGACCTGGGGAATCAAGTCTAATCCCAATACCCACCTTGAGGCAGCTCACAAAAACCTGTGACTCCAGCTCCTGTGGGAACCAATGTCTATAGTCTTCCTCAGGCACAGAGACACATTCATATGCATAATTAAAATTAAATGAATCTTTAAGAAGAAAAAAGAAAAGAAAGTCAACAATCTTGGAGGTGTGGCTCAGCACTTGAACTTGCCTAGAATCCCCCAGGGAGGGGCTGGGGCTTGGCTCAGTGGTAGTGCACCTATCAAACACACACACACACACACACACACACACACACACACACATATGCACATATATGGTGCTGGGGCTCAAGAGATGAGCCAGGCCAGGCAGTGGTGGTGCACACCTTTAATCCCAGCACTCAGGAGGCAGAGGCAGGCAGATTTCTGAGTTTGAGGACAGCCTGGTCTACAGAGTGAGTTCCAGGACAGCCAGGGCTACACGGAGAAACCCTGTCTCAAAAAACCAAAAAAAAAAAGAGAGAGATGAGCCAGTAGTTCAGTAAGGGGCTGGGTTACTCTGTCCTAGATGGGTTGCCTAGCGTGAGAATCTTGAGTTCACTCTCCAGCACTTGGGGTTGGTGGTTGGAAATAAGAATAGGAGGGTCAGAGACGCTGGGGAACAGGATCTGCTATAATTGATAGGCTGAGTGCCAGCATGGGACCCTGACCAGCAGGATGTAACATCTGTGCCCATTGCTCTCTCTCCTGTCAGCTTCCAGCAACGAGTGGAGCGATTTCATGAGAACCCAGTGATCCATGAGCTGCCCCCTGACACCTACATCAGCAGGACTATCTCGATGGTCAACTGCGGGCCCCCCCTGAGGTGAGAACGTCCATGAGGACAGTGTGTGGAAGTCTCAGGTGACAGCTGAACTGAGGTAGAGTCCTGGGTGGGTATCATTGATCTTGAGAGGAAGCATGCATAGAACTTTAGAGACCTGGGATCTAGGAGACCTTGGGGAAACCCATGACTGCCCAGATTGTGGTGCTCTTCCGTTTAAGGAGAATATTGATGTCCTAGAATTAGAGATGACGATGTCGCTCATGAAGGCCTGAGTGCGGATGCCAGCAGCCATTGTAAAAGTCGGGCATAGGGACACACATCTATAATGTCAGTGCTTGGATGAGGCAGCAGAGCCCAGAAACTCTTGTCTCAAATGATAAGATCGAGGCTAGAGAGATGGCTCAGTTGTTTTTCCAAGGGACCAAGGTTTGATTCCTAGTACCCACGTTCCCAGGTTTTCAGATCCAATCTTCCAGATGCTCTCTTCTGGCCTCCAAAGGCACAAGACACAAAGGTAGACACGGATATACATGCAGGCAAAACACCATACACATAAAAAAATTTTTAAGTGATTGAAGAAGACACCAGATGATCACCTCTGCCCCCCACATATGCATGCAAAGAAACACACACACAATGTATATATTGTATAAATGATATATATGTTATATATATATATGTTTTATATATGTATTATGTATGTGTGTGTGCATATATATGTATGCACTTTCTATTCTATTAATTTAATAATTTAATTAATTTATTAATTTTTCTTACTTTAAATTTGACTTTAACTTGCTTTTAATTTTGAGACAGAGTCTCTTTATAGCTCTGACTGTCCTGGAATTTACTATGTAGACCAGGCTGGCCTGGAACTCACAGAAATTGACCCTCCTCCACCTCTGAAGCGCTCTGACTAAACCGATGTGACGCAATGCCCAGCCACATATAACTTTAAATTATTCACTTAATGATTGGGTTTAGTACAGGGTCTCCTGTGTCCCTGAAAACAACCTTAAATTTCTGACCTGCCCGCCTCTGCCTTGAGGTGAGTGCCACCCTACAGGCATTGTTTATTTATTATCATGCCGAGGATGAAGCCCAGAACCCAGCGCCTGCTTACTCAGTACACACTACCACTGAGCTTCACCCCTTAAATGGTTTTTATAAAATTGGGGATTCAGGTCAGGGAGATGGATTCTCAGTGGAGAATATCACTTGCAGCCAAACCTGATAACCCAGAGTTCTGTCCCTGGGATCCTCATGGTGGAAGGAGAGATCTGACTCCCTTAGGATGTCCTCTGACCTTCACACAGGCATTATGGCAGACACACCCATATAAATGATGATGATGATGGTGATGGAGATGACGGCGGTGGTGGTGGTGGTGATAAATGGGCAGGCAGTGAGAAGCCTCTTTATCTAATTCTGGCCCATTTGGAAGAAATCAATATCATTAGTATTACCTGCATATACTCTGACAGATATGTTCATTTGCCAATGCACTAAAAAATGTAGGTATAGCTGGTTGTGGTGATTCACACCTTTGATCCCAGCACTCAGGAGGCAGAGGCAGGTAGATCTACAGAATGAGTTCCAGACCAGCCAGGGATACACAGAGAAACCTTGTCTCAGTGAAGAAATACCAGAGACAGTTTCCCCTGGGAGAATGGGGCTGATTAGTGAGGTAGACTAAAGTCTACTGTAGTAGTTATCTGCATTCAGAGCATCAGGCAATTTATATTCTGGGTGCTGAGAGGAGTCACACGAATAAAGTGTCCAATCACAAGGACAAACTGCATTTGGCGGACAAGCCACACACGTGGTCAAAACATGTTTTTCCATAGAGGCATAGAGACGAATATCAGTAGTCAGCTGTGGTGAATAGTCTGAAGTGAGCTCACGTCAACCCACTGCACCTGGGAGGGGCACGAAAGCATAATCCAGGAACAATTCTGTGGTGGTGGTGGTGTTTGTTTTTTAAGAAATTGAGGTCACAAGACTCTTGTCTTAGTTTCTTCGACCTCTCTCACTAGCAGTCAGAATTCTCTCCCATAGTTTATGTAATTAAATATTTTACTGTGTGCACATATATTGCTTTTTTTCTGTTTGTTTGTTCCTCCCACCAATGGCGATCCAATCCAAGCTGTAGAAGGCTAGAGTTTTACCCTCAAATTGGATGGACCTTTAGTCTCTTTCTGTCCTTCAGAAAAAGATTTATTTTAGTCCTTGTGTGTGTATGCCTGTGTGTGTGCATGTATGCATGTCTGTATGCACATGTGTGCATGTGTGTGTATGTATGTATGAGTGTGTATGTGTATGTTTATGTACATGAGCATGAGTGTGTGCGTCTGTGTATGCATGTGTATATGTGTATGCATATGTGTGTGCACACGTGCATGTGTGTGTATGCATGCCTGTATGCTTGTGTGTGCATGTGTATGCGTGTATGAGTGTGTATATGCATGTGTGTTTGTGTTCACACATGTGCAGGTGAGTACAGTCTTCCCAGTGGTCAGAAGAAGAAATGGGTTTCCATGGAACTGGAGTTAAGGATGCTTGTTATCTGCCATGGGGGTCCTAGGGACCGAACCTAGGTTCTCTTAACCACTGAGCCATCTCTGCAGCCCTATTCAAGCTAATCTTAAATCACTCTGTAGCCCAGGCTAACCTTGAACTTTGCGTCCCCCTGCCTCAACTTCTTCTGTAACTGGGACCACAGATCTGCTACCCCTGGTCCAACTGGTCCCAGCTTGGGTGTTCAGCTTCTAGAAGGCCTTGTCTCTGAGCCTGTTGGTCTTCACAGGTCTCTGGCTGAGCGACTGGCCAGGGTGGGGCCCCCTGAAAGTGAACCGGCCCGGGAAGCTTCAGCCATCGCTCTGGACCGTGTGACCCGACTCTGCCATCGTGTGCTTACTGAATTGTTGTTCCAGGAACTACAGGTGAGTGAGGCGGGGCCTGGGGTGGGGCTGCTCCTTGGAACCCATGAGTCAGTGTTGGGGAAGCAGGAGGGGCTGGGGATGATGGCCCTGTTGGAACAGTTTGATGGGAGTAAGGGGGGAATAGGAAGGAAGAGGTAGGAGGGCATGGCTGAACGGGATGAACAGAGAGCCGCCAGCATGAGCTGGTTTGAGTAGTGTGTCGCCTTCGGAGGTCCCCCAAATTCATGACCCTCTACCCGCGGGGCCTCTTTAAATGCTAAGAAGATGGGTAAGAACCTGTGTGGGCAGCAGGGAGGAAGCCATTCAGTAGGTGGTATGAACAGACCCGATGGACCCCATCTCCACTGAGAAGTCATCCTAGGCTCCCCGTTCCCTGATAGAAAAAGCCAGAAGCCCTGCCATCGCCCCCAGGCACCTTGGTCAGCTGTTCTGAGGCCTCATACCCTCCCATCTCCCAGGCTCTGTGCCATGCTCATCGGAACACCTGCTCCCGAACACACTCCTGCCTCTGGGTCCCATGCCTTGGATTCCCTCTGCTTAGGTGCCCCCTCCCCACCTCATAACCCTGGGGCTCCTCCTCCTTGCTTCTTTCAAATCTTTAACTCAAAAATGTCTGATTATCCCACTTAAAATACAGCACCTTGGCTGCCTGACCATGATGGCGCATGCTTTTAGCCTCAGCATTTGGGAGGCAGTTTGAAGCCAGGCTAGTCTACAAAGTAAGTTCCAGGCCAGCCAGAGCTACAGAATGACACCCTGTCTCTAAATACACACACACACACACAGACACAGACACACAGAGACACACACATACATGCACACATACACACATACATACATACATACAACAGGATAGCGACTTGTCAGGGTGTGCTTGTGCACAGTTGTACTTTCAGCTACTAGGAAGGCTGAGGCAGAAGGATCCCTTGAATCTAGGAATTCAGGGTCAACCTATCCCATGTAGCTCCACCCCCATCTGTTGCAGGAGAGGAAGGAAGAAGATGAGGAGACCAGGAGATTCCAGTACTGATTCCCTATTGGTTTCTCTCCTAAAGCACTTACTACAGCGAGATATGCCAGACCTTTGCTTTCCTGTCCCTTTAAGGAGCTGGGGACCAAATTCAGAGTTTCCTGCATTAGGCAGGTGTTCAGCCACTGAGCCACACCCCATCCCCTCACTAGAGGATTCTAGGCAGGGATCTACCACTGAGCCACGCCTCCAGCCCCTCACTGGGGGATTCTAGGCAGGGGCTCAACACTGAGCCACACTACAGCCCCATCACTGTGGGATTCTAGGCAGGGGCTCTACCACTGAGCCACGCCCCCAGCCCTTCACTGGGGGATTCTAGGCAGGGGCTCTACCACTGAGCCACGCCCCCAGCCCCTCATTGGGGGATTCCAGGCAAGGGCTCTACCACTGTGCCACGCCCCCAGCCCTCATTGGGGGATTCTAGGCAGGGGCTCTACCACTGAGCCTCATCTCCAACTCTCCGCCACTGAATCACTGTCTCATGTTGCCCAGGCTGGCTTGGAACTCACAGAAATCTACCTGCATCTGCTCCCTCAGGGTGGGATTAAAAGTGTGCATCACCATACCAAGCTTGATTCCTTTGATGTGTGTGGGTAGTTGGGACAGGGTCTCTCTATGTAGCTCTGGCTAGCCTGGAACTCACCATGTAGCCCAGGCTTGCCTCACCCTTCCCAGTATCAGGCTTCCAGACATGAGTCTTTGTTCGCAGAGAGGTCTTTGGTCTTCACCTTTACTCAGTGCATGTTTTGAGGTAGGAAATTAGAAGCACAGAAGGTCTGAGAACGCTGGTAGGCAAGAGAGGAGGGGAAAGAGCAAAGTTAGGAGATAACCCTGGTGTGTGGTCACCAAGGAGGCACAGCAGAGAGGGGGACACATGGAGTCAGACAGAGCAGATGTGACTACTTAGCGGGTACACTTGCAGAGTTGTGCTCAAATACAGGTGCGTGTGCGTGTGTGTGTGCATGCACAAATGCTGGCCTGTGCCAAGCAGGGAGGGAACCTGGCCCTCTCCCTCCCCCAACACTCCAGGAGACCTTGTTTGCTCCAGTCCTCCCCCCTGGGCCTGACTCATCCCTCCAATCTCTTTTATGCAGCAGTCTGGACTTTAGGGTCACACAGTTCCCCAGAATGCATGTATTAAAGGCAAGGCGAGGCCCAAGTCCTCATTGTCACATTGTATAAAGTCCTCATGAGGACATTTCCACACTCTGGAGGCTTGAGAGGCTGGGGTAGGAGGATCCCAAAATGGAGACTAGCCTGGGCTGCACAATGGGACCCTATCTCAAAATAAATACAGGGAAACTGGTCATGGTGATAGTCTGCCTATGATCCTAGCCTTAGGAGAATCTCAAGATCATTCTCTGCTGCATAGGACTTAGGGGTTAGCCTGGGATACCTGACACTCTGAAAACTAGGGATAGGATATCACTCAGTGTAGGCATAAATTTTGCAGCCTATTTTAGTAAATGTTCAACCTCTCCTCTGGCCTGCCACCCAGCAGAGGTAGTGGAAGAGAAAAGGTTTTAGGATACGGGGGAAGTGGACCTGATCAGCAGTAGTTCTTTAGGGGTGAGCCTGATCTTCTTAGGCAGCAGTTCAGTCCCGTAGCAAACACCAAATACAACTCAGCAGCTGCAGACCAGTCCTCTAGGCAGGCAGACGCCAGGCAGGAACCAGCAGCTGTAGTTCAATCCTGAAGAGACTGCCAGGCTCATCAACCAGTCCAAGGTGAGGCCACAGAAGCAGCAAGCTGCCTCAGGAACTTCACGAGCAGTTCTTGGGCGAGTTTCTCTCAGTGGCAGCGTTACCACAAGTTGAGCTCAACAAGGCTGTGTAAGGGGGACCACTGCATGCCTGTCATTAGTGAAGAATAGCGAGGTGGAGCAAACCAAGGCTCGGTGCCTGCCTCCCACGCTCTGGGGGTCATATTTATACTCCTTCGTCACAAGGCCTTTCGTGTGTCCACTCTAGGAAAGGGTCCTCTCACCTGGGTCTGCGTGTCCACTATAGGAAAGCGTCCTCTCACCTGGGTCTGCTTCAGGAGAACAGTCTTTCACCTGTGTGCCCCAGCAAAACATCATTTAACGTAACTGACTTTCCAAAGAAACTAGAAGTTGCCACTTCAACTCAGTGATGGAGAGATTGAATTAATAATGATGATGATAAAGCAGGCCTTGCTGGTGCACACCTTTAATCTCAGTACTCGGGAGGCAGATGCAGGTGGATCTCTGAGTTTGAGGCCAACCTGGTCTACAGACAGACTTTGGGACAGCCAGGGCTACACAGAGAAAACCAATGAAGAAGAAAAAGAAGACAATGAACAAAGTTCTGAAAGTCCTAATAGTTTTGAAGGAGGGTTCCCAGTTTTTGTTGTCTTTTTTTCTTTCTTGTTTTTTTTGAGACAGGGCTTACTCTGTGTAGCCCTGGTTGTCCTGGAACTCACTCTGTAGACCAGGCTGGCCTCGAACTCAGAAATCCGCCTGCCTCTGCCTCCCAAGTGCTGGGATTAAAGGCGTGTGCCACCACCGCCCGGCTAGTTTTTGTTGTCTTTAAATAGGGTTTCACTATGTCTGGAACTCCTTATGTAGACCAGGCTGGCCTTGAACTCACAGAGATCATGATTGCTTCTGCACCTTGAATACTGGGATGAGTGCCAGGATTAAAGGGGTGTGCCACCACCCAGCTATGGGTCTCTAGTTTTCATTTTGCACTGAGCCCTGGGGCATGATGCAAATGGTCTCATTGATCCCTGACCCAGTTCTCCCAAGCTCATAGCTCATGGCTATCCGAACTCTACAACCTTTGAGGGCTCCTGGCCCTCCTCTTCCATAGCCTGTCTAACATCCTCAGTCCTGAACTGTGCATTTCCCCCTCCAGGAAGCCATTTTGACACTCTGCCCTGACTGTCTGTAAATCCCAGAAGTCTGGGCGCTAGGTCCTCAATCACCAAGCAGCCTATGTTTTCCCTTGGGAAGAGTTTAAATAAAGTGTCCCCAGCCCAGTGTGGTGGCACACACCTGTAACCTCAGGATCTGGGAGATGGAGGTCAGGAGATCAAGAGTTCAAGGCCAGCCTGTACAGTCAGCATCAAAGGGGAGAGGAGGGAGATTTTCCTAAGAGACATAGGTGGGAGGGTGGAGGGAGGAGGCTGAAATCCTCCCTTCCGCACTGTCCTACCCAGCCTTACTTCAACAAGCTGATGCGCAGGAAGTGGCTGAGCAGTTCCGAAGCTCTGGATGGCATCGTGGGCACGCTCGGCGCCCAGGCCCTGGCCCTGCGAAGGATGCAGGATGAACCGTACCAGGTGCGCTGATGGGCAGGGATGGAGATGCCCAGAGTGCTCTTGTCCTGGGGGAGACCTTACCAAGTGAGGAGTCGGTTTCCTGGAAGCACACAGGTGGCTCCTCATCTGGGGTCTGCAGAGGGAGGCATGCCCCTGTAAACTGGGGTGCAGTTGGGGCCTCTGCAAGGAAGAGTTTGGGAAAGCCTGGGGTGCGGCACACTTTAGGGAGAGTGGTGTGTGTGTCGAATCTGATTAAGGGTCTGGTAGGATGAGGAGTGAGAGTCTGACTTTAGGGGAGCGGGGCACTCCGTGAGGAGGGGAAGTTTCCCATCATGTGTCAGGAGTGTACCACCTGTGTGGGCAGAGCGTGAAACGGGGTTCCCCCGAAAGCCTGCTGGTTGCAAGCGATCTAGAGCGTATCCCGGTCTCCCACTGTCCCTAGGTTCTGGTGGCTGAGCTGCACCGGCGGGCGCTGGTGGAGTATGTGCGGCCATTGCTCCGCGGGCGCCTGCGTTGTCGCTCTGCAAGGACCCGCAGCCGCGTGGCCGGGAGGCTCCGGGAGGACGCTGCGCAGCTGCAGCGGTTGTTTCGGCGGCTGGTGAGTGCCAGGCTGGGCTGGGCTGGGCTGGGCAAACCCGGGGGTGGGGGGGAGGGGGGGGGGGGGGGGGGGGGGGGGGCGGCCGGGGGGGGGGGGGTCAGTTTGGCTTCCAAAGCAGGACAGGGAAAGTTCTTGGAGAGAGACCGTCCAAAGAAGCTGGGTGCGCGATGATGCACACTTGCCACCCAGTACTAGGGATGCAGAGGCAGAAAGATTGCAAATTTCAAGACAAAGAAGACCGAAAAGGGGAAAGGGGGGCGCTGGAGAGCCCTCGCTACTTTTGCAGAGAACTCCCAGCCCCCACATCTCACAACCGGCCTTAACTCATCCAACACTCTATTCTGGCTTCTGGGGCTCCAAGCATTCACACGGCTCAGAGAGAGCATCCATACATTTAAAATATGTTTTGTTTTGGTTTTTGAGATGGTCTCCCTATGGACTCCTGGCTGTCCTGGAATTTGCTATGTAGACCAAACTTGCCTCAAACTCACAGAGATCTGCCTCCCTCTGCCTCCTGAGTGCTTGGATCGAAGGTGCGCACCACTGTGCCCAGCTAAAGTATTTTTAAAGAAAAAAAATATGCTAGGTATGGTGATCCTGTAATCACAGCACTAGGAAGGATAAGGCAGGAGGATCATGATTTCAGAGGCCACCCCGGTCTACATAGTGAGGTCCAGTCCAGTCAGAACTATGCAGTGAGACCTCGTTTTAAAAACAAACAAAAAACAAAAACTCTTCTGATTCCAAATATCACCAAATCCAAGAATTTGAAGTCTCAAATCTTTCTTGTCCACTTGTCACGGGCAGGGCAGGAAGGGCAGCCCATGAACTCACCAGCGGCTGCTGTAGGGGTTCATAGCCTGTATGTCCTTGGGAGTTTCACTTATTGAAACATTTTCAAGATAATTGTTGTGGACTACTCACAAGCAGCCATAGGACTGAGCCCAGGGTGGCCCTCTGGATGCTTTAGCTGTGCTTTCTGAATGACAACACCCCACCACCCTTTTGGTGGCAGAGTGGAAGACAGAACTGAGAGCTTTGCACTCGTTAGCTCTCAACCCCCCACCCCCAACTTGGAATAGATCTAGCTTTTTTGTTTTGTTTTGTTTTCAAACAGGTTTTCTCTGTATAGCCCTGGCTGTCCTGGAACTCACTCTGTAGACCAGGCTGGCCTCGAACTCAGAAATCCACCTGCCTCTGCCTCCCAAGTGCTGGGATTAAAGGCATTCAACACCACTGCCCAGGGAATAGCTCTCTTACACTCCCCTCCCTGTGAGGAATTAACCCAGGGCCTCAGTTTATCAAGTGTCTATGGCCTAGCTTTTGTTTCTTGAGATAGCCTCTGACTATGTAGCCAGCCCCAAATGGCCCTGCCTCTGCCTTCCTAGTAAGGAGGTTTTTAAGTTTGTTTGGTTTTGGTTTTTGGAAACTGGCCTCAAACTCCTTATGGCTGAAGATGGCATAACTCCAGATCTCCCTGCCTCCACCCTTGACATGCCGGGATTATAGGTATTTGCTACCAAACCTGGATGGAATAGGTTAGATATTTTTGTTGTTGTTTGTTTTGGAAGACCTGTGGCTCTGTAGACCAAGTTGGCCTCAACTCACAGAGATCCTCCTGCCTCTGCCTCCCCAGTGCTGGGATTAAAGGCTTGCCCCACTCTTAGCCAACTGGCAGGTTTTAATTCCTGTTACCCAATCGAGGATTATCTGTAAAACTCAGGGACAGAATATATAATGGATTCTCTTTATCATACAAGCAAAGGTTGTAACTAATGCTTTGCTAGTCTGCTTTCAGAGCCTTTTGACCCATGGGGAGCACTAAAAGAGCTAGGCAGGAGCAAGGCTCAGAACGGAAAGGGTACTGGGGAGAAGGGGCTTGCATTGTGTGACCCTGAAGCCCTTGTTCCCACAGGAGTCCCAGGCTTATTGGCTTGACCAGGTGGTGCCACACTTGGCCGAGATCCTGCAGTTGGAGGACACTCCGAGCATCCAGGTTGAGGTCGGGGTGCTGGTACGGGACTACCCAGACATCAGGTGAGGTGTAGTCAGCCCCGGGTCTCCCTGGCATCCGTCCCAGCGTTTCCTGGCCCGCGCCAAGGCAGGGTGGCGGCGGAGAGCGTGTCTGACGGCTGTTTCCTGCTGGGGCCAGGGCATTCTTAATACGATTTCCCTCCTTCTGCTGCCGCCGCCACCACCACCGCCACCAGGGCTCGCAAACAAACAAGCGGTCACAGGAAGCCCGGGGCAAGGGGAGCACAGGCCGCCTGGCGGCAGGAAGGGCTGGTCCTGCAGGGAACCGCCGGGGACACGGGGGACACACATGGGCATGTGGGCACACACTCGGGGAACAGCAGCGGGCACGTCCAAATCTAGTTTGGCCACTTCCTTTTGACCAGACCTTCCTGCTGCAGGGATGGTAATACCCTAATTGTGAGCTGGTTGTGGGAATTACACTTTCACTATCGCTATCTAGGACACTTTGACAGTAAGAGCTGCAATGCAGCCTGGGTGTGGTGGCACATGCCTTTAATCCCAGCACTCTGGAGGCCGGGGTGAGGTGGATCTCTGAGTTCCAGGCAGCCAGGGCTACATAGGTATCACCTTCCAGGGAGGAGCTGGATGGCTCACTGGTAGATCACTCACCTAGCATACACAACATGCTGAGTCCCATCTACAGCGCCACAGGGGGATTGTAGAAATGGTAAAAGTATGGTTTTTGTTGTTGTTGGTTTTTGGTTTTGGTTGTTTTTTGTTTTGGTTTTTGGTTTTTTGGAAATGCAAAATAACTTACCTGTAGAATGCAGGGTCTCACAATTGTCAAGTGACACAGTCTGGGACTTGAACCCAGAGCAGCAGACCTGATTTCAAATCCAGGAGTGACAGACAGTGGTCTAATGAATTAGCAATGGGAGGAGCGGCTTCCTGGCACTGTGGTACTGTAGGAGCAGCCAGAGCCCACAGGAGCAAAGTGGGAGGAGGTCTAAGTTTGAAGGTCTGAGTTTGAAGGCTCGGAATCAGGGAGAGGATTCTGTCCTGGAGGTAGATGGGATTTCAAGGGCTCCCAGCATCCTCAGAGGGGATTTCTGAAGTCGAGTCAAAGTGCAAATGTAGGCTAAGTTCAGGCACAACTAAATGGTCCAGTTAATGGTCCTGTTCTTAGAGCTGGCTGTGTTTATTTTACGTTATTTTATTTTTCCAAGACAAGGTTTCTCTAAGTAGCCCTGGCTGTCCTGGATCTCACTCTATAGACCAGGCTGGCCTCGAACTAGCAGAAATTCACCTGCCTCTGCCTCCCAAGGGCTGGAATTAAAAGCATGTGCCACCATGCCTGGCATCTTTATTCTTATCTATTATTTTTGGGTCGGGGGGAGAATGCCCCAGTGCACATTTGGAGGGCAGAGGACACCTTGCAAGAGGTCACTTCTCTCCTCCCTCCATGTAGGTCCCAGGGACTGAACTTGGGCTTTCAGGCTTGGCAGCAAGCACCTCGAGACATCTTGCCAGCCTTAGTTTGGGGTTGGTTTGTTTTGAGGCAGCCTGGGATGTCTTCCAGTGTTCGGCAGTCCTCCTACCTCAGGGCCGGGATCGCAGGTGTGATCACCTGCTTGGGAGGTTTGTTGTGCTTCGGGGATGTAGAGTTGAGACCGCATTGCAGGGGAGACGTCTAGAAGCTTGGCTTTAGGATAACGGCTCATAGAGTAGAGGTGTTTTTGAGCACAAAGATGGTTGGCCGGCGAATTGTTACACTGTGGTGGGATCCTCAGAGGAGCCCCGTTTACGGTGTCAGGAGTGGAGTGAGTATCCTAGGGGCTGAAGGCCCTAGAATGATCTAGATGAAGAAGAGTCAGCGAGGTTTGGGTGTCAGTGATGGGGAAGCTTCCAAACCAGACCTGCAGGAAGAGAGGTTAGGATTTAATGTGGTGACTCTCTGAGGCCATTGGGAGGGAAGGATGAAGGAGCTAAGGGTTTGCTGCAGCATCTGCCAAGCGAGAGCACATCTGGACCAAATCTAGGAAGCGGCAGCTTGCCAGCAGTGTAAATCTACCTACTCAGGAGGCAGGGACGAGAAAATCAGAAGCTCAAGGAAAGCCTGGATAATTTAATGAGACACTATCTGAAAATAAAACTTTAAAGGGGGGTAGGGGTGGAGATAAGGTTCAGAGGTAGAGCCCCTGCCTGAAACCTCCTAGGTGTGAGGTCCTTGCTTCAGTCTCCAATACCCTAAATGTTCTATGAAAGGAGGCTGTTAAGGTAAGTTAGGGTGAAGACTGAAAGCTAAATTAGTGAGGATCAGAGACGTTGAACAAAAAGATTTTATTACTGAGAGTGGAGGTGAGAGTTCTGGACGATTCTACATGGAAAATTTGGAAATGTCTGCAAGAGATTGGGACAAGATGACACCAGGAAATGAGACAAAGCATTCCAGAGTCCAGTCGAGGTACACTGATGGGCTGGGTGCCTGTCCAAGTCCAGGATCCTCATGGCCCTCTGTCTTCCTCTCCTCTCCCAACAGGCGGAAGCATGTGGCAGCCCTCCTTGACATCAGAGGTCTTCGAAACACAGCTGCCCGTCAGGAGATCCTGGCGGTGGCCCGGGACCTGGAACTATCTGAAGGTGGTGCCCTATCACCCTCTCGGGACCGTGCCTTCTTTGCCGACATCCCTGTGCCCCGCACATCTTTCTGTCTCGGCCTCCCTCTCTTCTTGGGACGCCTCCCAGTGTCCCGTCTGGCCAGGCCCAATCTGGCTTGTCTGCCCCTGCGGCCTAGTTCCCCATCACCAGTTAGAGCCAGAGCCGATCGCTGAGGCACCTGGTGCCCATGTTGCTGCTGATACACCCTCCTCCCTTCCATGTGACTCCCTGCCTGAGACACCGACTTCTGGCATAGGGGGTTCCTTAGATATCCCACCCAGTCCAGAGCATCCCCTCCAGAAGGGAAACTGATGCCAGAATGAGCGAAGAGTTCCCCAAGGCTGCCAGGGTCATTCCCTGCCCCCTCCTCCCCCATATCCCAGCATGGCAGGGAGCGGCTCTACAGAAATATCCCAACCCCACCTCCTTTCCCCTCACCTCAAGGTCTGGCCCCAATCCAACGTCTTAAGGAATGGTAGACACTTAGAATAAAGAGGTTTCTATTTAACGCTAGGAAGGGCTGAGTCCCAAGTGCAGGGGCGGGAAAACAGGGCCCAGGGCCAAGCACTCTTTTGCACACACCCAAGGCCACCAGGGCTGGGGTCCAACTCCTAGGGAAGCCACAAATGACCAGATACTCCTCAGTTGCCTGGTGATACGGAGTCCTTGAGCTGTGGTTCTGAGGCCGGCCCTTGTCCGTTCTGAGCCAGATAACACTATTTTATCCATCCCAGTGTCTGATGTTCTAGGTCCACTGTTGCTGCCTTCGCGTGGCCCTCCCCATCCATGCTTAGTGAGTGGGGGAAACCTTGCCCAGAGAGGAAGGAGCTGGGGGGTTGGGCTGGCAGCATCCAGGGCGCCCTCCTGGATTGGTGTAGGAAAATCTCAGTGTGGGAAAATTGCCAGCCTCTCAAGCAGGAGCCCAGCCGGATCCAAATCCCCACAGATTCCTTGAGGTCACCTCCCTGCTGACCTCTGCCCCTCTGGCCTCAGCTGGACAGCTCGTGATGGATGCTTCCTGGCCCGGGTTATGTTTTATTTTATTTTTTCCTTAAGAAGTCAGAAAGAGGAGGCAGCCAGGGGTCAACACAGGGGCTGGGGTTGGAACCTCACGCACATTTGGACATTGGCAACAACAAGGCAGCTCTAGGCTCTTGACTCTGAGCCTCTGGGCTGGGTGTCTGCAGAGGGGAAGGTGTCAGTCTCTATGCTGTGCTTCCTGTCCCTCCTGGGAAGTTGCTTAACTTCTCTTTGCCCAGGCATAGAGAGGCCCAGAGGATGTCCCTCCTCTGTCCTTGACCTTCTGAAAGTGACACCTCAATGTCACTGACATGCAGAAGAGGGGAACTGACTGCGTGTGGGGGCACTCGAACAATTACATCTGTTTAATCTCGGTGTGGTCATGCTCTGTCATTTTCTGACTTGCTATCCCCGTCATTCAAAAGCAGCCTTATTGTCAGGCTTGGTGACAGCAGGGCTGTGACCCCAGCAGTCGGGGACCGAGGCAAAATAACAGAAGTATTAGGCTAGACTGGACTACATCTCCAGACCCCACCCCACCCCTCCCAAAAATTGTGTAGGATCAGGCAGGAGAAAGGTGCCTGCCATCAAGCTTAACAGACTGAGCCTGATCCCAGGACCCACATGGTGGAGGAAACGGAGTCCTAAATGTCTTCTGACCTACACACACTCTAAATAAAATGCAATAACAAATGCAATGTAGGGTCCCATTGCCCTTTTTGGATAAGATCTTACTCTGTAGACCAGACTGGCCTCGAACTCAGAGATCCACCTGCCTCTGCCTATTGAGTATGGGACTAAAGACGTGCACTGCCATGCTTGGCTTCTGTGTTTTATAGATTTACAGTCTAACCTCTGTTTCCTAGACCAAGCATATGTTTTTTTTAATTCAGTTTGGGTCTCAGGTAGCCCAGGCTAGGTTTGAACTCACTATATTGATGAGGATGTCCTTGAACTTAATCCTCTTGTGAGTGCTTGAATTACTGGTGTATGCCAACACACCTCATATAGGTCTTTCTGTATACTAGGCAAGTAATTCTCTCTCTCCTGAGCTAAGACCCCAGCCCTAGAAAATACTGATGATTTTTTCTTTTTCTTTTTTTTTCTTTCTTTCTTCTTTTTTTTATTTTATTTTATTTTTGTTTTTGTTTCTTGGTTTTTCCATTCAGGGTTTCTCTGTGTAGCCCTGGCTGTCCTGGAACTCTGTAGACCAGGCTGGCCTCGAACTCAGAAATCCACCTGCCTCTGCCTCCGGAGTGCAGGGATTAAAGGCGTGCGCCACCACTGCCCGGCAAAGATGTATATTTAAACATGTGCTGCTGTGCTCACCCCTGGTTTGTCACTTCTCTTTGTTGACAAATGGCACTCCTCAGCACATAGATGATCCCATTTTGTTCACTGGTGTGTCAGTTATCGGACATTTAGATGTTTTCAACTTTTGAGTGCAATGGACTGGGTGCCATACAAAGCTGGGCTTAGCAGACAGTGACTGAAGAGCTCCAGGCTAGCCAAGGCCACACACAGAGCTGTCTCAAAGGGGGGAGGGGATTCATGCCCATAGTTTCAACATGTGGGAGCCCGAGGCAGGGGAATTGAAAGTTAAACTTGCTTAGGTTACCTAGCATAGACCACACTCTATCTAGCCCAACAACAATGACAACCACAACCTGTTAAATAATAGGTAAATCATTAAAGAAAGAGACCGAGAGGTCAGTACCAGGTGCAATTCAGATTAGCCTTAAAAATATCTCACCAAGAGGCTTGAACTGAAGAAACCAGACACAAGAGCGGGTTTTGGTTCACATGGCCCTAACTAATGCTGTCAAACTAAATGGAAGAGGGAAGACATTGACCTCTCAGCCTTCCTCTCTGATTGGGTTTCGGGTCACAATCATTCACTCTGTCAGCAAACTGGAGCCAGGATCCAAAGACAGCTGGGGTCCGATGTTGCCCCAGAGGCTGAGATGCTCTGGAGTTGAAGGCCAGTAAGGCCAGGCTGTAGTTCAGTGGCTACACCCTTACCTCAGATCTCCCAGGGAGGGGCTGGGGGCATAACTCGGTGATAGAGCACGTGGGTTAACAGCATGGTTGTTGGAGGGAATCACAAAACACCAGAGGGCAAATGGCACAGCGGGGGTCTGAAGTGGCCCTAAAGGGAATATCGTGTACTTGCTTAAAGACTGGAGACCTGGGCCTGGTGAAGGAACTTGCTGCCTCCACTTATATCCTGCGTTTGGTTTCTCAGGATTCAGCAGGCAGGACATAACCCTTACCAGGTTTCGTGCTTTCTATTGGAGCATCTAACAGGCCAAAGTACTTCCATAGCAAGGCGGGGTAGACACAAAACATCACCACCGCTGGGGTAGTTGGCCTTCCCTCACAGAAAAAAGGTAATAGGATCCTCCCCTGAGTGGCCAGCAGCCTCTCCCAGCCAGTTATATGCAATTCTGTCCTAAATGCATGTGGCCTCAGAGAGGGACATATGGCTGGAAAGGACTAAGGGACTGGGGCTCCATCTACACAGAGCCGCTGTCAGTAACCCCTCACCCCTGCTCTGGAAGGAAGCCTAATAATACTTCTTGTTCCCCAGGAGAACTTTGGCAAAATGTGGTTCAGTTTGTCACTGGACCTTGGTGGGAGGCAGACATGGTTTATGATTCCCTCAAGGAAGAAATTTTAGAAACATCTCCACTTGTGTGCTTATACTAAATAAACAAACATACAAACACTTTTTTCCCCCTAGAAGATTGGAAGATCTTCCTGGGTTTTTGGATGTCTTTGTTGTTATTGTTGTTTTTATATGTGAGTACACTGTCTCTATCTAAAGACACTCCAGAAGAGGGCATCGGATCCCATTACAGATGGCTGTGAGCCACCGTGTGGTTGCTGGGAATTGAACTCAAGACCTCTGAAAGAACAGCTAGTGGTCTTAACCACTGAACCATCTCTCCAGCTCCAGCCTTCCTGTTTTGATCTAGAATATTCCCCAACTTCCTATCTAAGGGGAGGTGGGTGTGTCCCTGTTTAAATCCACAGAACCCTAAAGACATGCCCCGATGGATGCTGGCCCTCAGTGCCCTAGAGCACACAGTTGGAAGGAAGGGTAGCCTACCTTTCAGGTCTTTTTGGATTTAGAATCTTTGGTGATCCATACACAGCTGAGGCTGGCCTCGAACCTTCTGATCCTCCTGCCTCAACCTTCTAAGTATGGGGATCATAAGCATGTACTTCAATGCCTGGCTTTTGTCCTGTTTTGTTTTTCATTTATTTATTTATTTGTTATGTATTAGCTGGGGTCAGAGATGGTTTCCTGTGGCCAGGTTTCTTCTTTCACCACCTGGGTCCCAGGAATCAAACCCTGAGCATCAGACTTTACCCACCAAGCATCTCAACACGCTGCCCCCTGAGCAGCCCTACCCTGCGAAGCCCTTCTCACCCCCCCCAGGCCATCTCACACACACACCCTGTAAGACCCCCTATCGAGCCATCTCACCCCCCTGCTGTAAGATGCCATATCAAGCGTCCCAGCCCCCTCCCAACCCCCACCAAGCTGTCTCCCAGTCCCACCTATCCTTCTCAACGACCCCCCTTCCCCTCAAGCCATCTCAACCCCTCCTCCAACCCCTCCTTCAAACTATCTCAACCCCCCCCCCTCTGCAGGGCCATACCTCCCACTCCATCAGGCTGTCTTGCATGGCCCCCCCTCCAGCAAGCCCTCTTCCTCCCACCAAGCCATCTCGCCTCGTGTCCCCCCTTCCTATTTTCTTTCTCATTTAGTTTTATATTATATAATTTTTTTTTACTCCCCTTTTGACCTCTGGGCTATTTACTTTCCAAATACTTGCGGTGTTTTGAGATATCCTCTTGATTTTGTTTTCCGCTTTGGTAAGAGAAAATAAACAATCTTATAAACAGTATCTAGAGCCACGACTTGCATTTTTTTCCCTCAGTCTTCCACCTTTGCCCTTTAAATATTTGTGTTACAGTTTTATTTATTCATTTGTGCGTGCATGCATTTGTGCCGCAGCATGCATAGAGCAGAGGTCAGAGAGCAAGAGTTGGTTCTCTGCTTCCACCATGTGGGATCGGAGGATCCAACTCAGGCCCGGCATACTGGCAGGCACCTTTACTTACGGAACCATCTCGATGACCCAATTAAATTATTTTTTTTTTAAGATTTACTTATTTATTTTATGTATGTGAGTACACTGTAGCTGTCTTCAGACACACCAGAAGAGGGCATCGGATCCCATTACAGATGGTTGTGAGCCACCATGTGGCTGCTGGGAACTGAACTCAGGACCTTTGGAAGAGCAGTCAGTGCTCTTAACCTCTGAGCCATCTCTCCAGCCCTTAAATTATTATTTTTTAAAGCAGGAGACAGAATAGGATATTCAGACATACCAAATGTTCAGAAACACATCTGCAGCTACAGCCCATGGAATGCCACAGGAAGGCCTGGGGCAGGAGGAAGAGCTACCAGATGGGAATGTGGCAGCCCAAGACACGACAGCCCTGTGAAGAAACTCAAGCCCATCTTCAGTCTTCAAGTCACTTAAGTCTCTTTTATACAAAATTGATTATTTACTGAGAAAGCCCACACCTGTTACCTGGCACTCAGGATGCTGAGGCAGGGTCGAGGGAGATGTGCTTGATGGGGGTCCAGAGCCAGAGCAGGTGCCCTGAGATGCCCCTGACCCGTGTGAGTCACTGCTATGTCCCTGTGGGTCATCTTTGACCAGTCATAGACAGAGGCTATGAACTCCAAAGGAGTGTCTAGAAAGTCAGAGCCAAGGGCCCTAGGGGGTGAATCACAAGTGTGAGGACCTGAGTTCGAATCCTCCCAGGAACCCACATAAAGCCAGGCACAGGGCATCCATAAGCAGTACTCCTTTGGTGAGACTTGAGAATCCCCAGGGCTCAGCTAACCTGATGTCCACAGCAGTGAACTAGAGACCCTGTCGAAAACAAGGTAGAAATCAAGAACCAACACCCAAGGTTGTCCTCTGCCTTCTACACAGGCACTGTGGCACAGGAGTACCTGCACATACACAGACAGACACAATCACACACGCACACACACTCACACATTCACATACACATAAACACACATACATGCACAAACACACACAAATGCACACACATATATATATATGCATGCACAAACACACACAGTAACACACAAGCACACATACACACATGCACATGTACAAACACACATACATTCACAGGGATTTAGTAGCACATACACAACCAGGATACATACACACACACAAGCACACACACTGATCTTTCTATAAACAGACAGGTGGTTTCCTAGTTGCCTCCAGCTGCGACTCTTAGTGTACTCACTAAAACTAAAACACAGATATCCTCCTGGGGCTGGAAAGACAATTCAGCAACTAAGAGCACTGGCTGCTCTTCCAGAGGACACTGGTTCAAGTCCCACATAGACTTCACAACCTCTGTAACTCTACTCTCAGGGGATCTGATGTCCTTTTCTAGTTTCCTCCAGCATCAGGCATGCATGTGGCGCGCGCGCACACACACACACACACACACACACACACACACCTCCCGAGTGCTGGGATTAAAGGCATGCGCCACCACTGCCTGGCAGAACATTTTAAAAACTAAAATAAGGCTGGGTATGGTTGTGCCACCTCTAAACCTAGCCCTTGGGAGGCAGAGGCAGGCAGATGTCTGAGTTCAAGGCCAGCCTGGTCTACAAAGTGAGTTCCAGAATAGCCAGGCTATATAGAGAAACCCTGTCTCAAACATATATGCATGTAGATAGACAGATAGAATATATACATATATGTTATGTTATATATGTATGTGATATATATATATATATATATATATATTAGATGTAATAAAAATAAACAAACTAAGACTTGTGTCAGCACAGGTCTATAATCCCAGAAAACAGGGAGTGAATGACAAGGATCTAAAGGTTATCCCCAGGGAGTTCCTGGCTAGCCTGGGATTCTTGAGACCCTGCCTTCGCTCCCTCCAAAAAAATATTCCAATAAAAATTTAGATCATCCACAAGCTCCAGGTGTCAGAACTGTCCCCCACCCCGGGTAAGTAATTCTTGAAAAATTGAAACCAGAGACTATGAAGAGTCAGAATCAGGCTCAAGGTAAACTGTTATGGTGATTTTCCCACAGGCAACAACAGTGTGTCTTCTCAGGATTTCCAACAGAGGGCAACAGAGAGCCACGGAGGAGCCCAGGTAGCTGGGAACTTCGATATCACTGGGTACTGGCTTGATATCACACCCTGGAATCTACAGACATGCCTAGGGTGCTTGCTGTGTTCACTGTTCAAGCGAGGCATGCTGGGTCACTGAAGCCACCCAAGGAAGATCAACTCAGAGATACTTTGCTCACACAGGAGATTGGCATGGGGCTGCCACCTGCATAGATGGGGCTACCTCAGGGCCTCTGATAGATATGTACATAGATCTCCAAGTACCAGATGAAGTCAGCAAGCACTTTGAGCAGAAAGGATAGAAGTGGGAGGGTTCAGGCCCTCAACCCCACCCCTGTCCCAACCTTGTACCTACCCCTAGCCTCTAGCTCCAGCTACATGCCTGCACCGATAGATAAGGGGTTCTGCCGGTGGTCTGGGTTCACCTCTGACCTGGACCCACCCAAGTCCTGGATGGAGACACTGTATGTATGTGTGTGCGCACAATGTGCATGCCTACATATGCAAATGTGGATGTCAGACAGAGCTGGCTGCTCAGCACCCTCTTCTGCTGCCCTGACCTGCCCTTAGCCTTACTGTTTTGAGATGGGGTCCCACTGAACCAGATGCTTGCCTCTTCTGCTGGGCTGGTTGGCCAGCAAGCTCTCAGAATCTGCCTGTCTCTGCCACTCCCAACTTGGGTTACAGGCATGCGCAGCTGTGCCTGCCTTTTTTCTTGAACACTGGGGATTGAAACCCAGCACCCATGTAAAGCTGAGGGTAGTGATGCATACCTGTAAGCCCCCTGATACTGGTGGGCTGGAAACAGGAGAGTCCCAGGGACTTTTGGATGGCCGTTGGTCTAGCTAAAGCAAGGAGCTGCATGCTCCTAGAGCCACAGCCTTGTGGGTCAGAGACAGGAGGAGCTAAGGGCTGGCGGGCCTCCAGCACTCTCCAGGTTTAGTGAGAGGGCTCCCAGCTCAGCCAGTCCCGCAGGAACCCTGAGCACCAGGCTTGGTGAAAGACTGAGTCAAGTAATAATAGTAACAACAATAATATGCAGATTAAGGATGACAATCAACATGTCAACCCCATACTCAAATTCCTTCTAATCAATGTCTGGCCTCCTCCCCTACAGTCCCAGTGACAAACTGAGACGCTGGTCCACCAAAGTTTATCCAGGAGAACCAGAGAGTTTTATTAGGCCTAGTTATGGAGCAAGGGTGAGGGGTTTCGAGCAGGAGCAGCCTCACTGGAAAGTATGCACACAGTAGGGATGGCTTGCCTATGGCTGCGTACATGGAGCCCCCTCCCTAGTCCTTTCTTGGCCTGCATTCATTACCTACTCCATGACCCAGGAGGAGTTAGGGCAGAGGTGTAAACAACTGCTTGGTTAGAGTGGCTGGACCCTCAGGGGAGGTGCACAGCCTTCTCATCCCTTCTAGGGAGCCCAACAAGCCCACCTGTGGTGGCCTGTTGCCAGCTGCACAGCAGAGGTTTCGGAGAGGACAGGCTTAGAGAACAGTCTACATCACCTCTGTCACCTACAGGCCCTCACACGTGCTTACATAGGCAGACACATCTTCACACCCAGACACACCAGCATGCATGCAGACACACCTGCTCACACATACACGGACACACCTGAACACACAGGCACACCTGCACATAGCACACGTACTGGGTAAGCACACCTACACACACACACACACACACACACACACACACACACGTGCATATACACAATCTACACACAATTTCTTGCCTTTTTTTTTTTTTAAACTGAGACAGGCTTTCCCTGTGTGGCCCTGGCTGTTCTGGAACTTGCTCTGAAGATCAGGCTGGCCTCAAACTCAGATCTGCCTGCCTCCACTCCACTAGTACTAGAGCTGAGGTGTGTGCTCCCACTGCCTGACATGCATCAGTTATGTGTTTTGTTTTTGAGGAGGGGAGGGGTCTTTTTATTTAGTTTTTGTTTGTTTGTTGGTTTGGTTTGGTTTAGTTTGTTTTTTTTTTTTTTTGAGCTGAGGACCAAACCCAAGGCTTGCACTTGCTAGGCAAGAGCTGTATCAGTGAGCTAAGTTCTTCCATCCCTAATTTTCAATCAAAACCCCTACTCTGGTTGATTTTAAAACAAAATAGCCTGTCAGGTGGTCATCAGAATTAAGGGGGTAAATTATTAAAGTGGACAGAGACATCTAAGAATTTGCTAGTTTCTTTTGCAGCAGGGTGGTACTAGGACTTGAACCCAGGGCTGCCCACACTAAGGATGCACAATACCACTGAGATACAGTCTCACCCACCCAAGCTCCCTTCCATATAAGGTCAGAGAATTCTCATTAAGACAGAGACAAAAGGAGTGGCAAAAAAAAAAAAAAAAAAAAAAAAAAGCCAAGACCCAAAGAAGCAAAAAGAACCTATTATCCTAGGTGCCCATAGAGATCAGAAATCCAGGTCCTTTTAGCATCCAGAAACAGACAGAGAGTGGTAGGTTTGTATTTGTGGAGTCATGTCCTACAGGGATCGAAACACCACGGGGCTCTGCCCAAGACCCAAACTCCTGAGAGAGTTACTACCCAGGCCTAGGTTGGTCTGCCTCTGGCCACAGCGGTCTGTGTGAAAAAGGGGTGTGTAAGAGGAAGGTATCCTCGGTGACCATCATCATTTTGGGATGTAAACTAGAGGGAAACCCCCATCCCTCAAAGCCTAGACTCAGAGAGGTTCAACAAAAGAAAGCGAATCCCAGTCTTGCCTAAGAGTAAAGCTGAATTTAGGAAACAGGACCAGAATGAAGGGGTGGGGGATAAGCCACTTTATATCCACAGAACCTGGGCCGAATCTTTGGTTGGGGATCCCAGAATTGTGCTAAGAATTTAGTCCAGCCAAACCAATGAAGATGCTAGGATTCGGCTTCTGTCGGCATTAACCAAATGCTACCACACATTGGAGGCCTGGGTGATCCAGGAACAAAGACAGAGTCAGATGCCACAGGTGGTACGAATGTCCACCAAGAGGCAGCGTCAGTGAGGTGGGGGACACAGAGTGACAGCCTAGGCTCTCGGTCCCGGGTCCTGCTCGGGTTCGATGCCCGGCACCCCTCGTATGTCCGGCAGCAGGCGACAGCCAGACACGATATCCAGGCGCTCAGCGAGCGCGCAGAGGTCCCCGCGCGCCAGGCGCACGCTGTGGGCGGCCGCCAGTCCGGTGACCTGGGCAGCCGCCAGCCTCCCGGCCAGGGCGGCCACATCGCGACCCGCACGGCGGTACACGCCGCTCACTGCAGCCGCTACGTCGTGGTCCAGGCGCGTCTGGCTCTCAGCTAACCGGAGCTGCAGCAGCGAGCGCGCAGGTGCTACGGCAGGGGTCTCCTCGGTGCCCCACGTCTCCACCACATCGCGCTGCACCACGAGCGGGGGCAGGTCCCCTGGCGCGGCTGTGGGCTCGGGCTCAGGCTCCGAGTCGGTCTCCGCCGCCTCCCCGGCCACACGCAGCCCCGTGGGGCGGCCGCGCGTCGGGCCCGAGGGGCCCAGGTATAGCTCCTCCTCTGACGAGGATGCAGACAGCTCCGAGTCGGTCTCCGTCGCTTCCCCGGGTACCACTGTTCCCGGCCTTCGCCGCCGACCCTGGGACGACGCCATGGCAGGGAGCTGAAGAACAGGAGTTGAGCGGACGTGAGGTCCTGAGTCCCAGCCCCTTCACCGCCACCCTTAGCCAGCTCTGGCTCAGCCTCAGTCTCCTCTTGTGTACACATGGGTTGGAATTGTGCATCTCTGTGTGCACACCGGGGAAAGCGAGGACCGGCCAGACAAAGCCTTGGAACTAGGTCCCACGAGATGGTTCAGCGGGGGGGGGGGTGGTGGTGGTGGGGGGACACTTGCAGCCAAGCCTAACACCAAGAGTTCGAACCCAGGAACCCACATGGTGGAAGAAGCGAACTGGGGCCCGCAAAGTTGTCCTCTGACTTCTACACGTGTGCTGTGGGACGCACGCGTACATATACATTAAATATGAAATAATAATAAGGCCTTTAATTCCCAGTACCGAAGGAGTGGCAGGAAGATCTCTGTGAGTTCGAGATCAGCCTGATCTACAATAGTGCCAGGCCATCCAGCACTACATACATAGTGAGACCTTGTCTCAGAATAATACTGACAATAATAAAATACGTTTTAAAAGCTTTGTAAGCAAGAGTTCCTAGAGTCCGCGAGCACAGGCCACACCCTCCACTGTCCTCCAGGCAAGCTAGCACTAGGCCGCATAGGCACCTGGGCAAACACAGAAAAGACGACTGCCCGAAGGGACACTTAACAAGAGCTACCGATACCAAAGTCCCGTCCTGGAAGGCCATACCCGATTTCCGAAGCTCGGAGCTCGAGGGATCCGCCGCCTGGCGGAAGTGAGACGTTCTCTCAGAGTAGTGTCCACGTGAGTCGAGGTCTGGCCAATAGGTAAGCAGTTGGACAAATCGCTTCCGTGTTGTGAGTTTGTTTGTTTATTTAGGAAAATTCTATGTCACGCGTGAATTTATTTTTTTTTTTAAAGTTGGACCCTCACACGAATCAGAGACTCAGCCAATCGAATGTCCAAAGACTCGGAACAGGGAGGGAAGCGAAGTAAGGGCGGAAGACGTTAACACGCGCGGTAAATGAACGAGCTCGGTAGGCCCGCCCCCTCGGTTCCAAGAAGGAGGCGGGGCTAAATCAGAGAACCAATCAGATCGGGTCTTCCTCCCGAGCTGACCAATGGGAACCGGAAGCATTGGCCAGGTGTGAGGGGCGCGAGACGGTTCATGGCGGACGCAGTGCTGTTCGAGTTTCTGCACACCGAGATGGTGGCGGAGCTGTGGGCCCCGGACCCGGACCCTGGCTCGGGGGTGAGCGGCACGCCGTGGCCTCGGGGTGGAGAAGTGGGGTGTGATCGGGCCTTATGTCAGGTCATTGTTGTGGCGGAGCGAGATAACTTGGGGCAAGGCGTTCAGTTCCTGGCCTCGTCCTGGGGCGCCGTTGATAATTAGGATAATTGGCTGTTATTGGGCTCAGATGAGGACTCGCCTCACCACCCACTTAGTGTGCAACTCAACATCTTAATCTTCCTACCCTTCCGTTTCCTCCTTAGAAAATGTACCCTAATCGTACCCAGTCTCATCTGTCCCCGCTGCCTGTGTGCTGGGATAAAGTCTGCGCTGGTCGCGCTACACCCCAACACACAGTGAGTTTTTTAGTATGGATTTACCCCAGTAATGAGTAAAGATCCCACCCGGTGGTGTGGAAGGTGTCGCTGAGATCCCTGAAATATTATAACCCATAATAGTTCCTACCATTTATGTGTCCCTTTGTGCCTTCCTGTGTGTCACACTCCCATCGTCCTCCCGTTGTCTTCCATCCCGTCCCAGGGAGGTCATGAAGAGGCTGCTTTGCGCAGAGGCACATGCTCTGGGGGGGGGGGGGCCTGCTTCCTCTCTGCTCTGTGTCACCTTGACTCTCAATAAAATAACATAGCTTTTTGTGAGCCTGCACGGATATGAGCTTACTGGGGGCTCTCCTCATGGCTCCTAACTGCTGGCACGGAATGTGTCCGTACTGAGGATCTCACAGCTGAGATAATAGAGTTGGTGGGGGTGTAGCCTGAGCCTCAGGTCTCACGAACCTTCCTGACTTTATAGACTGCAAGGCAGCTTGAACCCCCATGACTGCCTGGGAGTTCAAGACCTGCTGTAGAGACTGCTCTGCTCCCTCTTTATCTTCTCTCTTTTCTTCCCTGAGTATACCCCGCCCCAACCCGACTCGAGTGATTTTTGAAGCAGGTTTTCACTGTATAGCCCAGGCTGGCTTCTGGTGATCCTCCTGCCTCTGCCTGGAAAGTACTAGGGTTATAGGCCCTCCCGGTCTGGTTTGTGTTCTGTGCCTCCAGTGTGGTACAGTCGGCCTCTACCCCAGAGTGCTGCATCCCGGGAGTTAGGATCTCTCATCTTTATACTGTTCTACTCTCAAACACATGATCCTGCTGCCTACACTTCCCAAGTGCTGGAATTGGAGGCAGAGATGTCTTTTTAATTCATTACATCTCTAATGATTATTTACAAACTTTTAAAGATTTCCCTAAACAGTATGGTATAACTAAATAATAATTACATTGTATTAGCATTATAATCATCTAGAGAGGATTTATAGTCTATAAGAAAACTAGGGTTTGGTTCAATAGTGGAGCTCCTGCCTAGAATCCCCCAGTGAGGGGCTGGGGGCGTGGCTCAGTGGTAGAGCCCCTGCCTAGAATCCCCCAGTGAGGGGCTGGGGGTGTGGCTCAGTGGTAGAGCCCATGCCTAGAATCCTCCAATGAGGGGCTGGGGGTGTGGCTCAGTGGTAGAGCCCCTGCCTAGAATCCCCCAGTGAGGGGCTGGGGTGTGGCTCAGTGGTAGAGCCCCTGCCTAGAATCCCCCAATGAGGGGCTGGGGTGTGGCTCAGTGGTAGAGCCCCTGCCTAGGATCCCCCATTGAGGGAGGGGCTGGGGCATGGCTCAGTGGTAGAGCCCCTGCCTAGAATCTCAAGATGAGCTAGGTTTTATCCTTAACACAATAAAATAAAGCCAGATCTGTGGGAGAGTGTGGGCTATGCAAACGCTCCATTTCGTAAGAGGGCTTTTGCAGTTTCACCTGTAGAGGTCAAGTGTCCTCAGAACAATGCCTGAAGCAAATGACTTGGTTTTCAGGACTGGGATTTTGGAAGCTGCACAGGCCCTGGGGAGAATCAAAAACAAAAACTCAGCCCCTCACCTCCAGAATTTGCCCCTGGTTAGGGACAAATTGCTTTTTACTGTATGTCACGTGTCCAAGCCCAGATCACATTTCTCCCAGCATGCTCTCTTTATGTATTGCCTCTGTTTCTCCCATCCATGATCATGTACGGTCAGCCCTAGAAACGGAGTGACTGGCTGCTCTGGTCTGTTCTTAGGGGCAGTAGGGTTCCTGCTTTGTCTCCTCCAGGAGAGTAAGAGACTCAAAACACCCAAGAGCCTTTGGAGGCTGTGCTGTCCCCATGTCAGTGTGATGGCTGGGATAGGGGCTTCTTCCTCTGCCTGCCGCCCCTAACTCTTCCCCCATGCATTCTGTTGTCCCCTCACACCCGCCCCTGCCACTCCAGTCCTTTCAGCTCAGCAGATACTTAATTGACCCTTGCCCAGGGACAGGCAGAGGGAGGCCAGCAGTGACCTCAGCTGTGTCTCTGTCACCATCACTGTGAGTAGGTAGTGCCCATGTGGAAAACTAAGGCCATTGTATCTAGGTCACACATCCAGGATGTCCACGCCAGGGAGTGTTCAGTCTGTGGAAGGAGACTTGAGCTTGCTGATGACCCTTCTGGCCCCTCCGCTCTCTTGGCTGGGCTGCTGGGCCTGCCCTGTGTCTGCGAGCACCGTCTATGTATCTGTCACTGTTGTGGTAAATATTTACTATTAATTGTGGGTTTCTACCTCACCTTGGATCATTCTGTTCCCAGATAGAAGACACTTGTATATTTACAATAAGCCTTAATCAGCACTAGAGCTGGGCAGATGTCTACCCTGGCAGTGGAGCTTCTGGAGAACATTCAGCAAGCTTGAACCTCAGAGAGTTGGATTTTCCTTGCTTTTCAGAGTAGGGAACACTGGACACAGGTGTGTTCCTTTGTGGTAGAGCTGGTGTGAACTCTGAGGGAAGCAATGGCTCCCAGTGACCTCAGGCTCGCTCACCGCCAGGCAATTCTAGGTTCTAGAGCTTTGGAACACAGCCACCTCCTTTATGGAGTTCTTTCTCCAGTTAATGGCATCACATTGGCCAGGGGCTGTCACCTCCTTTGATAGACAGATGCTATGCAGGTTGTCACAATAAGACAAATTGATTTGTGGCTTGAATTCCCCTGAGAATCCCAAGGGACAGTTACTAGGTCTGCCTTCTTTTTGCACACAAAGAAACTAAGACACAGACATTTGGTGCCACCCCATCTTCCTGATAGACCCCCTACATTAGGGAAGTATCAGGGTATCTCAGCCCAGGCACTCAGAACACCAGATAACACCAGCACAAATGTGATCAACAGGGGTCCCCCAGGTGCTGCCCTGCGTGGCGGTGGGGTGTGTGCACGTTCAAATGCACCCTTGTCTGTCTTCTGCATATGATCTACCATCAAAGCCAGCCCTTTCCTCCTGGCATGTGCTGAAGGAAGCTAGCAGAGCCCCTCACCATCTTCCTAGGGGAAGCCTTGTCTCTGCCTGTTTGGGAGAGTTCTGGCTCCTCAGTGATGTGACTTGAGTTACATTCAGGATTTTGTAGGGAATGGGCCACAGCATGAATGTGAAGGTCAGGGACAGCTTCTTGTTGAGACAGGGTTTCTCTGTGTAGCCCTGACTGGCCTGGAACTCACTCTGTAGACCAGGCTAGCCTCAAACTCTGAGCCACCTGCTCTGCCTTCTGGGATTAAAGGCAAGTGCCACCACACCTGGCCAGAGGACTATTTCTGGTGGTCACTTCTCTCCTACCATGTGAAACTCCAGAATGCAACTTGGTCTTCAGGTTTGGGAGCAAGCATCTTTACCGCTGAGCCATTTTGCTGGCTTGTTTCTCCTTTTTATTTGTTGGTTTTATCTTATTTTTCAAGACAAGGTTTCTGTATTTTGAAGTTCTAGCTGCCCTGGAACTCACTGTGTAGATCAAACTGGCCTTAAACTCACAGAGATCCACCTGCCTCTGCCTCCTGAGTGTGTAGTGTCCCAGTGTGTAACCCCAGCTGGCCTTGAGTCTGTGATTCTTCTGCCTCAGCCCCCCAAGCACTGCACTCATAGGCCTGTACCACTGTTCCTGGCTAACACCTTGATTTGAAATGTAGATGCCCTTCACTCAGGCCCCTCCACCGAGCTGGCATTTCGTTTGAACTTGGTGGTGCTGGGGTTGGGCTGAAAGCAAGGTCTTAGGCTTACTAGGTGAATACCTTACTGTTGAGCCATGCCCCCAACCCTTATCTGTAACTGTGTGAGATGGAACCCAGACTGGCTTCAGCTCACTCTGGCTGAGGATGAGCTCATGCCCCTGATCCTCCCGCCTCCAGCTCCCTGATGTTGGGACTATACGGAGAGGGGTAGCCTATAGACTTGTTTTTGGTGTTGTTTTGTTTGTTTTTCATTTTTTAAGATGGGTTCTGGCCACAAATACACTGTGTAGTCAGGCACACATGACCTTCCTGCCTCAGCCTCCCAGAGAGTGGGAGTGACAGGTGACAGGTCTACAATGGCACTAGGGCAGCTTCTTAACCCATCTGAAGCCCAGCTGCCTTAGCTGTCCATCCATTCCCTCTCCAATCCCCCTCTAATCCCCCCCCCCCCAGGCTGAAGGCAAACAGCATTCCCATGAGCCACCTCGAACAGCATATCTGCTCAGCCCTGACTCCCTGCTTCTCTGGTTGGGTGTTTGCACTGGTCACTGACAGCCAAGGTAAACTTGGCAGCTAGGCCCCAACCTCACAGGGACTTGGAGCAGGCAAAAGGGACTGGGCTCAGGGACCAGCACTGCTCCCAGGGATCTGATAGAAGGATCTGGAAGCTGAGTTTTCCTGGACAAAGGAATTGAGAACTGGAGAAGAAACCTGTGCGGTGTCTTCCTGAGTCTCCCTTTCTTGGCCTTCTAGGGAAAGAAGAAGAGCCTGTCGGTCCTGGAGGGCCTGGGCTTCCGTGTGGGCCAGGCTCTGGGTGAGAGGTGAGAGCCAGCCCCACCTGCCTTCCTGCGCTGCTTGGGAGGGTGGGCAGACCTGAAGTTGAGCTTCCTGCTGACAAGACCTAGGGTGGGGAAAATTTCATGGGCCCATGCATGTACCGTGTGGGCCAGGCTTTGTTCCACATCCTTATCCAGGCTGCCCCGGGAGACACCGGCTTTTAGGGAGGAGCTAGATGCCCTCAAGTTCCTGTGCAAAGATCTGTGGGCAGCCCTGTTCCAAAAGCACATGGATGGGCTCCGCACCAACCACCAGGTGGGTGTATGAGCCCAGCTCCAGCACCTGGCTTCCTACTAGGGGCAGTGGAGCCCACTGAGGACGTAGGAGGCGAGAACCCTGGACTGCCATTACCATCTACCCCTTCTCCTTGGAGCCCCTAAGGGAGGCCAGGACTGCCGTGGGTGGCACGGCTATTTCTTCAACTTCAACCTGCCTGTCAGGAGTGATCCCTACACAGTCAGCTAGTGGCCTTGACATGATGGTTCTTGTCCCAGGCAAGTCCCAGTAGTCCCCATTGAATACCCACGCTGTGTTCATTCCCCATCACCACATCAAGGGCCAGAGATTCAGCTTCTCCCAGCACCCCTGCCAGGTAGGGACTGCTTCCTAATGCCACGTGGCCAGACAGGGTGTCCCACATGCCTCCAAAGGATTGGGTGCTGGGTTTGTGAGGGTACTGAGGTCCTTCCCTCCCCACTGTCAATACCCAGCCCCAGGCTCTTTTCTGTTGCCAGGGGACCTATGTGCTGCAGGACAACAGCTTCCCCCTCCTCGTCAGCATGGGCTCAGGGCCACAGTATCTAGAGGAAGCCCCCAAGGTATTGGGTGAGGGACAGGACATGCCCATCTGCCCACCCCTGCTAGGCCTCTCCTGGGGCTGGGGCCTGGCCTCCCCTCTTCCCACAGTGTTCTGTCCCCTAACCCCATCCCAGTTCCTGGCCTTCACCTGCGGCCTTCTGTGCGGCGTCCTCCATACGCTGGGCTTCCAGAGCCTGGTCACCGCTTCTGTGGCTTCCCTGCCGGCCTGTAAGTCACTGGGAGACGGGTGCTTTGCTTCCCTTAAATGTGGTGTAGGTTTTGGGGCTTCCTCATCAGTGCTGGAAAGGGGAACCAGATTACCAAACTGTATGTGACGTGGAATTTGAGGCCCGGAGATGGGTAACATGAATGGAATCATGTGCCCAGCCTGCTTCCCTGGAGTGCCACTAGGAGAAGAAGCTGCCACAGGACCCAGTGGGGTTCCTGATGGCTCTGAAGGGTGGATTCCCATCTGCTATTATCTTGACCCCATAGGGCACTGCTGGGTCTAGATGACAGTCTCTGACCTCCCCCCACAGCTGTCACCCTTCCTGCCACTGTGAGGACCTGGGCTCAATGAGCAGGTCATGTCAGGAGCTCAGGCAAGCCCTCCTGCCTCTAGGCTCCCCTGTGGTCTGGAATGTGGGCCAGTTGGGTGGGGCAGTACCCCTGTGACCTACTCACTGCCAGGGCCACCCAGGCTGTTGGTGCAGAGTGGGGTGAGCAGCTAGCCCTCTAACTGGCAGTCTTGGCCCTTCTGTCCCAGGTAAGTTCCAGGTGGTGATCCAGAAGTCCTGAGGACCCCAGGCTTGCTCTGCCGGAACCTCAGCCTCAGAATGTGGCTTCCGGCCCTGCCTCACTGCTCTCCTTTGCAAGTGGCCTTGAAGCTGGAGCTCGCAGGCTCTGGGGAGGTCACATGTGCTTCAGACAAGGGAATGAGAGGACCAGGAAGGTCCCGGGAGGTGGGACTGCCCCATGAGTTCAGAGTTGGCATGGAGGGACATTAGGGCATCATCCAGATGACAGATGTTCAATAAAGGTTCTTTATCTGAAACAGACCTGTGCAGTGGCTTATCGCATGTTCACCCACACCCACCCTCACCCTGTGAGCTCTAGGCACACCTGGCCCGGCTCTGCCAGCCAACAAGTCTGGGGCTGCCCCCAGCCCAGCAGGTCACACCCTGCCACCTCGTTCTGACTGTATTTGTTGAATCTGGGGCTGCCCTTGGGCTTAAGCCTGGATTCAGCTGCCCACTGCTGCATGGGTAAGTACCCAGGCCCAAGGACTGCAAATTGAAGTGGCTGAGAAGTAACAAGGGCGGCTGGCTCTTCTGTTAATATTTGTGTGTGTGTGTGTGTGTGTGTGTGTGTGTGTGTGTGTGTGTAATCCACTCCTCTGCAAGAGCAGTTAGTGCTATTAACTACTGAGCCATTGCTCCAATTCGCCACCCCTAAGACAAGGTCTCTCAGGGTGGGACAGATGAGTCAGAAGTTAAGAGTTTTGTTGTTCTTGCTGAGGACCCAGGTTCGATTCCCATCACCCACATAGTGGCTCACAACAACCCATAACTTCAGTTCTAGGGGATCCAATGCCGTGTTCTGACCTCACATAAACACAAGCAGAACATTCATACACATAAAATGCTATAAAAAGATCAGGTCTCATTATGTAGCTCAGGTGGCCTTGAATTCATAAATGGTTCTCCTGCCTCAGCCTCCCAAGTGATGACAGATGTGTGCCACCAGGCTCAGCTGGGTCCCTGTGGGCAGGGCTTCCACCTCTAATCCTTAGCCTGCCCCTCCCCAGTTTTCTACAACTAAACTCTTTGTCCCCCAATTTGCCTGGTCAGCTCCACCCTAGTCCCCTCTCAGGACCCAGGGTCCTGAGATGGCCAGGCCCTGACAGCAGGAAGCTTCCGGCATCCCCACCCCAGCTGATTTGAGGGAAGAGTTCAACAGTATGCAGTGTCCCTTTGCCCAGCACCACCTTGGTCCTATTAGGCACGGGGCAGGGCCCCAGAAGACACCACCTGCTTTCAATTCTCCACTCTGTGGTCTGGGGCAAGGAAGGGGTTTTGTGTCTCTGGGCCTCAGTTTTCTCATCTGTGAAGTGGGTACTACCATGGCTCTGCATGTTGTGATGATAAAGGGGGCTACTGAGTGGCCAGGCTCAGAAGCTGCTCCCTGTATGTGCTGTTGCCAGGGTACTATGTGAGGCACCCACAGCAGCACCTGGTAAATGGGTCAGCTAGTGCTGTATGAAAGGGCCAGCCCCAGGCTGGGCGGACTCATCTGTTTGACAACTTCAAAAAGCAGGTGCCAACCCAGCCTATTCAGCAATGAGGAAGCTGAGGCCCAGAGAGATGAAGTCACTGACCCACAGTCACACAGCTGAGCTACAGAGGAACTAGCAGACTATCTGAGATTCATTCTGCCTCCTCCCTGCCAGAAGAGGTGCCCAGAAACCTGGTGTGAGGGTTGCTGTGGACTCTCCACCCTTTCCTGGGTTCATCCTGTCAGGAACACCCAGTCCTAGAGAGCAGCAGGCCGGGCACCTGCCCAAAGGGCGGGGACACACGCAGGAGAACCGGCCGAGCAAGCAGGTGCCACTGGGCTCCAGTCGGGTCTGGGTCTGCGCGGGGCCATAGGCAGGGAGCTGGGGCCGCGGGGCCACCACCAGGTAGGTACCGAGAGCTCAGGCTGGGATGGGGGAGGAGGGAGGGAGCGCGTGTGGTGGCAGGTGGGGCCACTCGCCTGGTCCCCAACCCTAATCACCCAGATTCTCTCTCATCTTCTGGGCCAGACAGTGTCGTTCCCAGCTCAGCTTTGATTTAGTCTCCGAACCTGTAACACAGCTGCCCCCAAGAGGCTGCCTGTGACTCCGCAGAAGGCCACCTGTTTCCCAGACCCCTTTCTCTCCTTGTTTATTTAGATCCCCACATTTATTTGTTTGTTTATGCTTTTGCTTTGTGAGAGAAGGTCTCACTCTGTAGCTCCTTCTGCCCTCAAACTCACAGAGGTCCCCCTGCCTCTGTCTACTGAGTGCTGGGATTAAAGACGTGCCACCATGTTGGGCAGTTTCTAACTCTCAGACTTCAGTCTAGCTCAGCTTGGTGGTTTCCCAGATCAGGCTGCATCAGCCTCCCCTAGCCCTCCCCCACAAGCTCTGTACTCCTCATCCCTCCCCACAGTAACCCCCAGCCATCTGGCCATTGTCTTTCATGTGACCATGAGACTTCTCACGTCTGTGCTCACTCCAGTGACCCAGGGAACAACCATTCCTCAATCATTACTGTGCCTTTTGCCTGTCCAAGGTCATGGGGGTCATCTTAGAACCAGGAAGCCAGGGGCCACACCAAGCTGAATATTGACCCTTCCATGTAGGACCGGGCCACTGAAGTCACGGCCCGCCATGCAGAAGAACTACAATGTGCACTTCACCAAGAATGCCCGAACCCCCAATGAACGATATTTTTTGGATCCTGAGCTAGGGCACCAAAAAGGTAAGGGTTCATTTTTGAGGGGGTGGGTTGTGGCAGGAGAGGCAGGTAGGGGTGGCTGGGTGCTGAATTTATGCACAAAGGAAGAAACGGGCTCCAGAAAGAAAAGCCACAAGAGCCAATTGTGGAACATGCCTGGAGTCCCAGCATTTTCCAGACTGAGGTGGGAGGATTGTTGCAAGTTCCCGGCTAACCTGGGCTACAGAGTGAGACAGGTCTTACTGAAAAGGGCTAAGACAGGGTCTCACTCTATAGCCCAGGCTGGCCTTGACCTAGGTTCAAACACTCCTGCCCCAGCCTCCCATGAACCTGAGACTACAGGTGTGTACCACCTTGCTTGTCTCCTGTAGAGTCCAAAGGTTGAGTGTACCCCAGAGTGGGAGCAGGGGAGTCCTGTCTGCAAATCTTCATGCTGTGGGGGCCAGCCTCCAGAGGAGCCATATCTGGTGGGGAAAGGGAGGACAGAGGGGGTAGGCACCCCTCTGAGTGACCTCGGGTTCCCCACAATAACCAAGGCAAGTGAGGAGGGATGGCGACTTCCTATTAAGACTGTCACAGACTCCTGGGGTCTGGCAGCTCAGGGTCCACCTGCTTCTCAGCTCTTGGACTGTCCTTACCTCCTCCGTGGTCACCATTCTGGCCACTTCTGACTAGCCAGACCCTCAACCATCCTCACCCTGAGACTTTGCAGTGGGGACCCCCTTGGGATATAGGAAATTAGTCTCAGGATTTGGGGTGCCAAGGTGCACTGATATCTGGTGGTGTCCTCTCTCTGTCCTCCATGAGAAGCACAGACCCTGTGCGTTATGCCCCTGCCCTCCACTGGGTCCTTTGACCCCCTCTCACTTCTGGGGCTCCCACGGATGCTCCAGTCCAGCCTAACCAAACAGCACAACCGGGTTCAAGCCAGCGTCCCCCTGGGGACCGGGACTCAGTCCCAGTCACCCCCACTTCCTTCCTTCCAGGATGCTGCCGTCAGTGGTACCAGGACCCGGTGGTCACTCACACCCATGGGCCCTATCAGCTGTCCCCCCAGAGTCACTGGCAGCAGACCTACCGCAGCCACCGAGGTGGCAGCGGCTGTCGCCGGTGTCCCCAGCCCCTCATTCTGCAGCGACAGAAGCAGCAGCAGCAGCGACAACCCCCACCCCTCCCTCCCAGCCCGCTGCGGCAGCGGCTCTGTCCAGTTCACGGGGCCCAGAAGGGGTCACCCAGGATCGCCGCTGCCCGCATGGGATCAGCCACCGCCCCCCAGCCTGCCACCTCCTCACCCACCGCAGTATCAGCTACGGCCAGCAGCGGCCCAGCCCTGCCCTCTGCAGCCGGCACCCTCCTGGAACCCATCGAGCCCACCGAGGCGCGGCCCCTGCCTGCGCCAGCAGCCTGCGGCTCCTTCACCTCCTACAGCTCTGGTGCTCAGCTTAGGCCTTTCTTCTGGGGCTGCGTCCCTATCTGCCTTGCTTCTGCCTGGGCCTTCTGCTCCTTGGTTGGCACTTTGGGCCTGTCCTCACTCCACACACACTCTGGTCCCTGTCAGGAGGGTGCTCATCCCAACTCCTGGGTCTCTGCCTCAACTATTGGGGTCCCTGACTTCCGGGCCAGGCCTGTGTTCGGTGCCTCTGCCCCAGTCCCTTGGCTGGTGCCCTGTCTTTGCTGTCTCTCTTCTTAGCTCTCTTCACTGGCCCACAAGGCCAGGGAGGACAAGGGGCAGGGGTTGATGAGGACCTGGGGCAGCTTGTTGGCCAGCTCTGGCGCTGGGCAGGAGAGGGGGGCACACTCGAGAGTGGAGGTTAAAGAAGAGGCAGGGACTGGGTGGGGGAGGGGAGAGCACTCAGGAATGGGGATATAGTCACCTGATGCAGCAAACCATAGGAAGACAGCTCAGTGAGGAATTGTAGGATCCCTAGGTGACAACCACACTGAGGACAAATAAGACTAAGTAAGATGGCAGGAAAGGGGGCCCTGGGCTTGAAATGGGGCCATCATACCAGACCTCATTAGAGTACAACCCAGACAGCAGGGCCATATTAGACACAGGCTCTGAGGTGGCCTGCTCCAGGCACAGCCAAGGAGAGACAAGCATAGGCTTGTGGTGCCCCTCAGAGAAGGGGGCCAGGAGTCCATCAGGAGGAGGGACGGGCTGGCAGCCTGAGCCAGGTTCAGGAGTGGTGGTGAGGACACACATCTGCAACAGGTAATTCGTGAGAACTCATGGCATGGTTGGGCATGGCGCCCGGGGCTGGGACGCCCCTTCATACTCAGGAAAAGAGAGGCTTAGCAAAGTGAGATCACCCATTGATTAGGCATGGCTGGGGACAAGGCCTGCCCAGTCAGGTCACTGTCACCTTAGCTCACCTAATCCTAAGCTTCTTCCTGTCTCTGCCACCAGGCACAGGCGCAGCCCACTACACCCTATAAGGCTGACTCAGCTTCCATGATTGGGCCCCACCTTTTAGACATCCTAATTCTAGATTCAAGAAACAATTCTCGGGGGACAGGGTGCTTCCTGCAGAGGGGACAATATGGTGCTTGTGCCAGAGGTCCTCTGAATGAGGAACTTTTTCCTTAGTGGTGACTGGATACAGGGACATTGACCAGTATCCATGACTCTGTCTACATGATCCCTAGTGTTTTGTCACAAGAAAAGACAAGAGGCTCACAGGCCTCAGTTCATAAATCTCTGTAAGGAACAGAGAAGACCTGGGGAGTGGGGGGGGGGGCACTTTTGAGTGTGTGAGGGTGTCTTGGCAGCTGAGGGTCTTGTGCCCCAAGAAAGGCCCATGGGATTTTTCCTAGGAGAAACACAGGCATGCAAGGAGGGGCTGAGCAGGCCAAGAGATGTAGGACCAAGATAGCCAGATTCCATAAACCTCTGGGCTACAGAGCTGGGGACAGCACAGGACCAGAGCCTAGAAGGAACAGAGATGCCCTTCCATGTAGGGGTTTGACCTGGGTCACCTTGGGGACTCAGGGAGGAGGATGCTGGGGCCAAAGCAGGGCTGAAGGCATGGAGAACACATGGGAGGAGGGAGGGTGGCATCCAGCCAGCCTCATTGACTCAGTTTCCCTTTCCCACCCCTAGACATCCTGACAGAGGATGATGTATACTGCAGCTGTCTGGCTAAAACTCTGTGTCACGTGCCCGTCCCTGTGACCGTGGGTTTCTATGCTCCCTTCGGCTGCCGTCTTCACTTGATGTTGGACAAAATCACGAGTGAGTATCTGCATATATTGAGTGTGGGCTGGGGACAGGAAGCATGGTTTCTGGTCCCTGCTCTGTTCTCCAAGACACGCCTGTTCCCTGTCACCTCTATCCCCACCAAATCCACTCTGAAGAACCTTCCTGACGTACACACTGGTTCCACATGGTAGCCTTGACCATGCTCAGTCATGGCTGGGGTTCATCCCCTGCTGACTTCTCCATTTCTGCCTCTGTGCTGTGACAAGGGTGCCAGAGAGAAAAGGTCAGGAGATAGAGAAAGATGTTTCTGAGTTCCAGCCCTGGGCTAGGTCACGGGTGAGATGTCAGTCCTGCTCACTCATCACGGGCCTCACATCCTGTCCCAGAGTACTCACCACCCATTGTTCAGATACCACCAGCGCCTCCTTGCTGTTTGGGGGATCCAGGAATGAGCAAGAGGATCCTGCCCTCCCTGAAACACATGTATGTGTCTTCAAACACCAAAAGTGAAAGCCTGGTCTGACAGGCTCCCTGGAGGAGGGGCGGTCAGCCAGAGAAAGACACAGGCTGCACTTGTTGCCTTGTCCACTTCCTTCCCACATTTCACACATTCATTCATATATCCATTCATTCATCTTGTGCCCGAGCATTTCATTCATTTATTCATTCATTCATCCATCCATCCATGTATCCATTCATCATTTTGCACCCAGACATGTCATTCCTTTGTTCATGTACCCATCAATATTCTTGTACTCGGTCATTTCATTCACTTATTTATCCATCTACCCATTCTGGAAGTGGCCACTACTTAAGGCCCATCTTTCTTGTGACATCCAGGCTGCCTCACCCTCTTGCCTGGTCCTGGCTCTTTCTACCTCCTCGGGGAGGTCCCTACTTCTGTCCTCGACCTCCAGGCCTCCCCCTTCCATCTACATGCACCACCAGCCTCTCCCCGACCATCTCCACTGATGCCTTTCGTCCTCTCCCCCAGCGCTGATGCAGCAGGAGGCCGCGCAGCGAGAGAGCGAGGAGCTGCAGCGCGTGCAGTGGCAGCCACGGCGTGTGCGCGGCTGGGGCGTCCCGCAGCTGCTGTGGTTCCTGGTGTTTCTGCAGCCGGTGATCACCGAGCTGCACCTGCGGCGCAGGAACGTGCGCTTCCTGTTCATCCGCTTCAGCGCCTGGCAGTACGCGGGCACTGACAAGCTGTGGGCGGGGCTGGTGACCACGCTGTGCGAGGGCATCCGCCACCACTATGGCGCGCTGCCCTTCAGCGTGTACTCGGTGCTAGGCAACAAGCCCTGTGGCCCGCGCGATGGCCTCTGCCAACGAGAGTGGCACTGCCGACGTCGCGTGTGCCTGGCACTGCTGGCGCTGCTGGCTGCGCTGTGCCTGGGCGTGGGGTTGCTGTATCTGTCGCTGGGAGGCCACGCGCCGGGCCACGCAGAGCGTGGCGTGCTCAAAGCGCTGGGCGGTGCGGCCACCACGCTATCCGGCTCTGGGCTGCTCATGGCTGTGTACTCCGTGGGCAAGCATCTGTTCGTGAGCCAGCGCAAGAAAATCGAGCGCCTGGTGTCGCGTGAGAAGTTCGGCAGCCAGCTGGGCTTCATGTGCGAGGTGAAGAAGGAGGTGGAGCTGCTCACGGATTTCCTGTGCTTCCTGGAGATCTACCAGCGACGCCGGCTGCGCGTGGTCCTCGAGGTCACCGGGCTGGACACGTGCTACCCAGAGCGCGTGGTGGGCGTGCTAAACGCCATCAACACTCTGCTGTCCGACAGCCACGCGCCCTTCATCTTCATCCTGGTGGTGGATCCCAGCATCCTGGCCGCGTGCCTAGAAAGCGCAGGTAACATGAAGGGCACAGCAGACAACGGTTACCTGTTCCTCAACCGCACAGTCACACTTCCTTTCTCGGTGCCGGTCATGGGCCGTCGCACCAAGTTGCAGTTCCTGCACGACGCAGTGCGTAGCCGGGACGATCTGCTGTTCCGGGAGTTGACGATCAAGCTGCAGCCGCAGAGTCCCGGGGACTTGGGCGCAGGCGAGGGTACTCAGCTGCTGGCGGTGGAGACTCAGGGAGACGCGGAGCGCACGCAGGGCCAGGTTGACGCAGAGGCGGCGCGGCGCATCCAGGAGGCGCTGTGCTGCCTGCACGACGAGGGTGACTGCCTGTACGAGTACGTGCCCGACAACGTGGTGTCCATGAGACGCATCGTCAACACAGTGCCCATCACCGTGCGCCTGTTGCAGCAGCAACAGCAACAGCAGCCCGACCGCGTGGGACCCACGCCACGCCACGCGGTGGCTTGGGTCGTGCTTGCCAACCAGTGGCCTTGTCGCCTCAGCTGGGTGCTGCAATGCCTGGAGGACCGGCAGCAGGCAGGGGGCGCACCAGAGGGTCGCGCACGTCTCTGGGACGTCTTCTGCGACAACAGTCGCGAACTGCACACCATGACCAAGGCCTTGCAGAACGTACTGGACCTGGATGGCGACCCCGAGCTTTTTGAGCGCTTTCTGGGCACTGATTTCCCCTTTACCGTGGCCGAGGCGCAGAGTTTGCTGCGTTGCACAGTCAACCTGGACCATTCCATCCGCCGCCGCATGGGCCTCATCAGGGCCGTTAGCGCGCTCAAGCCGCCCAGCCCGCCCAAGTCCCCATCCCGAGACGGTCCCCAGGCCAGTTCCAAAGCCACTATCGCTGCAGGCACGTCCCAAGCGGGCCAAGGATCAGGATACAGTAGAGAGGCACATCAGACCAGGGACCGGATCCACGGGAGCAAGCCAAGGCCGACGGCCTAAGTCCTTTAATTTCAGGGGTGTGGAGGCTACTTGGATGTGGGATGGAGAACACAGCCACGGGGCAGCAACATCCCGCCTGCCCTGGGGTGTGAGGGCAGTGCTGAGCTCAAGAGCAATGGGGTATGGGATGGCCACACACCCTGATGACTTTGGAAGCCAAAGGATGGCAGGGTACCTGGAGTAGGCAGCTTCCACATCAGTGTCTGAGCGAATGGAGGAGTCGGTGAGGAACACAGAGTCAAAGAAACAATAAAGGAAGCTGGGAAAGCTAGGGCTGTCTTTCATGTCCTGGATTTCTGGCTAGGTGAGGATGCCATCTGACCCACCTACTTCCTCCTTAGGGAGCCAGGCCTCTGGACTGCATCCTGGCAACTGAAGTTGGCATCCCAGGTTGTAGGAGGCTTGCGGGGGTGGTGGGTGAGGCTGCAGAGGCAGGGATGATGAAGGGCAGACGCCAAGTTGACTCAGGCAAAGGGGAGCACCCAGACCTCAGGGGATCCCAGGCCTTTGTCCCTACACCCTATCCTGCCCTCTGTGGGCAGGGCAGGAACTGACATTTCCCAGGGCGGTGCCTGTGACCTCACCAGGTGGCTCCATCCCTCAGCACGTGTGTTAGGACTCAGCCAGGTGGGTCTTAGGCAGGTAACTGTCCAAGAGGAACTGTTGAGGTACTTGTTTTACAAGTCACTCTTGGGCCCCTGGCTGGACCTGGTCACTGACTGGGAAGCTGCATCACCAGCAGGGAAGTTGAAGAAATGAGCAGCAGGGAGTGGGGAATGAGGGGAATGTAGAGTCAGAGCAAAGCCAGGCAGGAGAGTGTGCACTGCGCATGACTGGGCTGGGCCCTTCCCTGCTAGCATGGTCAGAGATCAAGGATGGGTGTCCCTCTTGTGGGTGGCTCCTGAGTCTCCAGTGGCCAAATATGCAGCCACACACTGAGGCTGGGGTTTCTCATCCAGTGAGGTGGGGAAGGAGCAGCAAAGCTAACTAAGCACTGAATTACAGAGATCTGAGGTCCAAGTCTTGTGCCTTTTGTCCCAGACTCTAGGAGGAGGCCGAGGCAGGCAGATCTCTTTTGAGTTCCAACAAGCCAGCCTGGTTTACTGAGTTCTAAGCTAGCCAGAGCTGCAGAGTGAGCCCCTATTTAGTCAGCCAATAAAGGTTTTTGCTGCCAAGCCTGACAACCACTAAACCACTAGGACCCACAGAGTGGAAAGAGAACCAATTCTCAAGTTGTCCTCAGACTTACACATATGTACACACACATGTACACACACGGTGGTGGTTTAAGAGCACAAGGGCCCACCCTTGGATCCCAAAACCCATCAGGAGGTCCTGACTGCCTCCTCTGTAATTTCAGCTCCAGGGGAATTCTCTGTCCTCTTTTGGCCCCTCTGGTCACTGCTCTCACATGAATACACATACACACACACACACACACACACACACACACACACACATGCACCTATAACATAAATATTCAACAAGATGACAAATACATAAATAAAAGAATAGGGGGTTCTCCATACCCTGCTAAATGTCCGTATTTGGTGTGGGAGTGGCAAGCATTATCCCAAGACCCAACTGCCTGAAATCTGTCTCAGCACCCACCCACCCACCAGGAACAAAGTCCTCCACCCAGACATGAAACATGGCATCAGGGCTAGGGTCAGTTCCTTTGAGGTATGCTGGAGACATGGTCTGCTAGTTACCAGCATTTGCCTGCTGCTTTTGCAGAGAACCTGACTCAACACAGCTTCAGGAGATCTGACTCTCCTGGCCTCTTGGGCTCCTACACACACATGGCAGACACACACACACACACACACATGCAAACACTCATACCCATAAAGAAGCAAATCTTTAAAAATTGGGAGGCAGAAGCAGGATCTCTGTGAGTTCAAGGGCAGTCTATTCTACACAATGGGTTTCAGAATGACCAGGCCTACAAAGAGAGGCCCTGTGACAGACAAATCCCCAAGCCCTGCCCTCTCTGCAGTCCTGTGCAGTCTGTTGCCTATTTCTGAGAAGCATGTTGGATAGTACCATAGAAGCATGGGGGAAAGTCTTCCAAATCACCAGGCAGCAGAGGCAGCAGTAACAGGCAACTGTGCCCCCCGACCCCAGAGTGACTGCATTGCCTGCACCTTGGAGATCATGAAAAGCTCCAGCCTACCCAGGACAAGCTGCTACCCACCACCCAAGGTCTTGAGCACACTGGGCCAACAGGTGCACTTCACCATAGCTGAGGCCTTGATGAGGTCCCTGAAGATCAAACAGCCTTCACCCCCTCACCCCCCAAAAAGAGAAATCCCCCCTTCTGTCTCTTGAGTTCCAGGACAGCCAGGGCAATGCAGAGAGAGAGACCCTGTCCCAAAAAATGAAAACAAGCTGGGCAGTGGTGGCACACGCCTTTAATCCCAGCACTTGGGAGGCAGACAGGCAGATTTCTGAGTTCGAGGCCAGCCTGGTCTACAGAGTGAGTTCCAGGGCAGCCAGGGCTACACAGAGAAACCTTGTCTCGAAAAAACAAAAAACACAAACCCAAGAGTAATAAAATTTATTTTTTTAACAGCAGTTGGGCAGTGGTGCACACTTGGTCCCAGCACTTGGGAGGCAAAGGCAGGCAGATTTCTGAGTTGGAGGCCAGCCTGGTCTACAGAGTGAGTTCCAGGACAGCTGGGGCTGCACAGAGAAACTGTCTCAAAACAAAAAAGACAAGTGGCTGAGTTTTCGGAAGGAAGAAGTATGTGGCCAAATGATGGCCTCTACCCCCAGCCTGCAGTCCCGGGGCCCTGGAAACCATAGAGTTCTACAGAGCTGACACATCTGCTCTGCAAGGCCGAACGAACAGTGATAAGCCATGAGTGGCTGAGGCCTAAGAATGAGAGAGAACTTTCTCAGCCTGTGGCTTTGCCTGGAGTTTCTGGGCTCCAGTGAACCTTGTTCCATCCTCCTGAGTAACTGGGCCTACAGGCGAACAGGCAGCTGTGACGTGTGTGTGTGTGTACACGTGGGTGTATTTTTGGATGTGCTAAGGGCAGAACTGGGGCATGTTTGATAAGTACTGTGCCACTGAACCTCGCCCTCTGACCCCCAATTGCCCCTTTATATGCTGTCACACCATTTTGGAGTCATCCTGAGGGACTCATGGTCATCATGGTGAAGAATACTTTCTAACAGGGTCACAAGCTAAGCTCCTGGGACTTGGGAACTCGGCATCTCTCTGACGTGAACATCCGACCCTGTAGCAATTGGGAAGGACTGATTTTTCCATGCCATGTTAAGAGCTGGTGCAAACAGAGCCAGCCAGGCCCAGGAGGAGCCCAGTCCACACAGGCTCACAGATGGCCAGAGCTGCTGAGACTTAATACACTGACCACACTCTTTTTGGTGGTTGGGGACTGTAGGATCATGACCTCTGTCAGGCAGAAGGCTTTTCCCAGATCCCAGATACCTCAGCCCTCCCAAGCCTTGCCAAGAAGGGGCTGGTAGCAGTGTGGCCTGGCAGGGCTCCTCCCAATCCCCTCCCACATGGTCCCCCAACCTCTGAAGAAAGGATGCACCTTGGAGCTCAGACAGGATGGCTGATGGCATCCAGGTTGTCTCTTGGGTACTTAAGGGATGGCAGTGGTTACTCTGGGTGGCTTCCCTACGCCCCACTCCTAAATAAGGGCCCAGTGTGGTCTGAGGGAGACAGCTAAGTGAATTAAAATAAAAAAGCTTGCTGTACAAACCTGAAGACCCAGCCAGCCAGCATAGTGTGTCTGTCTGTAATCCCAGTGTTCTTATGAAGAGACTGGAACAGAGACAGGAAACTCTCTACAAGTTCATGGGCAATAGAACAAATACCCAGGCCTCCCCTGAGCTCCATGAGTGTGCCATGGCAGGCACGGGCTATGTTTGCATACTGATTTGTATACCCATACCTATGTGCCTAAAAAGTAATTAGGGAAAAAACCCAAACAAGCAGATGCTTCTGACCGATACAATGGTGAGCTACAGAGGACTTCTAGGTTATGACACCAAAGGACATGGGCACCATGAGGTGGCAGCTTGCATCCACACAGGAAGGTGGCAGGCAGGCCTTTCCTGTAGAGGTTCTCCCTAGGTGTTTTTTGTAGTGCCCGAGACTGACCTAAGGCCATTCTGAGAAGGTAAGCACCCGGCTGCTGAACCTTACACATCCCACCAAAGCCAGGCACTTGCTAGTGACAGAGCAGGTAGCTCACAGGCCTGGTGCACACTCTTCCCTCAACAAATGTGGTGAAGAGAGGACAGGCTGGACCTGCTGTCCCAGCCTCATAGCCTTCACCCTGCACCTTGGGAACCTCCAGGCTGGCCGCAAGGGGCGAGAGAGCAAGCAGCCGTTGTCGTCATATGTACTCGAAGTGTGGAAGCGGGGAGGTGTATCCAGCCTTCTGGGATTCTTTTGGGGATCATGTGCACCAAACCAACAGGGATGCTGACCACTCACCCTCTCTCCCTCCCACTGCTTGAGTACCCGGACCCGGCAGGAACCAGAGGCAGATGGTGAACCCAGCTCCATTTATTAGAAAAGGCGAGAGCTGCTCCAACAGGAGTGGCCCAGCCCAGCCCAGCCCAGCCCCACCGTCTGTCCACCCTCCACCCTCCCACTGTTGTAGTGCCTGCCAGGGCGCAGCCTCAGTGGCCTGGGCAGCAGGGTCCAGAACTACACCACTGCCAGCCCAGCTCCCTGATAGATTTTATTGCACTTTAGAAAAAAAAGCTCTGCTCCTTGTCCCTGGCTCCACCCACAGGGGCTGGCAGACTCTGCCACCACCACGCTCACCAGCTAGGTCCTGAGAGGGGTCAGGAGCTGTCGGATGTCCTCCCGACTCCTACTCCTCCCAGGACAGGCTGGTCACTGGGCCCTCCAGGACCAGGGCAGCCTTGTGGCTGATGACCCTGGAGAACTCCTTGCATCCTCTTCCTCCTGCCCACCCCAGCCCCAACCTGGGGAGCGGCAGACACAGAAATCCGTGCTCAAGTCCAGGAAGCCACTCCCAGCCCTGTGCCCTTGTGGCTGTAGTGTTGTAGTGAGGCCTGGGATGCTCCGCCTGGGGAGTCAGCAGATCCTTGGGGATGGCATCAGCTCATCAGACCATCCGGAACAAAAGAACTACGGGAACAGAGGTGGAGGACAGTGAGCAAAGGGGTCTCAGCTCTTCCTGCCCAGCCCTCATGGCTGGCATTTGCTTACAGTGTCACAGTGTGTCCCGCGGGGCCTCCTGACTGGCCTCTAGAAGCAGTTCCTCCAGCTTGCTGACACCCTGGGAGTGGTGCAGTGCTGTAGGCAGTAGATGGCAACTTCCTTAGAGGCAGGTGGGGACATGGCCTTGTCCCTCCAGACCACACAGTCCCCACACCCCAGTGGGAACCCAAGACCAAATCCTTTTTCCTCTCCCTTTAGGCCCACACACAGTAGGGGCCTCCTTGACAGCCTCCCCCTTCCCCCCCCCCCTCCTTACCGTGCTCCAGGCTGCAGCCGCCTCCCTTAGCCTCCAGCCCTGGGGGTGGCTCTGGGGGAAGCGCGAGGGCAAACTCAGGCTTCAGGCCATTGGGCAGTAGCTGCCCTGCCTGAGATAGCTCCGGCTGGGGCTGGGCCTCAGATGATTCTGGGTCCTGGATGTCCATGGTCTGAGACAGTGGAGAGGCAGGCGGGGAAGGAAGAGAGGGTGGAGGAGAGGAGACAAAGGTGGGAGGAATAGGGGGCTCTGGCCTCTCAGGTGGACTCTCTACCCGGGTCACCACAAATACTTTGTGGCCTCTGCCTGGGCTGGAGACAGAAATACGCTGCTCAGTGGGGGAGGAGGGGCTGCCTGGGGGGCTCTTGTCACCAGGGCCTAGGGAGTCCGTGGAAGGTACGAGGGCAGGGCAGGGGGCTGAGGAACTCTGGTCAGCACCCTCCTCGTCCCTCTGCTGGTCTGGTTGATCCTCCTCCTCTTCCTCCTGCTCTTCCCTGTCAGAGTCTGAGTCTGAGTCTGAGTCAGGGCCAGGCCCGGGGCTAGGAGCCCCATTCTGAGACCCTATGGCTGGCAGGTCCCCAGGCTCTTCCAGGGGCTGGGGTGCGGTGATGGTGATCTCAGGCATGGAGGCTGACGGCTGCAGCTGCTGCTTCTCCTCACGCTCTCGTACCAGCACAAAGTTGCGCTTGCAACCATTCTGGATCTCAGCCAGGAGTGCCTTCTGTGTCTCGATGAAGCTCTTCACCTGTGGGACCCGGGCTGGCTAGGGCTCTGTGTGGCCTCTACCCACTTCAGCCCACCCTGGACCACTCAACCCCCAACTGCCCCTGCCCACGACAGCACTGGTACATAACAAGCACCCTCACCGGCTCCTTCTTGGGCTCTCGGTCCAGGTCTAAGCGAAGCAGGGAGTGGTTCACCTTGAGGGCCAAGGACAGCGCCATGAGCCCGCCTGTCTTGATCTCGTTCTCCCGGAGGTCCAGTCTCAGGAGGCGGGGGCTCTCGGCGATGAACTCTGCCACAGCCACCGCGCCTGGGAGGGGGACCGCAGGGGCTGGCCAAGGGCCCCATGCCTGGCCGCTGGCCGGCCGCCCTGCAGAGCCCCGCTGGTCCCAGCGCGCCTGGCCCGCATCCTACCCTCGCATGTGAGCTTGGTTGAGGCAAGGCCGAGGCGCAGCACACTGCGGTTGCTGATGAGCCCATTCTTGAGGTTTCGTACCCCCTCGTTCCCAATGGGGTTGTGGCCCAGGTTCAGTGTCTCCAGACTCTGCGTGTGCGGCTGGGAGGCACAGGAAAGGTGAGGAAGGGAGCCGTGGGTGGAGGAAAGGCCAGAAAGTCTGTCAGGAAAGGAGCTGGAAAAAGGAGCCAAGGCGCATCCTCCTTCCTCTTGCCTGGCTTCTCAGCACAATCCTACCACAGGCCTGGGAAACAAGCCCCTCCTATGCCGAGTGTCCTCCCAAAGCCTACACTGCTCACTCCCCATCAGAATCATGGTGCCCCCAAACCACAGGCTGGCTCTGCCCTCACCAAGCCTGTCTCTTAATGGCTTTCAGGACCCGGAAGACAGCCTTCTCGTGGAAGGGGACTGGGCAGTAGCACACAAATGCCCCTCGCCTGAGAGTGTTTGGACCTGCTGGAATTACTTTATATGTTATGTGATGATCAAAAGACTAAAAACTTACTATGTGCTTTCAGAAATAACTTTTTAAGACAACATATTCAGTTTGTGCAAAGCACTGTCCTACACAGTCTGTTACAAAAAAATGCAATTACAGAAACGGCCCAGACAGGCAGTGGTGGCACAGGCCTTTAATCCCAGCACTTGGGAGGCAGAGGCAGGTAGATATCTGGTCTGAGACAAGCCTGGTCTACACAGCAAGTCCAGGTCAGTCAGGGCTACGCAGAGAAACCCTGTCTTGAAACCCCCCAACCCCCCCCCCCCCCAAAAAAAAGAATGAAAATAAAAACAGGGCCCAGGGCTGGTGAGATTGCCTGGGGTTCTAAGTTTGAAACCTGAAATATTTATACACAGTGGGAAAGAGAAAACTGTCTTTTGCAAGCTGTCCTCTAACCTCCCCGTGCAAACACACACACACAAGCACGTGCATGCGCACACACATGCACTCACTCACACACACACACCCAGTAAATGTAATAAAAGATTTAAAAATTAAACATGCATTGGGACCAGGCAGGATGAGGTCAATGAACAAGGCCCCTGGACTCACCAGCGCCATGCCCAAGAAGGCCATGCCTGTGTGTGTGAGCTGGTTGTTCCACAGTACCAGGGTCACCAGCCCCTTCCTCTGCTCCTTGAGACCCTCGCAGATGTAAGCCAGACCTAGGGGAGGCAGGTGGTCAGTGCCTCGTCCGTTCCTGAGAGCACCTCTGCTCAGCTGCATCAGAGAGATCTAGAGGCTTGGGCCTGACTTCTGACTAGCCCCCGGGCTGTGTAAGCTCCTATCAGAGCTATCCCTGCCATCTGTAAACTGGAGGACAGTACTGGGAGAGCTCACACTTGTACTCAGCATCTCCCACTTTAGCACAGGGCTGGGCACAGAGGGTCTGGGTAACAGCATGCACAGGAGCAGGAGGCAGCACACCTGAGTCTAGCACATGGTTGTTCCGCAGGTCCAGAATTTGCAGGGAGCAGTTGAACTTGAGCAAGTTGCCCAGCTGGGCTGAGTCCTGCAGGCCATTGAGCTTGTTGTCCGCCAAGTACAGTTCTCGTAGGTTCATGTTCATCTTTAGAGCTGTGGCTGGGGAGAGGGTGGGAGTGACTAGCCAGCTCATGTCCTTCGTTACCTACCTGCCAAGCAGCAGGCCTCAGGGACACAGACTTACCCAGCAGCATGAGGGGCCGCCCGGACAGGCTGGCATTTTCTAGGTGTAGCACTGCCAGGCTGCTGCGGATGCGTAGAGCGCGTGCCACAAAGGGTGCTGAGTGGTCCAGCAGTGGTGTGTTTCGGGCATCTAGGTACTGTAGGCAACTTGTCTGGTGGGTACAAGGCAGGGGATAGGTCATTTAGTAGTCCCAGCTGGCATCTGGGTTCTTCCCTGCCCCAGCCTTGCACTGTTGAGTCAGCCGGAGCTGCAACAGGACCGCTTCCCAAGCTCATGCTAAGGGGGAGGATGGTGTATTACTCTGTAGGAGGACAGAAGAGATGGGCCTGGGGTAGGTACCTCCTCACATTTTTCCTACTGGCCTGTGAGGTACTCACCTTGCGCATCATGTGGGCAGCAGCCTGCCAGCCCCGAGTGCCAATGTGCTTGTTGAAAGAGATGTTCAGGTGGGTGGCCGACTCATAGTACTCAATCATGTCAAAGAGGGCTGAGGCACCCTGGAGGCAGGTACATGTGGGCTTGGCCTCAGGTCAGGTGGCCAAGGGAAACACATGGGCTGTGCCACAGGAGGGGTGCTGAGCAGGCAGCAGCCTCAGGATGACAGGTATGTTCTGTATGACCCAGGAGGCTGGAGCGCTTCTCCCAGCTACACTCAAGAACACAGCCCTCAGAGGTTACAATTTCCAGATTCCCATCAGCCCCCTTAGTGTGAGAGCCAGGATGGCTCTTGGTGACCACACTCACCCCTCACCCTCCTCCCCAGGCCTCACCTTCAGGGCCCACCCTCGTCATATCAGATACCTGCTTCTGGTCTTCATGAGGCCCTGCCCTTGCCCTCTCCCCATCTAAGCCTCTAGAGGCCCCAGGAGCCTGGTGGCAGAGGGTACTCACATCTTCATCCAAGTTGGTTTGCTCCAGGTCCACGACTTTGAACTGCAGCCTCTTAAAGACCTCCTCCAGAGCCTCACAGGTCTTGTAGTCAAGCTTCTCCCCTGGGAAGGGGCAGGCATCTTTAGGTGGACAGTTCACACCACTATCACCAGTAGTCTCTGACTCCTGCAGAAACCACTGAACCTTGGCCACCCCTGCTATCCTTGGGGACACATACCTTTTAGGTCCAGGCAGTTGATGCGCTGCTCAAGATCTGTGAACTCCTAAGAAAGCAGGATGGAGCTGGTCAAGGCAGGTAAGATACCCCAGAAGTGGGGTGGCCTGACAGTGGGGGGAGCCAAGGTTCAATGGGCTCTGCCATGCTTTGCAGTAAGATGGCATCTGGAATGGGATTGGGCAGGGCAGCTGGATGAAGGCTCAGAGGACAACCGTGACTGGTTGTGAGCACCGAGGGCATGAGAGGAATCTGCCTGCAGCCACAGACCTCTCAGTGCAGCTGATGAAGTGAGGTTGAGGGCATCCAGCATGTCCAGGGAGATGCCTGGACTTGGGGAAGTCTGGCCCAAAGGGCTGAGATGGGCAGGCTGACAGCCACCCTGTGGTCCTCAGCAAAAGACACAAAGGCACTATATCAGGTGTCCCCAGACTCTCCCTATGGGGCTCACCTAACCCACACACATGCCAGGTCCTTCTCTGGGCTTCACTGTCACCTAAGAGCTGAGTACTGTGACAAAGCCCCAGGACAGAAAGGCTCAGGCTGGCTTGACAACATACTTGTCTGGTTAGGTGCAGGTCTAGTTGGCCCTCATCCTTGCCTCAGATGCCACACTGAGTGGCTGTCTTTCCTTGGAAGTGGCAAGGCCCCACCTTTGCCAACTCTGCACATAGCCCAGGAACTCAGCGAGGACAATGTCCCAGGCACCACAAGGGCCCCAGTGGAGGTAGGGCAAGGGCTGACCATAGGAAAGCAGGGAGGCTGCATTCACACTAGCTCAGACAGCCGTGTTGCCCGCATCCCTGAGGCAGCAGCCCCGCTTCTACAGATCTTTCCACAGGCTGACTGAACACAGGAGTCTTTTTTAAACCTTTTTGTCACATGCACACATATATGCAAGCCACACATATCACTGGGCTCATGTGAAAAACACAGACCTCTATTTCTAGCTAGCACATGGGTTCTGGCTAATCAAACTCAGGTTGTCAGGCTGGGCACCTTTACCTCTCAGCCATCTGGCCAGCTCATTTTGTAGCTGATAATGACCTTGAACCCCATCTTTCTGCCATCCACCCTCTAAGTGCTGGGAAAACAGGCAGCGCTAGCTTGTTTTAACTTCCTAAACAGCAGGGAGTATATAATCACATTTGAAGCACAGACTTAGGTTTTTGCTATTTTGTTCTTGTTTGTTGAATCAGGCCTTGGAGCCCAGGCTGATGCTTGGCTTATAACTCTCATGCCGTAGGAATGAATTTTGAAGTTTAGACTTAATTGACAAGATTAAGGCTTTTCTTTGAGGACAGAATTTCTTTAGGGCTGAAAGACTTGGTAATTATCATTTTATGTAATTCTGGACTGTTGCTAATTTCACAGCTGAACTAGGGATTTCTGCAGCTGTCCTTACACAGGTCCTGGGTGCGGGCAGGCTGGGCAGGTTCCAGGGCTGTGCTCTACACACACACACACACACACACACACACACACACTTTCTCCGTGAGTGTCCACAGCCTACATACCTGCAGCTGCCTGAGGAGCTTGGGGATTTGTCGGCAGTTCAGCTTCTGGCAGGCCTGCCTGTAGGCACTGATCACCTCATCCACCGTCACATTCTGTGCTGTGGGCAAAGGAGCAGGTTCAGAATCCACAGCTCTCAATTGCTGCCTTACAGCGCCCCCATCCCTCCCTCCAGACAGCGTATGACAGAGCCCCCGTCATAGGCACCACACAGGAAGATAGCACAGCCCTCCACAAGTCACTGGGGCTCTCAGGCAGCTACAGAAACACACACAACTCAAAAGACTTTTGCTTACAAGTTCCCTCCCTTACTACATGGGCAGCCCTAGTTCCTAGGTCCCCAGCAATGCCAGCCAGCACAGGGCCAGGCTTAGGGCAGGCGTTCGGCACAGCAGATGCTCTAGTTTCATTCCTGTAACAAAAGCACCACGGAGGAGTGTGTGGCTTCAGCTACAGCTTATATACAGTCCCTCACTGCAGCAAAGCCACTCGGCAGAAGTCACACCAGTCACACCCCACCCCACATCAGCAGCCAGGGGCGGAGGGGGTGAGTGTACATACGCTGCCAGCTAGCTCTCTCCTCCCTTACACAGATCAAGGTGCAGTCCATAAGCCATGTTGTCCATGTGCCAAGTGGACCTTCCATCTTACCTCAAGCGACAACCAAGAAAACCATGCACATAAGCACAGCCAGCCCCACTTGATCTAGACAACCCCTCAATAAAACTCTTCATTCATTCAAATTAACCCCCATGCTGGTTAGACAGACATCAAACCCAAAGACCTTTCCCACAGAGTGGAAGGAGAGAGCCAACTCAACCAAACTATCTTCTAATTCCACGTATGCCCTGAGAGAAGTGTCACCCCCAAAAAACAATATAAATAATGTAATTTTAAATTAGAGTTTTGTTTCTTTGAAATAGGGTCTCATCTTGTAGCCCTGGCTGTCCTGGAACTCTCTCTTTGTAGACCAGGCTGGCCTTGAACTCACAGAGATTTGCCTGCCTCTGCCTCCCAAGTGCTTGGATTAAAGGCATGCCTTTCTTGAAATGGCTGACCTCCTGCCACAGGTTCTGGAATGCTGGAATTACACATGTACATGCCACTTCATTCTACTCACTTTAATTTGATGGAAGAATGAGTGCTCACTTTGATCCCAAGAAAAGACAAAGCTCAGCCGGGCTGTGGTGGTGCACGCCTTTAATCCCAGCACTTGGGAGAGGCCAAGGCAGGGGAATTTCTGAGTTTGAGGCCAGCCAGGTCTACAGAGTGAGTTCTAGGACAGCCAGGGCTACACAGAGAAACACTGTCTTGAAAAAAACAAAACAAAACAAAAAAAAAAAAAAAAGAAAGAAAAGAAAAGAAAGAAAAAAACCTTGCCTTAGGGCACACAACTGGTACACAATACAGCCAGGATGTGAACTCCTCTCCCAGCTCCGGGCCTTCTCTCCTGAAATTCAGCTCATGGCTAACCACACCCCTCAGTCCACAGGGCCACAACCAGAGAATAAAGGAACAAAGAGACCTGTGAGAGCCCTCACAGAATGGGGGGTGGCTGTTAAATTCCGATGGAACACATAAAACAGAGCAGCCCCAAAGTCCATGCCCCTAAGGCTCTCAGGCAGCCCTCACACTTTTCTGTCTACCCAGATTTGCTTCTTCCAGACTTTTAGAAAAATAAATTTAAGCTAAGCATTACAGTTACTTAGGAGGCTGAGGCAGAAGGATCAAAACTTTAAAATGTAGTCAGCTTGGACTACAGAGAAAATACAAAGCCAGTTTAGGCAACTAAATGAGAACCTGACTGAAATTATAATAAAAAATAAATAGTAAACAAACAGCAGTAGAGCCCCTGCCTAGAATCCCCCTGTAAGGAGCTTAGGGCGTGGCTCAGTGGTAGAGCCCCTGCCTAGAATCCCCCTGTAAGGAGCTTAGGGCGTGGCTCAGTGGTAGAGCCCCTGCCTAGAATCCCCCAGTGAGGAGTTTCGGGAGTGGCTCAGTGG
>JADRCH010000201.1:2237505-2254363 GCA_019843965.1 Rhynchomys soricoides | reverse complement strand
CCCTGCCTAGAATCCCCCAGTGAGGAGTTTCGGGAGTGGCTCAGTGGCACAAAGCTCACAAATCATTCTAGTTTACCTCTTCAGAATCCCATGAACCTAGAAAACAACCAAAGTACACATTTTCTGACATCATGTACATACTTGAAGATTTTGGATGCTCACGACTATCTTGAAAATAGCAGCAATCACAGCCACTCCCACTGAGCCATTCAGGTGACCATAAAGAGAAGAAACATCAATAGCAGGTGACAATCTTAAAAGAAGGCTAGCTTATTTTAACTGGTATTTTTTCTAAGTCTATGTAATATTCTGCCTTTAAAGATCACTCTGGGGCTGGAGAGATGGCTCAGCGGTTAAGAGCACTGTCTTCCAAAGGTCCAGAGTTCAAATCCCAGCAACCACATGGTGGCTCATAAATATCAGTAATGAGATCTGATGCCCTCTTCTGGTGTGTCTGAAGACAGCTACAGTGTACTTACATATAATAAATAAATAAAAATCCTTGGACCGGAGTGAGAAGGAACAAAAACAAATAAACAAACAAATAAATAAATAAATATCACTCTGAGGAGTCCCAAAGTTTACAGAGTGCACCAGTGAAGCTGGTTCAATCAAAGGCCACAGGTCTAGGCCAGTGACATCAGTTAGGGTGAAGCTGGGCCTGGACTAATACGGGCTGCTTTGTCAACATTGGTAACTCTAAGCCTTGTATTGTCAACAAGAAGCAGACAACAGTAAAGCCTGGTGTAGGGATACAGACATATAATTTTACATACTCAGGAGGCTGGGGCAAGAGGAGCTCAAGGCTAGCTTGAGCTACAAAACAAGCTTAAGGGCAGCCTGGGCAACTCAGTGAGACCCTGACCCAAGAAAAAATTAAAGAGAGCTGGGGATACAGCTCCCAGCACCATACTAAAGATACATGGCTGGAGAAATGGCTCTCTTCTGGCTGTTCTTCCAGAGGAGGGGTCCAATTTCCACCACCCACAGGGTATGTGTCTGTAACTCCGGTCCCAGGGGATTGGATGCCCTCTTCTGGCCTCTGTGAGCACCAAATATGCATGTGACAGACAGGCAGGCAGGGAACAACTGCCATACATATACAAAATAAATAAAAATGACAACTACATTTTATCAATTTCCTACCTTCTAAGTGGTGACAGACACAGTTAAAGACACAAGAGTAGGGGTTCAAAGCCAGCCCCTGATGCATGTCTTGGTGGCTCTGGCCTACCCCAGCTGGCTTCACACCACCTAGAATCATCAGTATGACCCAGAACATCACCGGTGGGGTTAGAGAAAAAACTGATGAGCAGCTTGGAAGTGGACATATTAATCATTATGCACCTGTATTTACTTAAAGGTAAGGAAGAGAGAGGCAGGGTTCAGGTGATAGCTCATCGATCAAAAGCCCTAGCTATTCTTGCAGAGGACCTGGGTTTGGTTCCCACCACCTACAACAGACAGCCGAAACTGTCTGCAACTCCAGCTCCAGAGGATCCAACATCCTGTTCTGGCCTCCAAGGGTACCTGCACAAATATGGTGTACATATATACACTCCGGCACATACACGTAAAATAAATCAATCAATCAGAGTGGTGGCAGCACACACCTTTAATTCCAGCACTTGGGGGGCAGAAGCAGACGATCTCTGGGTTTGTGGCCATCCTGATCTATAGAGCCAGTTGTCTCAAAAACAACATAATAAAACAGACAAAGAAACCAACAAATACATCTTCTGGGGAAAAGATAACCGAGGCTCTGACTTGGTATAGTGTTTGCTATGATGAGATACCCTGCACAACAGAACAGGAGAGGCACACAGTGGCTTTGATAGCCAGTCTGTGGAGATGCAGTGCAGGCAGGGATTCTGTGGGGCACACCTCAGGTGTGTCTACTCAACCCAAATTCAAGTGCCAAGGGAGGCTGGCTGCCAACTCAAGTGGTTGTCAGAGAGGAAGGGGAGACTGGCGTGACTGTGTGTGTTCCAAAGAAGGCTGTGCTGGAGTTGGACCCATCGAGGTGACAACTTAGATTAAAAGCCACATTCTAGGGGCTACAGAGATGGCGCAGAGGTTAAGAGCACTGACTGCTCTTCCAGAGGTCCTAAGTTCAATTCCCAGCAACCGCGTGGTGTCTGACAAAAATCTAAAATAAAATAAATAAATCTTTTTTTTTTTTAAAAAAAGTCACATTCTAATATCTGTCCTGCCAAGACTGGACAAATGACCCCAGCAACCTCTCTGAAAGGACACCCAGTTTCAGGGGTTAGTGACATGAGGTGACCAGAGAAGCAGCTGGCTTTCTGTCAGGAGGGACACAGCTGGAGAGTGAGTGGAACCTGCTCACCTGTGGTTTGTTCCTTCCAACACGGGAGCCCCTTAGAAAGATCAAGTGGACCCTCAACTCATGACCCTTGTGCCCTTGTGCCTCTCAAGCACTAGGATTCCTTGCATGGCTAAGGACTTTCCACAGGTGACTTCATTTAGTCAGGTCTGGGACAGATCCCCAAGATAGGCACACTTCCATCTTATGCAAGGAAGCCTGCCAAGGGCCAGGCATCTGCCCAGTCACAAAGCCAGAAGAAGCAGGGCTCGGAAACAAGAAGCCAGCTCTGTCTTCTTACTGCCTCAGCAATGGAGTTAGGTGGGCAGGAATAGAAGCCCTGCTATTCAAAGAAGCCACCAGGGACATCTGAGTCCTTAAGAGGACCCTGTGGCATGGCTGGCAAGCAGAGCCTCAGCAGTGGGCCCACCTATCTCCAGGGACAGGCTGCTGTGGCTCTCACAGAAACAGTGAGAAATCTGATGCTAAGCATCAAGTGACAGGTGGCCAGGAAACATGACCTCACGTGTGCACACAGGTGCAAGGGTGGAGATGCAATTCAAGGTCAGCGGGGCACAGGAGGTGGGGGGCAGCACCATCAAGTCATCCCCAGCAGCTGGGAACTGGTAGGAAATGGGCATCTTGTAGGGGTTCCCAGAGAGAACAACAATGGGGGTAGAGTGCACATAGTCCAGAGGCAGGGCTGCTCACTAACCTGCACCCCAACTCCATGCTGTCCTTATTGGGAACGATCTCTCTGGTCCCTGGTACCCACCATGGACAGGGGAACCTGGTGGGCCGGGCTCAGAGAACACTGTTTCACTTGGGAGGTCCCAGCTAGGGCCTGACTGAATGTTAATGAGGCCCTAGGTGATTTGTGGGCACCACCCTGAGAGCCCCCACACTTGGCAACACTGTGTTGCTATTATGGAAGGAAGAAGAAGAGGCCAGCTGGCAATGGAGAGCCGGGTGGTTCCCCAGGCTCCCGCCACAGGGCTCCTTCATTCAGCAGGCACCACCCCCCAGCCCTATGGGAGCCTTGGGGTGGAGACACAGAGGACAGCACAGCAGCTGGCAGCAGTCCTTGGAATAGTGTGTGTCAGGAGCTGGTGATTGGGGCAGACCACTGCAGAGGAAGGCAACACTGAAGGCCTTGGGAGAGAGAGGCCACTGAGGAGGGGAGCAGGGCAGAGCAGGACTGCTTAAGATTGTTCATCCCCCATGGCAGACTACTGGGACTGGCAACCAGAAGCATTCAGTGAAGCGTGCTCAGAGGTGGATAGATGCCATCTCATGCCAAGGTTTTGGTGGCTACCAAGGGGCCTGAGGTATGGCTGGGAAGCAGGCACGGTGGGGTGTTCCCCCTTCCCTCCCCCCAGGAGCACCACAGAGGCCGGCAGCTCCAAGAAGCCATCTTCCAGAGCAGAGGCTCTAGGAGAATGCAGGGCACAGATGGACCGTGCAGGTTCTCCAGGCTCACTGCACCAAGGCCAGGACTTGCTGATGGCAGAGGCCAGGCTCTACCAGATACTGCTGCTGGAGTGACAACTGTGGCTGCACCAGGTGAACAACACACACTGATACACTCATGCCAGGCTGTCTCAGGAGCTTCCTCTGCAAACTTGGGTCAACCCCTCAAACATTTTCCTCAAGTGAGTATCTCACTTCCACTTCAGAGGAGGAACATGAGGCAAAACAGTTTTGTGCTCAGATGTTGAGCTCTGCAAGGACACACGGAAGCTGCTTTCTAGAAAGAGGACGAGCTAGATGAGCTGAATGAAGGGTGTCGTGGAAAAGACAGTGTCTCACTATATAGTGTCAAGTCCTAAAGAAACCTGGGACACTCTTCTCTCCATACCCATGACTCTTATTTCCTGAACCCCTATCCTAAACCCTTCCAGCCCAGGAACTGGGCTTCTCTTTCTCCAGCTTCAGATTCCTATCTAATTCGGCCATTTTGGCCACACACTCTCTTGGCTCCTGGTCCCCTCTTTGCCTTCTCTCCTCTCTCTTCTCTTCCTCCCCTCTCCATGACCCTGATCTATTCTGCTGGCCATGTTTAGTCTGGACTCTTCGAGGTGCCTCTGTTGTTTTTCTGCATCATATCTATAATAAGACCTTCTCCGTGACCATACATAGGACTGGTTGCATCCTCATTCTCATTCATATGGCCCTAGCTATCCTGAAATGCGCAGGTGATTCCCCACTTCAGCCTCGCAATCCTGAGACTAAAGACGAACACCACCATGCTTGTCCAACTTCTCAGGACTGAGGCCTGTGTGGTATTCAGACATTTACTCACTTAGAAAAACCATGGTGGCTCACACCTTTAATACTAGCACGAAGAAAGCTAAGGCAGAAGGATTAACTTGAATTCAAGGCCAGCCTAGGTTCCAGAGTAAGGGGGACTTTGTGATGATTCAGTTTTAAGTTATGATGTGTTTTAAGTTTAAATCACTGTGCTTAAGAGAACAAAAACACCTCTAACCCGTGAGCCCCACCTGCCCAGGGACAGACAGCCTCGTGGAATGCTGGCTGCCCAAGTGCACAGGATGTGCTTGGTCACACGTAGGGCGGAAGTACCTGAGGATGTATGCCCCCAGTTGGATGAAGGCAGGAAGTACATAGCCTTGTGGGCTTTGTCTGTATAAGCCTCTGATTAATGTAATTTGGTGCCATTTTCTGGGAATCCAGGTATGGACCTGGCCACTGGCCACCATCCTGGCCAGTATTTAATAAAGCTTGCTTCGACATTTGGCTCAAAAATTGTGGTAGTATTCTCATCTGGTGGGATTAACAACTTCACATTAAAATTGGAAAGAAGAGAAAACTAAACTTCTATGCCCGGCTGGGATCTGTTCCTCAAGAGGTCAGGTTCTTGGCATAGTGCTTGAGAGTGAAATCCAGTGATTCGAGTGATACACAGAGGGGAGGAAAGACTGTGGGGTGCAGTGAGGCACCACGCTCAGTGAGAGGTCCAGGTTCCTTAGCAAGCCTTCAGGCTACGACTGCACTCTGCCTGCTGCCCTGCCCTCCCATAGCCGTCCAGAGCACACACTGCCTCTCTGAGGAACACCTGTATTCTCTCCCACAGTGGGTCTGCAATGGGCATTAGAGATTCCAGGCCTCCACACCCACCTCAAGGCGAAAGAACAGAGCAGAGTGGGAAGCTGTCTGATTTCTGAGCTGGAGTCCTAAACAGTACAGTGTCACACCCAGCTAAGTAAGTCCAGGTCGCAAACAACATGGCAAAAATTGTGGACTTGCCTTTCTTGTGAGCCTGGTGAAGTCAGACTAAGGCTGCCAGCAGCTCTAAAAATGAGAGGTATTTGAAGCCCCACTGGAAGAGAGCTCCCGTCTCACACATGCTGAGACAAGGTCCACGCCTGGTACCCTGAGGACCCTGGGGGTTGGGGGGAGGGTGAATGGGAGTTGGAGTAGTGTGGAGGGCTGCTGTGGCCGGGGTACGACTCCTGGGGGGGGTCTCTTCTGATTCCCACCCAGCCTTCTAAGAGTCTCTTCAGTACTATCCATTATTATTATTTTTTTACACTAGGTGGCCATGAATGAACCTGGTGTCTCTAAGGCTGGCCTTGAGCTCCTAATCTTCTGCCACCACACACACCTGGCTACTGAGTCTTGTAAGACAAATAGTTACACAGGAGTAGTCTGATCATGTAAAACTGCAAGATGTGTCAACAACTAAAAGCTGGCGGTGGGGGATGCACATGTTGTTGGGCAGACTGGGACAAACAAATAGAACCCTTTTTATTCGGCAAAGCCAGTCTGAGGCACATAGGCACAGACCATCTCATCCAGAACCCACTCTCAGATGCTCACGCTGAAGGCTCACTAGCATGTAACTGGCACCAATGAGGCCCGCAGTTCGCTCATGTCATGGGCGCTCCGGTGCCACGGAGAATGTAACAATGTCTGAGACAGGTTAAAGGTGAAATGCAAGGTGTAGAATGAGAGTGAAAACCTAGGCATGATAATCAGGAGCACCGACTTCCAGGCAACTAACTGTTCAGCCTCACTGCTACCACCCTGTCTACCCCACCCACAAGCTCTCCAACCCTGCCTGAGGCAGAGACCACCAGCCGGGCAGGGCTCACCTATGCTCAGTGCTTCAGAAGATGAGAGCCCAGGAGGTAGGCAAGCCTACCTCCTCTTGTCATTACCGTGTTCAGACATGATGCTGGCATATGACCTGCTGTGGTAACAAGTCCCCTGCACAGGGACTAACACCCCAAAATGAGGGGGGCCCCAGCTGAGGAGGGGCTTCATCTTCTCTATTTGTGCACCTAGCTTCCTTCCTGTGTCCTGTAACCTCAACCAACCTGTCCCTCAGGCCTCAGCTCCCAGCTCCCACAGCACCTGCTCTTGGAGGCTTTACAGCCTGGGCACACATCTCCAGCCTGTAAGGGTCTGACTGTGGCTCACTCCAGTCCTAGAGCAAAGCTGAGTATGTGGGTGGGGTCACGAAAAACAGTAAAAAGTTTCTGAACTTGCAATAACCAAACTCAGTAAGACACGAGTGTGTAGTAACACATGCTGCTGGAGCTCTCTCCTGCAGCTTTACTGCAGCCTTAGCCCTGAACACACAAGCACACCTGGCATTCACAACTCATGCTGTCACACCATGTAAATGCCCATGCTTGCTGCCTGGAACACCTCAGCTCAGATCACATGTGTGAGCTGGAGCTTTCAATGAGCACACAAGGCCTTCTGCTCATACAGAAACATAGCAGCTCACGATGATGTATGCTAACATTTCTGACCATCATCCCAAAGCAGGTGGGGTATGCACAGCAGTCGTGTACTGTGTTAAACAGCATACTGATCCCATTCGTATACAAATGTTAATATTTTCTTTTGCACACGCAGAGGTTAGAGGTCAACCGCAGGACCACAGGAGTTGGTTTTCTCCTTCTACCATGTAGGTCAGGAGAATCAAACCCAAGCCAACAAACAGGCTTGACAGCAAAAGATTTTCCCTCTGAGCCATCTTGTGTGCCCTGTTTCAGTTTTTAGCTATTTCAAATAAAGTAGGGGCTAAAGAGATGGCTCAGTGGTTAAGTGCATTTGCTGTTCTTTCTCAGTATCTCCAGGTCTGTGGACCCAATGCCCTCTTTCTTCTGGCCTCCACAAGCACTCCCATTGCATGCACTCAGACACAGACAAAGGCCTCTTGGGCAACTGTGGAGATGCTGCTGATCTCCTGTCTCCCACACCTCCCTTTCTGGTTACAGGAACAGGTCTGTCCTAGTAACTACTTTACCTTTAACATGAGACTAGGTACAGAACTTCATCTGGCCGGGTGAATGTTTGAACAACTTTGAGAGTACATCTAGCCTGGTACTGAGGTGAGGCTAAGCTCACCACAGGATTGTCACTGACCAACGCTTTCTGCTGGACTACAAGCAGGCTTTCCTCTATGGCCCCAGCAGGATTTGTGCACCTGAAGACACTGGTGACATTCTGCTTTGGGACACAAATGCATCTTCACAACAGAGGAAACAGTGACCCACTGAGGACATCCAGTTGGGAGTCAGACTTTAGCTCCTTCTATAGAAGCTGCCTGTGCCAATGACCTTGAGGCCAGGCTTGTGTCACCTAAGACACAGCAGCAGAGGGAAGGTTCTAGAGACAGAAAGTGTAAAGTGTAAAGTGTGGTCCAATAGCAAGGTACTGACCACTCTCATTTGCCTCATATCCCTGATGGCCAGAAGACCCAAACTGTTGTGGGCCCTGCACCTTATCTAATGTTTGGGTCTCCATATCCAGAAAACCACCAAAGACACACACACAGAGACTTCTAGAAGCAGTAAGTGAGCCAACTCAGTAAGAGTGGAAGCAAAGGGTTAGTGCTTTGTAAACAACAGCAGTCATCATCACAGTCCAAGGCCAGACACTGTGGTGACCGACCGGGTAGTGGAAGAGCAGAGCAAACATAACTCTTACTGCAGAGAGAGGGAGGCCCGCACCTGTCTCAACCCAGCGGCATCTCGGAACACTGCTTGTACACCCATTGTTTACCCTTAAATATTTACCCAGGGCTGGGTAGCTGAGGGTACACAAGGGAAGACCTGGAGACAGGCAAGGTTGTGAGCACCAGGGGAGGCATGGCAGGACAGAGTACCCTAAGGGAGCCAGCGGGGAGGCTAGGGGTGTATGTGTTTAGAAAAGGTTGTAGCCTAAGCAGGTGGTTTGTCCACTCAGATTGGGCACTGGGTAAGGCTGAGGAACAATCTCTCAGTTTGTCCATGAGCAAAACAGCTGCACTGCCCCCAGAAGGTAAAGCTCTGTGCTCAGGCCCCGAAGGGCTCAGCTGCTCAGAGGCAGGGCAGACTGGACTGAGTCTTCCAAATCCAATGCCATCTTCTGGTCTCCGTGGGCACCAGGTACACCACATGGAAAACACACACACACACACACACACACACACACACACACACGCCAACCCAAAATGCTGGGTATGGTGGTGTGCCTTTGTAATCCCAGTGCTGGGGAAGCAGAGACAAGCAGACCTGTGTAGGGCTCACTGGCCACCCAACCTAGCCTACCTGTCGAGTTTTAGGCTAATACAAGATCTTGTCCCCCCCAAAAGGCGGCCAGCCCCTGAGATTGCAGTCTGACCCCTGACCTCCAATCCCTGTCACTATTCATCTACAGGCCCATGGCGGCCCCATGCTGCCCTAACTGCTCCTACAAAATTCCATGCATTGTTGTTGGCCCTGTCCACCTTCTGTAAGGGGGTGCAAAGCAATGTGCCATCCCCTCTTCAAAACAATAGCTGGCCCAGTCCTTGAGCCTCTGTGGCCTGGGGCCTCTCATTTCTCTAAGTAGCAGCCCTGACCAGAGTAGGGAGTGGACAGTGGACAGTGACCCATCTTCTGGACTCCTGACATCAGGGCCTTATCTGTTCCCTTTGCCAGAGGCATTACATGGGTTCAGATCTTTAGGGAATGACTGAGCTTGAGGCTCCAATGAGAACAGGACACTGAAACCCACTTCTTCATCTCTATCCCATACCTCACCAGGGAACCTATGGTGTCCTACAGGATGATGTTGCCATTAGTATCCACATGACAACCCGTAATCAGTGATGGGCCTCAGTGCAGCCTGGGAAAGCACCTAACAGGGTTTGGAGTTAAGGAAGGACTGGCCACCAGAGAGCAGATCTTGCTAAGTCTTTCTGAAGAAAAGTCAGGTGGGCTTGAGGAGGAACAGAAAGAAGGGAAAGTGAGAAGCACTGGGAGAGAAAGAAGGCCCTCATGCTGGAGCCTGAGTGGCATCACTTGCCCACTGAGAGTCAAGAATTCCAGCACAACACATGTGGCACATGCCAAGAAGTTGGCTCAAAGGGTAAAGGTGCTTCCAAACAAGCCTGATAATCGGTGTTCAATCCCCAGGATCCCCATAAAGGTGGAATGAAAGTATGGACTCCACAAAGCTGTCCTCTGCTCTTTACGTGTACCATGGCATGTTTCCCCACATCACACTCATGTACAGACACAAAGTATACCAGCAACACTGTAAACATCAGAAGGAAAACAGTTTACACCTGCCTGTGCAGAGCTAACATTTCTCTACACAGTGATATCTGAAATACGAATGTTAACGCAGCAATGACCTGAGGCCTGTGAGAATGACCTGAGGATGACCCTGCTCCTTTCCCAGCTAGAGTCTGCATTTCAGAACTCCCCTCCCAGTAGCGACCCATAGGCCTCACTCCACTGTGCAGCTTGCACGATCTTGGGTTTACCTTAGCAGCCCACGAGCCTACCCAATGCTTCTCAGGAGCAATGCATTACCTCATTACCAAAAAGAAGGAAAAAACAGAGGGCCTTTAGACATCTTTTCCCTGTGTATGCTGGAATTCACTCTGTAGACCAGGCTGACCTCAAATTCAAAGATCTGCTGCATCTGCCTCCCAAGACCCTTTCAACTCACCACAAACAGATAAAGGCCTACTGCTAAATCATTTTTTTTTAAAAAATACTTTTTGTTTTGAAAACTCCCTCTGTAGACCAAGCTGGCACTGAAATCAGAGACCTGCTGGTCTCTGCCTCCAGGGTGCTGGGATTAAAAAGTATGCACCACCATCTGGGGCTAAAAAGATTTATTTTTAAGAATTTTATGTCCTTGTATTTGTTAATACATGGGGCCCATGTGACTGCAGGTGCCATACCCCCATGGGGCGTTTAAACCACTTCAAAGCTGAAGTAGTCTGATATGGTGCTGGGAACTGAACACAGGTCCTCTGGAAGAGCAATATCTGCTCTTAACCATTGAGTCATCTCTACAGTTCATGTTGAAACACTTAAACAAAATTTTGCTGGGTGGTGGTGGCACATGCCATAATCCTAGCACGAGGAGGCAGAGGCAGGCTGAGTTCCAGGCCAGCCTGGTCTACAGAGCAAGTTCGAAGACAGCCAGGACTAAATAGAAAAACTCTGTCACAAAAACAAACAAAACAAAAACAACAACAAAAATAAAAGGTATGGTATGATATTATGTGACCCACATAATGTGCAGGGGCCCACAGGTCAGAAGAATGTGCCAGATCCCCATGGAACTGGCAGTTGTGAGCTGAACAAAGTGCTAAAATCAAACCTAAATCCCATGGAGAAGCACCCAGTGCCCTTAACTGCTAAGCCATCTCTCTGGTCCCTAAATATTTCTCTTTTTAAGGGATCTTCAGTAAGCACTCACTCAACTCTACATCTGTGTCATTCCTGTTTTCTGTAACTTTCTTAAAGCAGCTGGGACTGAGCCTGAGGCTTTGTGCTTGCTAGGCCAGGACCCACCACTAAGCTATATCCCCAGTCCATTTGTTTGTTAGTTTTTTGAGACAGGGTCTCACTGGGTAGCCCTGGCTGTCCTAGAACTCACTCTGTAGACCAGGCTGGCCTCGAACTCAAGAGATCTGCCTGCCTCTGCCTCCCCAGTGCTGAGATCAAAGGTGTGCACCACCACATCCAGCCTCCAGTCCATTTCCACACCACTTTTTTGAGACAGGGTCTGGCTAAGGTACTCAGGCTCACTCTACAGCCAGGTGCTGGACTTATGATCTTCTTGTCTCCACCTCCCAAGTAGTTGGACTACAGGCCTGTGCCATATTGTTGTATGATTCATAATTTATATGACTCATTTGCTGTCTTAACAGGGAATCCCTAATGGACGGTGTCTTAGGGTTTCTATTCCTGCACAGACATCATGACCAAGAAGCAAGTTGGGGAAAAAAGGGTTTATTCAGCTTATATTTCCACGTTGCTGTTCATCACCAGAGAAAGTCAGGACTGAAACTCAAGCAGGTCAGGGATCAGGAGTTGATGCATGGAGGGATGTAACTTACTGGCTTGCTTTCCTTGGCTTGCTCACCTGGCTTTCTTATAGAACCCAAGACTACCAGCCCAGGGATGGTACCACTCACAAGGGGCCCTCCCCCCTTGATCACTAATTAAGAAAATGCCTTACAGCTGGATCTCATGGAGGCATTTTCTCAGTTGAAACTCCTTTCTCTGTGATAACTCCAGCACAAAACCAGCCAGTACAGACAAGTCTGTTTTATTCACCTCTGTTCCATTTAGTAATGAATGAGTGGATATCTGTGTCCTTTAGTTCCTAAACTTCATAAGGGATGCTGGTGTCAACTGGTCAAGAGGCTGAGGCAGAAGGATTGTAGAGAATTCAAGGCCAGCAGGACTACAGAGTGAGACTCTACTCCAAAACAAAACCAAACCAAACCACACATATGCCCAAAAGACACCCAAATATAAACAGCACTGGCTCCCTCGCTGAAAACAGCAGCATGAACACAGAAGTACTTTACTGCTTTGGTGAACGTCATGGGAGCCTTGGCCCTCGTGGTCTCTGTCCAGAAACACAAACTGAACCTGATGGTTCAAATGTTTCCACCCTGTGACCTTGAACTTGTTCAAAAGCCACTCAGGGGAAAAAGGAAGGTTTAAGGACTGGTTATTTCAGCGCTGGTCATCTCTGTGGCTGAAAATGGAAAGATACCGGCTCAGCAAAGAGGAATAGAAAGTCAGAAACAGCCGGGTGAGGCACCGCAGTTCACGTAGTTCACAATGCATTTTAAAGAGTGCTTTTAGTTTTTTTTTTGTTTTTGGATATTTTTGGGGGAGGGGGGGTGTTGGGGGGTGTTCAAGAGCTGTAAACCAGGCTGTTCTTAAACTGTGGCAATCCTCCTGAGTGCTGGGATGACAGGCATGAGCCATCATACCTGGCTATATCCTGAGTTTTGAGTCATACCTCATGTAGCCCAGGCTAGCCTTGATCCTTGTCTCCCCCTCCCAAATGCTGGCATTACAGGCATAAGCTATCATGCTTGGCCCTTTAGGAAGACAAGGTTGGCCTGGTGGCACACGCTTTTAATTCCAGCACACCTAAGGAAGAGGCATGCAGAGCTCTCTGACTTTGAGGACAATCTAATCTACAGCCTGGGCTGCATAGTGAGACCCTGTCTCAAGGGGAAAAAATTAAAAATAAAAATGGGAAGATGACATGAAAAGGTGCAGTTTTGAACTTTCCTGCCACAGACCAGCAGTAGTCTCATCTGCCCCTCTCTGTGGCTGGGTACCATCCAGAGACACTGGAAGGAAATCACACCCACCTCACAAGAGCCCAGCATCCAGCATCCTGAATATTCTGTTGGTGGTGCTTGTGCTAGTGCTGGTATGAGAGAGGGTGGAGAGGGAGTGGGAGAGGGAGAGGGTGAGGGAGAGGGAGAGGGAGTCAGCATATGGGTCCTCACAGGTGGGTGGTCAGGTCCCAGGAGGAGGCACTGAGAGGAGGTTATGGGAAAGGCTGGGGGTGAGGAAGCTGGAGTTCTGCCCTGTTAAGTGCTGTTGGTGGGCCGGGGGAGAGGGGAGTTGCACCTCTGTCCTACAAGTGGGATGACAGTTGAGTTTTGAGAAACCTCCTTACAGGGGAAGGACTGGAACCACACACACTGGCAAAGGGCCTACGTTGCTACAGTGGACCAATACCCTGGCCTCTGACAAAGGGCAAATTAAGAGCAGATGCCCTGTGTCCTGGCACTTCAGTTTTGAACTGCATTTTCCAGCAGAGTGGTGGGATACCAGAGGAAGGTGGAGTATCCATCTACAAGCTTTTTTTGAGCCATCTTGCTGTTCTTGGGGCCATTGAGACCAACCCCATCCACCAGTTCCTTCCCCTACCACCCTATCAAGTTCTGGTGAAGCCACAGATAATGCCACGTGGCATGGACTTGGAAGAAACAGTAGTGCCAGGAAAATGCCCTCTGGCCTCTGACACAGTCTCAAGAACCCCAGGAGACTGAGAGAAAACGTTTGTTGGTTTGAGCCAGCTGTGTCCACAGGGCTAGACAGATGTGATGTGGGGGCACTGCTGCAGTTCAAGGAAGCTGGTGCTAGAGGACCAAGTAAGTTCAGTGGCAGCCAGGAAGGTAGGCAGAGATGGGTCACAGTAGAGCTCTGGGCTTTGGTGGCAGGTGGGGGACAGATGATATGAAGTAAAGGGAGGTGACAGGCTGCTTTTCAAGACCTTCATGGCTGCAGTTTACGTAACTACAGGGAGCAGCTGGCTCTTACACTGCACTCAGGATGACAGGGTCCAAAAGACTGAGGAGACAAAGATGTGAACAAATCCCAGTTCCAGATACACCTCGAATCCCAGGAGGCTAAGCTCTTGAGTCCCAAGCCAGCTTGGGCTCTATAGTTAGATCGTCTCAAAAATAATACAAGGGCCAAGTGTGGTGGTAAAAACCTGTGATCCCATCGCTTGAGGGGCAGAGACAAGAGGATTGGGAATCCCAGATCAACCTCAAGTTACTTATAAGTTTGAGGCCACCCAGGACTGCATGAGACTTTAATTTACAAACAAACAAATATACACATGAAAGGGCCAAGAGTGGTCATACACCTACAACCCCAGCACAGATAAGGCAGGAAGTCGCTAAAAGTTTGAGGTCAGCCTGGGATACAGTGATACCCAGTCTGAAAAACACATACATTGGGGGGGGGGGGGGGCAGACAAGGAGAGAGGGAGGGCTGATCATCTCACCCCAAGCCTGTTCTGATCTTAGGTGCTCCAAGGTCCCCACAGACACACTCTGTCAAACACCCTTCGGTTTTCCCAAGGGTTGAAGCCTGTGCCTTCAGGCCTAGTGGGGGGACGGCCACAGTAGCAATGTGAGGCGGTACTATGGCAACTAGGGAGGAGGGCAGCACCGTCTGGGGATTCGGGAGAGGTGGTGTCATCTGAACCAAGTGGGAGAATGAACAGGACCAAGAAGGCAGGGATCAGTAGGGGCACCTCAGTCTGAGGGTACGTGGGGCAGGGAGTGGGGCACCGGTGTGGACTTCATCCTGTAACTCGGAAGACACCCCAGGGGAGGGCAAAGTGTCAAAATCCTCCTGGAGAGCCATCCCACACTCTGAGACCTGGGTGGCTCTGGCACCCCAGCTGGGTCCAGACCCTGCTTCCTGCTACTTTGAAGATGACCTAAGTCAGTAACACAGTCAAGATCTGGTAAGGGTTTAGTACAAAACCGAGTGTCCTCCTTGCTCCCCAGTTAATACCAGCAGCAGCAGCAGCAGCAGCAGCAGCAGCAGCAGCAGCAGCAGCAGCAGCTTCTCTACCGTCACCATGCTACCACGGAAAAGCCAGAAAAGCCAACCTCTGCTGTGGAGGCTTGCCTTCATCTTCTGGCAGCGCCTCCTTCCCCAGCTCCTTCTCCTCTCTGGGGAATCAGTCCCAGTGGCACTCTGCACAGGGCCCTGGGACTACAAGGATGACAGCTGTAGCCCCTGAGATTGAAAGGAAGAAGGGAGGGGTGTGTGTGAGATGGCCATAAGTCTGAACCCTTGTGTCTCAAGCTGCAGCTTGCTAGTCGGGTCACCCATCCAAACTGAGGGAATCGGATCCCTGCTGGAATCACCAGCCTACAGGCTCCTGCTGGGAAGGGAGAGGGTGCTGGGCCAGTTACATGAGCACAGAGAGCAGTGGCAGCAGACACTTCCCAACTGCCACCCCCAAGCCTCAGGCAGCTTATTCTTGCAGCTACCTGGAGGAAGGGAAGGGAAGGGAAAGACAACACGTGAGGTTGACTGTACACCACCATCACTGTCTAGCCCTGCCCATTATGGAGGCTGGATCTCCACTATGAAGGGCTAGTATCTCCAAGGAACCTGGCCTTCAAAGAGCTTTCCCGATGTGGGGACACAGCCAAGCCCCGTGCCTCTCTCTCTAAGAACTCCGCACCCAGCCTCGAGCTCCTTCCTAGAACCGGGGGCTCCCATATCACCACCCAGAGACACCAGCTGCTTATGCAGATGCAGCCCTCAGAGGAGACAGGCCAGGACCTATAGTGGCATCCAAAGGCACCATGGAGCACTCCACAGAAGGGCTCCCACAGCACTGATGGGCTGTGCCTTGCTGCATGCTTCTCTTTACCAGCTTCCTGCTTCTCCCCCTCCCCAAATCAAAACAATTTGACTGAAAACTCCAAGGCATTCTGCCAAAAAGGGAAACAGAGGCACAGGAGAACCCATCCAAGGTCGTGCATCCTGGGTGGAGGAGTTGATGGCACCCTCAGGCCAACTGCTCTTGGCCACAAGTCACCTGCTTTCTTCACAGCAAGAGGAGGGAGGCAGAGAGGTCAGGTCACTTTGAGAAATGGAGCCACATTTAGTCTGTACTGCATGCTTGTTTGTTCTAGTACAGATCAAAGTCACCCTCAGCCAACAAACTACCTACTGAGGCAAAGAAGCTAACAAGCCACGGCCTCAGTGCAGAGTGATGGTCACTGGGTCCCTTGCTACCTCTGCTGCAATTGATATTTTCCAGATGCAGAAGGAAATCCACCTCAACCTCCACATTTTCTAACCAAGGACCCTTGAACCAGAACTGCTCTAGAATAAGAAACTTTCCAGATTTAACAAACGACAAGGTATCAATGTGACACAGAATTCTGAGGAGACTGTGGAGTTACAAGAGGTCACGTGGTAGTCTCCGAAAGTTAAAAAAAAAAGCTCTCACAGGCTTGGGTGGGTCATACTGGAGATCAAAAACGAGCTAACAGAAGAGGTGGGAAGGCCACAGAGCGCCTAGGGGTGGGGGCGTAGGCGGGCGGGCACTGGGATCTCACGGGTATAACACTAGCCAGCAGTGGCTCAGACTAAAGCCAGTTACTGCTGCATGAGAAGGCAGGTTGTAAGGGAAACACTACCTAGCATGCAGGAGACCCTGGGTGCAATAAAACTACAAACTACCAGGCATGGTGACCCCTGCATACAGCCCTGGAGGATGAGGCAGAACTATCACAGTACTGCACACCTTTAGTCTCAGAACTCAACAGAGAGAAGCAGAAGGATCTCCGAGTTTGAGGCCTGCCTGGTCTATATAGAGTTGCCAGCCAAAGCTACAGAGAAATCTTTTTTAAAATAATAACTTATGCTGGGCGGTGGAGGCGCACACCTTTAATCCCAGCACTCAAGAAACAGAGGCAGATGGATCTCT
>JADRCH010000201.1:2175546-2237405 GCA_019843965.1 Rhynchomys soricoides | reverse complement strand
CACACACACATGCAAACCCCTGCAGTCCCCAGCTCCCGTTACTCAGGTGTTTCTGCAGCCTTGCTTAGCCTCACCTGTGGCCTCCCAGGCTGCTTTTTCTACCCTGTACACTACTTCTAGCTGATTCTGGCACTAGTACCCACATGCCTCAAGCTGGGACATACCAGGCTGACTCCTAGGACTCACCAGCTGTCGGTACCCAACCTCAACTTCTCATCATAGGCCTCAGCACTAAGCCTAGGTGCTTACTGGTCACTCTGGGATCGCCTGCCATCTTCTCCCTTCAACTAGCACCTAAATGGGCTGCCACTGAGTTATCGGTGCAGCAAGAATATGCAGCAGCACCACAAAAATGTGGCTTAAGGGCAGAGGGTGTGAATAAGCAGTTAGCAAAGCGTAAAGGAGCAGCCCAGCCCTCTTGGGACTTTGAAGCCATCCAGGAGCCAGTTTCCTCCAGAGTGTCCAAGGTTAAGGCCCTTTACTGTTTCTTATTCCTGTTACTGCCCTGCAAGACCACACAGTGTTACCTGGAATGACACAGCTTGCCTTTAGTCCTGCAGACAGTACAAGGACCACAAGTACAGACTCTCGGAGCAGGCCACCTGTGTCTCCGTCCCAGCCCAGCTCCTCCCTGGCAGTGTGACAAAGGCAGGAGAGTCACTTCTCTTCTGCCCCTCGTCCTCACAGCCAGAGTGATGCCTGTCCACAGGGGTGGCCATGGGACTCAGGTTAGGTTGGCACCTGCGGGTACTTGGTCATGAAACAGGGAAATGTGAGCAGTAAGGTCAGCCAGGAGACACACTGCAGCCCAGTCCTATGCTCTACGGCGAAAGGTAGCTGCCATCACCTGAGTTCTTGCGGTTACCTGTCAGCATGTCAGCACTCCCCTCACTGAGGTACGTGGAGGCTAGCCAAGGTCACCCTGTAGCCTGCAGTCTGCTCAGAAGGGCCTGAGCACAGGAGAGACAGTCAGGAAGGGCTGTGCAAAGCCAAGCCCCTGAGGCCTGCAGCTGGTCCAGCCCAGGCTAAAGGCTCCCAGATCTTAATCCTTTTGGAGCAATGCCCTGGAGGCACTATCAGCTCAGGGACTGTGCCCAGTGCCAGCTCTGAGTGCTTCAGCCGGGGCTCATGAGTATTGCCAACACCTGTCTGGCACCTTGGAGGAAGAGTCCTGTCCTGGCACAAACTGGATCAACTACCCCAGAACTTCCTCCAAATGCCACCACAGGGTATCAGACCTAAAAAACCTCATCTCTTCCCACATTTGTATTCAGAACCAGACCAGAGTCAGAGCAGTGACTGGTTTCTCCTCTGAAGTGGAGCTAGCACAGAGACACAAATCAAAAACTAAAGGTTAAAGAGACTGGGCACCACACAGGTCTGTGGGCCAGAGAGTGGCAGCATAAAGAAAGTGTGTGATGAAGCAACTGGCCCTAAGTCTTCAGTGGACTTGGACTGCGATGTCCCCAGCAATGTCCCCAGTCTGGAGCCTGGTACCTTGACAGCCTGTCATGTTGGTGCCCCTCACACCGCTGACTCAATTTACTCAGAGAGGCTGGGCAACTTGCCCAGACAAGGCTGGTCCTGGAGGTTTAGACCTGTCCCCAGGGTAAGGCACTAATCTTGAGGAGCAAGCCTGAGGAAAAGTGGGGGGTTAATGGCAAGCTCTGGGGGAAGTGAAGAGTATATGGGCTGGGAGACACCCTAGAGGCAGATGCGGGATGAAGGGACAGCAGCAGATGCACCGTGGCTCCGGTACTGTGCTCTACACTGCACCCCACCACTCCAGAGCTCCACTGGACAGACAGAGGCCATGCCCTGCCCTACTCCCCGGCTGTTGTCACAGCCCTCCCAGACCTAAGAGATGTGCTTTTACCTGTCAAACCAGTTCCAGGAGTACAGAGCAGAGCCAGGGAGAACCAACAGTATGGCTGTCCTCCACATGGCCACTGCCCTCACCACCTCCTTCCTAACTCCAGGTGGCTAGGAATGGTCACATGTTGGAACTTCACAAGAAATCTCCCGGTGGGCAGCCCAGGTCTCTGAGTGAGAGCTGGCTACGTGCCACTGGCAGGCTGCAGAGTGGGGAACAACAGGGAGGGCAGGCAGGGTCATGTGCTTAGATCACAAGCCTCTCTCACAAGCCTGACTTGCAAAGCCCAGAATCTAGCAGTGCCTGGAGAGACTAGCGGAGCACTTTCTTGTGGTCTGGTCTGAAAGGGTTCCTGGTTTCTGGAAAGAACCAGGGCCTAAGGGCTGCCTCTCATCAGAGGAGGACTGGCCAGTTCCCTCTCCTAGTACCCACATGTCCAGTATGCCTCTTCCACTCACAACTTCCACCACCTCCCTAGTCCCTAAGTCTCACTTTCCACCCGCACACTTGCCCCTGCCTCCAGCTCCCTAGCCATGGCATCCCATCCTCTCAGATACCTTGGCCAACTGCAAGGCAAAGCCCATTGGCCCTGCTTTATAGACACACAGCCAGGGCCCCTGAAACTTCCCTCTCAGGCTGGTCACATTGCTACAAAACTCCAGGTGGGGCTGAGAAAGTCAGCTCCCATTCCTGCAGAGGGCACCAAAGAGAAAACAGATAACAGAACACCAATGTCCCTGGTTTTACAAGGAAATGGATGGGTCCTTAGATCAATCAGCTCACTTCAAGAGGCACCTAGAGCTTTAGATACTCCAGCCAACACTCCTACCCAGAATGAGGCTGAGTGGGAGCTGGTACTGGCTGACTCCTTCAGAGCTGCTTCCCTATCCAAGGCTTCCTTTACTCTCCAACACCCCCAGGCCCAGTCAGCCCTTCCATCTCTGTCTCCCTGAGAAGAATAGATTTGAAACAACCGAGTCCCTCAATTCAGACCCTCCAAAAACTGTCACTAGGGGCCCTACTTGGGGTTATCACTCTTCCACAAGGAACATGGCTTAAATTATGTACCCCTATGCTATAGAGGGCCCACAGACCAACTGTGACACACCACATGCCACCCCGATCTGGGTTGGACCATACTCAGAGACCCATCTCTCAACTGGGCACCAACCTTCTGAGTGCATCCAGCTTCCCATCTCCAACAGCTCCCAGGCCATGGATAACCTGCAGTCTTCCTGGGCACCTGCCCCTAGATGCTGATGGTTCTGCAAATCTCTCTGTCCAAGCTGGTCACCTTCACATTCCATCCCCTATAGAGGCCAAGTCTTTAAGCTCATTCCCAGCCAGACGTCATGGCTGGCTCTCTCTCCTCCTCCAAAAGGTGAGCCCTAAGTAGTCTCTGCTGTCACTCTGGAAAGCTAGGGGAATGACAGTCTCCCTGGCCTGGGAGTCATCATCACCTATACCTGTCATCCTTAACAGCAGCAATCCAATTAGCTGCCTTACAGGACAGGAGTTTACAAGAGCAGTCTTGTTTAAAGCTTACAACTAAGAAATTAGCACCTCCATTTGCAGACAAGGAAACTGGAGGCAGGAGGGGAGAAAACAGCTTTCTCACAGCCAAACCTTGCAGGCATGGTGGGTCATGTCTGCCATCCTAGAGCGTGGAGGCAGAGGCTGAGGCAGGAGAACTGTCAAGCATTTGAGAACAGCCTGGACTACCCAATTCAATTCTGTCTCAAAACAAACAAACAAACAAACAACCTCATCTATGCCTATACCTATATCTACATCTACAAATGTGGCTCCATGATAGAGTGTTTGCCTAGCAATAAGGAAGCCCTGGACTCCACCTCCCACCCTGTAATCCCACCATTCAAGAGAGGGAAGCAGGAAGGTCAGAAGTTCAAAGTTACCCTTAGCTATACACAATCTGTGCTACATAAGACAATCTTTAAAAAACAAAAAAACTTAAATTTAATTCAAAAATTAATAAAAGGCTTGGCCCTTTCAGAAAAACTGTGGGCCAGAAACTTTGCCCAGAGCTATGCTCAACTCTCCAGGCCCCACCATCTGACCCTCATCCTGGAAGGTTCTGATTTTGGCCCCATCTAAAGAGCAAACTCTTTCCAGGCCTCAATGCTGCCTTCATAATCATCATGGACTTAGAAGGGCTCACCCTCACCAGGCACTGTTTATGTGAGATGTCACTCAGTCTCTAGCAGACCCTGGGCCACTGCTCCTGTCAGTCACTGGGGGGGGGGGGGGGGGAGTGTGCCATCGTCTCTGAGGCTCCGTAGAGCCAGACAACTTCTCAGCCGTTTCAAAATGCAAAAGACAGCAAGTGGGAAAGTCACAATTTGATCTAGCTAATCTTTCTTTTTTTCCCTAACTTTTCTTTTTATAATGAAACTCGGTTTCACTATGTAGTTCAAATCCCTCTGGAATGCCTACTCTGTGGTCCAGCCTTAGCCTCTAAGTGCTGGACTCACAGCTGCATACAGCCACACCGGGTTTCTTAGCCACTTCTGAATGGCCACACTGCTCCACCTTTCCCATTGCTGCTGTAATTTCGCCACAGTGGACACCATGCTACTGACAGGGCCCAGTGGGCTCTTCCTGTCCTCAGCGCCATTTCCAAGAAGTTCAGAACCCAAGACAAACCACCCAGCCCTGGCAGGCTCCCCAAGCCAAGTCTAAATTAACCTTGGTCTCTTTGATAATTACTAGTCAAACTGGCATTTATGGCGGGCTCCCAGTGTATCATTTCCTGCAACCAAGTCCCCGCCCCCACATACATCAAAGTTACCAGCTGCCCACTCTGCTGCCCACAGCCTGGCAGTAGTGTCTGCCTGTTCTCGGACACGCAGGTTAGCTTCTATAAAACATGGCCAGTGGGCAGCCTCACTTCACAGGCTCCACCCAAGCAAAACACAATTCAGCTCAGAAATGGGATTAGCCTGTGTCCATCTCCTCAGCAACCTTTCACCTTTCCTAGCCATCAAAGCCAATGCACTCCTCCAAGTGCCCATCCAGTTCCACCTCCCCACCAACCTTCTCCAACAGGCCTAGATCTTAGATCTTCCCATCTCCCAATATATAAGCTACCTTCTATTGACCAGAAACACCTGAGTTGGTAACATTCCCGAGTCCTTCCCCAGGAAGACCCTGATAAAAGCGCGTTCCACATTCTGCTGCTGAACCTTACTGAGGAATTCCTCGAAACAGGCAAACTGACCACCTTTACCTCTGCTTTTCTGCCTACTGACTCTGACCATCTTTTCCCAGTCGGAGGGTTTACTAACTTCTGCACACTATCTGGGTTTATTTCCCGTCCTCGTTCCAGCCAGAAGAGCAATGGCCACAGCCGGCTACCCCTTGCCTCCTGGTTTACAGACCAGCTGCTCCGCTCTCACCACCCCGTGGACTCAGACACTTACCTTTCCCCCAATACTATGGACAGGCTCTCTTCATCTATCCCTGGGTGTACCCTGGACTCAAAGGCTGGCTGCCAGCCTCCCAAACTCCCAAACAACGTTAGGGCTTGAAAACCCAATCCTGTGTATCTTCCCAACTCTCCCGCCAACCCCTTTCTGCCTCCAGCTCTAACCTAGGCACCAATGACATTACCAATAAGTGCCATTTACCGCGGGCCACCTCCATAGGGGTCCGCGCTGTGGCGGTCCCACCCGCCCCTAAGCTCTCCCCCCGCAACCCGCGCCTTAGCTACCGTGTCTCCATGGGTCTTTGGGCTCCACCGCTCCGGACACGATGTCCTCGTCCGACGGGAACGTGACGTGCTTGGCCGAAGCCTTAAGGCGCCCATCGGCCGGGGGCGAGGCCCCGCTGGGAGACCCAGCTTCGGCGGGGGCCTCCTCCGCCTCGGCGTCCGCCTCGGCGTCCGCGCCCGGCCCGGGCGGAGCCTCCTGCGGCGGGATCTCCATCGCCGCCGCCGCCTCCTCCTCCTCACGGGGGCCCCGGGGACATGCCCCGGGCCCCGGACTCGTCTCTCCGGGTCCTCCCGCCGTTCCGGGGCATGGGCTTCGCCACCGCCTCAAGCGCCGCCTCCGTCCGCCCCGTTCGTCGTCGTCGCCGTCGCCGGGAGCCCCAACGCGCCTCCGCCGAACTCCACGAGTACCTGCTCTTCCGCAGCCACACTTTCGCTACAAGCCGAGGCGCCCGCTGCGTACCGAGAAAAGCATAACACCGACTCAAGCTTTTGTTCTGAAAAAAACGTTTCGAGGGCGACACGAAGACGGGAACAAAGAGCAGTAAGCTCCACAGGAAAGAGAAACGTGAGCGGCGAATCTGCAGAGCCAGAACTGCAGAACACAGAGGCGGAGCCTATGAACGCTGTCGCCCGGAGCGTCGCGCATGCGCGAGTTTCACCCGCACCACCACCACCACCACCACCACCCCACCTCCGCGCCCTCAGCCCAGCTGTCAACACTCAGGCTCCCGCACATTCGTCACAAGCCCAAGTAATTCGGGAAAGAATTCAATAGAAATCCTGTCACCGCGGCCTGGGAAAGGGCTGTCAGCAGATAAAGCCGTCTGAGTTCCATACCAGAAACTCACGTAAAAATGAATCGCCTCTATAAAATTGTCCTCTGATTTCTACACACGCGCTCACAAGAAATAATGAATAACTTAAAATATAAAATAAGGATCGGGGCTGGAGAGATGGTTCAGCGGTTAAGAGCACTGGTTGCTCTTCTCGAGGTCCTGAGTTCAGTTCCCAGCAACCACATGGTGGCTCACAACCATCTGTAATGGGATATGATGCCCTCTTCCTGGTGTGTCTGAAGACAGCTACAGTGTACTCATATACATAAATAAGTATTTTTAAAAATAAGGATCAGAGACATTAACTTTAAAAAACACCTGCTAGAGCCGGGCAATGGTGGCGCACGCCTTTAATCCCAGCACTCGGGAGGCAGAGGCAGGAGGATTTCTGAGTTCGAGGACAGCCTGGTCTACAGATTGAGTTCCAGGACAGCCAGTGCTACACAGAGAAACCCTGTCTCGAAAAACCAAAAACCAAACCAAAACAAAACAAAACACCTGCTAGACATGGTAACGACATGCCTGTGATTCTAGCTTTGAAGAGGCTGAAGGAGGTTGCGAATAAGAGGCCAGGCTGGATTACATAGGGAATCTCAGACCAGCAGATGCTATGGAGTGCGACCCTGGCGGGGCTAAGCCAAGTACTGGGAGTGGGATAAAGTGATGGAGGTGTTGAAAAGCTATGAGAGCTGAGCTGAATATAGGATTAGTACATACAAGTGACAGAGGCAACCAAAGAGCAGACTTTAGCTTCACTGTCTCATCAAAATTATATCAAATGTAAATTACAATAGTAGATGAGTCTGCTGGGTATTCATGAACCTGATTTAAAAACAAAAAACAAAAACAAAAACTGGGAACAGGAATTCCACAGGCTAGAGATGACCAAAGGCTGGCCAAACCTGAGCGAGCCTAGGCCACACCTCCAACAGGATCGATTCCATAGCTCAGGATTCATCTTGGCACTTTCGCTTTCCCTTCTAAGCTCATTAAGGACCAACCCACTGGCACAAGGGACTGAAACCATCGAATGGTAGAGCATAATGTTGCCAACTAGAAATCGAGGCTGGGACTGGAGGGAGGCAGAGGTGTGAACTGATAGCAGTAGAGGCTACTGCTAAGGGTAACTGCTTCCCTCTTCACAGTTGTGGGTTAGCACACTTTGGAGACTGAGAAGTACCAAAAGTCCCCTTTAATTAATGCAAACCTTCACTTACATTCTGAACTTCAACTAAAAGGCATTAACTGGGTTTTTTGTTTGTTTGTTTGTTTGTTTTAACTGGTTCTCATATAACCCAGGCTGCCCTCTGACTTGCTATGTAAGCAAGACTGGCTTTACCTCTGGCTCCTCCTGCCTCTACACCCCCTTCCCCACCCCAAGTGCTGGGATTACAGGCTTGAACCACTGTGCTCAGCTAGGAACTGCTTTTAGATATCATCTACTGAAAGATTTCTAGTGACAACGAACTGAAACAGGTGACACAGACTGCCTCACTAAGAGGCTGGAGCAAACTGAGAAGGGGTAAAACTTAAAACACTAACCACCAATCTGCAGCATATGCTCCCAGGCACTGTCACATAGTGTGAACACCACCACCACTCTCTGTGCCCTCCCTGGGAAAACAAACTTGCAGGCGACTGCAGTGGACCACATCACCCAGAGGGAACCTTGTAACCTGGTGTAAGCCAAAGTCCTTTCTAATAAAAGGCCATCCTTGCCCACCTCAAAGTAGACTTAAGGGTCAATTTCTTATCCAGAGAATGTCAGCCATTTTTGGACACCAGAAGCAGTACAAGCGCCATACTTGTATCTGGACTTCTCACCATCATGGTTTGGTCCCACAAGTTTTAGCCTGAGATAACTACACTACTAACGTGTAAACACTACTCCAGGCGGTGGGAAGACAGCTTAGCGGTTAAGACGCTTGCTACTCTGTTCCAGAGGGCCTGAATCCTGCTCTCAGCACCCACACCTCACAAGCAGCTGTAACCCTAGCTCCAGCCGACTGCATCTTCTGGTCTCCATAAACACCCACACTCACCAGGCACACAGACATTTAACACCTACACTTAAAATTTTTAAGACAAAAGAAATTTAAACATGGCACCATTTTTCATGGGATACAAGTAAAAAGATAAGCAGAAGGGCCAAGTTTGGTGGCCTGACCTGTAATCCCAGCACTTGGGAGGCCGAGGCAGGAGAACTGTGAATTCCAAGCCAGCCTGGGCTACACATTCAGGTCCTGTCTTTTAAAAAAGGTTGGGGTGGGGTGAAAAGATGGCTCAACCATTAAGTGCAATGGCTACTCTTGTAGTGAACCCACAAACGATTCCCAGCGCCCACCCGGTCGCTCACAACTATCTCTTACTAGTTTCATTGGACCCGGTACCCTCTTCTGGCCTCAGCCATTACTGCACGCATGTGGTACAGACATCCATGTAAGCAAACCACCCACATACATAAAATAATAAAAATTTCAAAGGAAAGCCAGAGCCAGATTTCTCCAGATGATGATTTCTTCGGCAGGAGGGGAGATTGAGAAACAGCTTGAGAGGCTTAACTTTGCACACTCTTCAGTGTTCTTTGCGGGCACACACAGACACACATGCATACACACACACCCCTCAACCTGCAAGGACTAGCCTCAGGAATTTATTTCTGTAAAGTCCAGTTGTGTAAGGCAGGACATTCCTTTTAACAAGAGAGATCTAGAATGTCTGTGGTTGCAGTCTCCCACTGCGGCCCAGCCTGGCCTTGAATTTATGATCTTCCCACCTCAGCCTCTTGAGAGCCAGGGTTATCAGTTTCCAGCACCAGGTGGTATCTGGTTTGGAGTTCCTCGGAGTTCAAAGCCAGAGTTTGTTGGAGCTTGCTTTGGAAGTCCAGGAAAGTGCCCAGGACTAGCCAGAGGCCTGGGCTACTATGGCAATGCCCACAAGAGAAACAGCAGCCTTTACAGCTTGAAGGAATAGGAAATTATGTCACTACATCGAAGCAGGGCCTCAGCCTGCACGCCTATGGGAGTCTGCAGCTGGGAAACGTAGAAGTTGGCTACATCCAGGTCTGTGGCTCCAAACTGGGCAGTCACATGCACACCTTCGTGCAGTGTGAAACTCACAGGGTGCCCCACCATGGCTAGGAGGCTGCGGAGGTAGCGTTCCCGAAGAGCGGCTCGGGCCCGCTGTTCCTGTGACTCTGGGGTATCTTGAATATGCCCTTCTCCAACTTCTGGTCTCAGGATGGTCCTACGTCCATCAGGAGCAAAGCCTCGGCTGAAGCCATCAGGGCCCCGAGGGAGGCGCAGCACTGGCACCGGCACAGGAATAGTCAGTGGGCTCTGCATGGCCCAGGCTCTGGGAAGAAGGTGAAAGAGTTAACACCCCACAGCTCCAGAAGAGAATAAGCCCACCCTTTGCTTTCGCCTCCAGACTATAGCTGTACTGTCTAGAGCCTGTGTCAATCCCCCTAGCTCTACCCCAGGTGAAGAATTTTGTCTATCTGTTGTTGCATGGTTTTAGAGACAGGGTCTTGCTAAGTAGCTCAGGCTAACCCCAAACATACAGGCACCCTGCCTTCTAAATGCTGTACAGGTAGGTATGCGGCACCATATGGAGCTCTTTTGCCTTTTGTTGTTTTGTGAGAGATGGTCCCTAGCCCAGATGGACCTTGAACTCTGTGTAGCCAAGGACCTTGAATTTCTGACCCTCCTACCTCTTACCAGGTACCAGGATTACAGGTTTACTTTGCCACCTTCTGTTTATGGGGTACTGGGGATGGAAGCCAAGGCCTCCTGCACGGTAGGCAAACTCTATACTAACTCCACCCCCAACCCCTTTTGTCTACTTTGATCATAGCATTTTTATGGTTCCAGGGTAACTGTCAGAATAATATTCCCAGCCCCTTTCAAATATAGCCTTCTCAGTCAGCCAGAGTCCTGGCAGCTAGATCCAGAATGATCCAGTGACCGTTACACACTGCAACTAATGAGTGAAAACAGCCTATGCTTAAGGAGACCTTGTCAGGAAACTTTAAGAGTTTGCAGTATATAGGACTTTTTGTTTTCAAATGCATTTATTTGTGTTTCTGTGTGTGTGTGTGTGTGTGTGTGTGTGTGTGTGTGTGTGTGATGGCACACATGTAGAGTCAAAGGTCAGAGGACAACTTGCAGGACCCAGTTCTCTCCTCCACTGCATTACCAGGGATAGGACCACATGAACCCTGTGAGAGCCTTGAGACTTTACTTACAGAGTCATCTTACTCCCTAATCTTTTTTTTCGGGGGGGGGGGGGAAGAGGGGAGTTGGAGAAGGGCATGGGTATCACTATGCAGCCTACACTGTCATGGAAGCTACCATCCTGTCTGCCTTAGCCTTCCTAAGTTCCGTGATCTCAGGCCATCTGCATTGTTTTAAGGTCCCTCCTAATGGTCAAATGTGGTGATGCAGTCTACTAATCCTAGCACTAGGGATGCCAAGGCAGGAGGATTGACTTCCAGGCTAACCAGGTCTAGATAGGACATCACCATCCCAAACCCACTGGAGTTACCATTCCTGTTTTGTCCCTTCTTGCGTCCAGCCACCATCATCGCATGCCTGGACTGTCTTGGTGACCCCCCGAGCTCCTAAATCCACCCTCCCTATGGTGTATTTTTTTTTTTTTTCTCTTTCTCCCCAAAGAGAAACAGAGCCTTCCTGTGTAGCCCTGGACTCACTGTTTAGATGAAGCTGACCTCAACATGCCCGCCACTCCCTCCCTAGAGTTGGGATTACAGCTGTAGACTCTCAGGCTTGGCTTATTGTTTTGTCTGTGTGTATGAATGTACATGTGTGAGCTGCTGAGCACATTTCCTGGGCATAAAAGCCAGAGGAAGACATCAGGTATCCTACTCCAGCCCAGTGGTTTTCCACAGGCTGTAAACTGGATCCTGATTTATCTAAATTCTGTGTCAGTGAAGACCTTAGCAGGTCTCGGAACTTGCTGCCAAGCCTGGCCACCTGACTTCAATCCTTAGAACCTGCAGAGTCCAAGGAGAAAACAGAGTCTAAAACTTGCCTCTGACCTCCAGATGCACACTGTGACGTGCACCCACACACACACATGCACACAGGTTAAAAACAAACAACCCTTTTACAACTAAATCCCAGAGTGACCTCTGTCTAAGACAGTTCCCTGGGGTCCTCCCTCAACTGGAGTCCTCACAGTGGAAGTTATATGACCTTGTCACCCTCTGACCTCATCTCCCCTCCCCTCTCTACCTTGGGACCAGCAAATATTCTTGAGGTACAGCAAATACAGCCCTGCCACAGGACCTGTGGACCCATTGCCTTTCCCTGGAGACATGGGGGGATGCCAAGCTCATGTTCTCCCTCACCTCACTGATCCACCCATTTCTTTTCCCATTTTCAAACCGTTATTTCTGAGAAGGGGTCTCAGATAGCCCACACTGACTGAAAGCTCACTGTGGAGCCAAGGTTAGTCTTGAATTTCTGACCCCCTTTTGCTACCTCCCCAGGACTGGGGCTACCAAGCTGTTTTATACTAGAACTCAAACCCAAGATTCCATACGTGCCAGGCCAGTACTTGACCAAAGCTGGACGTAGTACCGCATGATTTTAATCCTAGTATTCTAGATGCAGAGACAGGCAGATCCCTGAGTTTGAGGCCAGCCTGGTCTACAGAGTGAATTCCTGTCTTGAAAAACAAACAAACAAACAAACAATGCAGAAGGAATTCTATACTGTTTACTCTATACTGTCAAACCCCACACCCCCATGAGGTCTTATCACATTGCTTGGGCTGAAGGCTGGTCTTGAACTCCTGGGTTCAGGTGATCCTTCTGCTTCAGGCTTCGGTCCTGCACCAACACCTTATCCCACCTGCCCTTTACAGCAGTGTGTGCTCCTGATGGGATGCTTCCCCAGCCTAGGAAAAACAAGGCTCCCTCCCTCCAGGAAATGAAAGCTGGCTTTCACCAGTGTGCTGACACCAGTACCTCTACTGTACACAAGGCTGGCCCAGGACTTGTGATCCTGCACCTCAGGCTTAATGCTGGGATTGTGTGCACAGCTAACTCTGGTTTCTACTGGCCTCTTGGTACAATCAAAGAGTCAGCAGTGAGGGGGCTAGAGATGTGGCTCAGCCATTAAGGGAACTTGGGAAAGCAGGTTCGATTCCCAGCACCTACATGATGACTCACAACCATCTGTAATTCTAGCTTCAGGGGATATAATGCCCTCTTGTGGACTCCTTGGGCACCAGGCACTCACATGGTACACAGACATACAAGTATGCAAAACATCCATTCACATCTGAAATGTTGCAAAAGAAAAGTGAAGGTTCAACAACAGTGTTGGAGTGCAGCTCACCTCCATCCATGGTAGATGCCCTCCTAGCATGTAGGAGGCCCTGGGTTTGAACACCTGCACTTTATAAAACTGGGTGTGAGGGCACACACCTGTAAGCATAGGCAGGAGGAGCAGAAGTTCTAGGTCATCCTTGGCCATATAGACAGCTTGAGGCCAGCCTGAGCTACATGAGGGGAAGGAGATGACTCAGAGGGTAAGAGTGCTGGCCGACTGGCAGGCTGAGTTAGGTAGCTGAGACCCTATGGGGAAGAAGAGAACCAACTCCTGAAAGTTGTCTTAATACCACACAAATAAATAAATGTAATCAAAATCTGAGGCCCAGGCCTGCCTACTCTACAGAGCAGCCAGGACTATACAACCCTGGGGAGGTGGGGGTGGGGGAATGAGGAGGATCAGCACAGGTAAGTATGTGATTTGAGGTAGATGTGATTACAGCACATTGCCTTGAAGCCTAGGCTGGCTTCTAGCTAGTGATCCTCCTGCCTCAGTGGAATGCTAGGATTCCAGGAAAGCTCTGAAATTCCATGGAAGTAGCACCTCACCTAGCTTTGTATTTATTCTTTAAAGATTCTGGCTTTCTTTGCCACCCCAAGCACAAGCACCTGCACAGCAGATCTGTTGGCCACCCTTAAGATCACAGCCCAGCAGAGAACACAGGAGCAATTATCCAGACAGGGCTGGAGAGAAAGAGGCTTGGAGGAATGACATAGGGCAGTGGTTTCCAGAAGGGCTTAGGAACAGTTCCAGGTCAGTCACACCACAGTGCAGTCCTGGATGAACTAAGAAACTGAGCCATGGCAGAGAGCACATCTACATTAGCAGCACATGGAAACTGGAGCTGGAGGCCAGCCTGGGTATACTTCGAGGTTAGAGTGAGGAGGTTGGCAGCTCGCATAGAGACACGAGGACTTGAGCTATGTCCACTCTGAGAGAAGTGGGCACCCACATACTGCTCTGAGCAAGGAGGAACATGAGCTACCCCTTCCCAGGAACTCCAAGCTGTCCAGAGCACAGACTTGTGGGAATGAGGGAGGGACAGGGAGTCCAAGACAGAAACCTGTGTCCCCGGCTTATGCTGGCCCTTGTGCAAGTTGTTGGATTGGTGCTATGTGTGGCATGTGAAGCACTCAGCAAGCCGTGCAGGTCGAAGAAGTCTTCAACGCAGGCTCCAAGGCCCTGCAACAGATGGGGAAGACTGAGCCGTAGGGTACTAAAGGCTTTGTGTGTGAGTGTGGAGTAGAGACAATCCAGAGCCTCTAGCAGGCTAGGCAAGTCTATCACAGAACCACACCCTTAGGCCCGCACAGGTGGATTCTAGGCACATATTCTACATCCTGAAGCCTTATGTATTTATTTATTTATTTATTTATTTATGAATGAGACAGTGTCTCATGTGACCGAAGGTGGCCTAAAATGGCAGATCCTCCACTGGCAATGGTGGCACACACACCTTTAACCTCAGCATTGGGAAGGCAGAGGCAGACAGATCTTTGTGAGTTCGAGGCCAGCCAGGTCTACAGAGGGAGTTCCAGGACAGCCAGGGTTATAGATAGAAATTCTGTCTCAAAAAAAAAAAAGAAAGAAAGGACTGATTGTCCTGCCTCCATCCCTCGCCCTAGGATTACAGGCCTGTGACGCCATGGCCCTATTTGTCTGGTGCTGGGATTAAACAAGTACTCTACTAACTGAGCTACACTCCAGCCTCCCAGACTGCTTTCATTTTCAAGTGCCCAGGCTGCTGGCCTTAAACTCACCCTGTAGCTGAACCAAGTTATTTTGTCCGTGTCAGATGTGTGTGTGTGTGTGTGTGCTCCATGTGCCACAGCACACACATGGAGGTCAGAGGACAAAGGACAACAGCATAAAAGAAGGAGTCTCTTCTCTCCTTCCACCAACTGGGTTCCTAGGATCAAACTCAAGACATCTTGCTGGTCAGTGATGGCATACGCCTTTAATCCCAGCACTCGGGAGGCAGAGGCAGGTGGATTTCTGAGTTTGAGGCCAGCCTGGTCTACAGAGTGAGTTCCAGGACAGCCAGGGCTACACAGAAAAACCCTGTCTTGAAAAAAAAGAAAGAAAGAAAGAAAGAAAGAAAGAGAAAAGAAAGACATCAGTCCATGTGGCAGGTTTTTGATCTTCCTGTCCCAGACTGAGGACTTGGGACTTTGAGACAGCATCACCCAGCCCAGTTACCTGCATTTAAAAAATATATCTGCCCACCATCACTCCAACTCAGTCAGAGGCCACATGCTCCAAATCTGCCTTCCAACTCAGGTTAATACTTGAGCATTTTAAGAAAAGCATCTTAGACTGGAGAGATGGCTCAGGGATTTAGAGCACTGGCTGTTATTCTTCCAAAGGTCCTTAGTTCAATTCCCAGCAACCACATAGTGGCTCAGAACCATCTGTAATGAGATCTAGAGCCCTCTTCTGGCCTGATGGCATACATGCAGACAGAATGCTGCATTTTAATACATAATAAAATAAATCTTTAAAAAACAGAAGAAAAAAAAAAAAGCATCCTAATAGCAAGGGCTATTTCTTGAGGAAGGGCAGATAGGAACTAAGCCGTAGTCAAAGAACTTTCTTAGATCCCCAGACAGAATTAGATGGAGGACCAGTGAGGAGACTTGTTTGCTCCAATAGAGAAAAAAATATAGAATGAGGTGTGGTAGCACACACCTAGAACCCTGGCAGTCTATATATAGAGAGAGACTGAGGCTCAAAAACTTCAAAAGTTTAGGCTAGCCTGACTCATATAATGATACTCTAATTAAGGATGATTTGGTCATATCCAGAACCCCCATTTGCTGGAATGGACCTGAGGCTAGATATCACTTTGCTGGGTCTAGGCTGGCAGGTGTCAGAAAAAAGTAGCTAATTGAGGCCACTGGAACAGTGTTTTCTCCTGGTATTTCCTGTTAACACAACTGGGCCCTGGGCATTCTGGAGACAGGATGGGCAGATTTAAGAAAACAAAAACTGATTTACGCTGGGTGTAGTAATGCAGGCCTTTAATCCCAGTGCTCAGGAGTCAGAGGCAAGTGAGGTCTCTTGAGTTCAAAGCCAGCCTTGTCTACAGAGTGAGTTCTAGGGCAGCCAGGGCTACAGAGAAAGAAACCCAGAAAAAACAACAAAGATTCGAGAAAAGTCAGGAAGAATATGTCCTAGTGTCCTAGATGGCAAGGACAGCTAAAATTACCCTCTTTCCAGTTATCCTGACCTCAGAGTCTCTGATCCAGAGACCATGGATTTCCTGCCCAGAGGATACAGCCCAAACCCATACACCTCAATCTCTGCCTAAATATTCTGTTAGCCAGCAGATAAGGATACCTTCGGTCAGTGAATACTTCACAGGGCCATCCTTGGTGCCTCTGGGAGAGTGGAGTGAGGCATGGGGAGATGGAGACAGCAGAAAAATCAGACCAAGGCCAGTCTTTGAAAGGATGCTAGGCAGTTCTAATGTGGTGAGAGTGACTCTGGCAGGCCTGATGCTTCTCCCCATTCTCTCAGCCTAGATAAAAAGCATTTGACTACATTCCTAAAGCTAGCCGCCAAGGTCTACTCCCTCATTTAAATACTTCCTCCTCCTGAGGCTGAATACCAAGGAACAGCAATCTAAGTATTGAAGTCCAGCAATCAAAAGTCTCCTTAGGCTCACCTAATTAACATGCCTATTTAAAATTAAACACCTCAACCTAACCCAGGGTGTCTCCCAGAGTCTTAATAAACTGCCATATGTCTAAAGGCAAGTCTGTCTCCTCTCTATCCTGAGGCAGTCCTTTGTTCCCCTGGGACAAACACCCCTCCCCCTCCCCCTTGTTCCCTTCCTCCTCTCCCTCATTCTCAGTCTCCTGTCTTGGCCTCTTATCCCATGCCGTCCGTCTTTCTGGGGCAAATAAATCTCCTTTGTGCTGAGAACTTGGTCCTGGAGGTTCTGAGCAGATACTTTTCCTTTCAGTTTCACAGCAGCCTGAATTACATAGGGAGAGGGGAGGGGCAGGGGTAATAGGGTGGGAGAGAGCCGGGGCAGTGGTTGTGCACGCCTTTAATCCCAGCACTCGGGAGGCAGAGGCAGAGGCAGGCGGATTTCTGAGTTAGAGGCCAGCCTGGTCTACACAGAGAAACCCTGTCTCGAAAAACCAAAAAAAAAAAAAAAAAATTATATATAGGGTGGGAGAGGCTGAAGATGTAGCTCATTGGTAGAGTACTTGTACAGAAAGCATGAAACGGGCTTCCTTCGCCAGTTTAACATAAACTAAATGGTAGTTCCTACATGCCTGTAATCTCAGCCCTTGGCAGGTGAAAAATCCAGTTACCCAGGGCCACAGTGAGTTCAAGGCCAGCCTATAATTACTGTTCTGCCTCGTAGTCGGGGGGAGGAGGGGGGAGACGGGACAAAACAAAACCCAAACAATAAGAAAGTTAAAGAGGAATTGGTCAGTTTGGAGGACATTAGGTCTACCTTGAGTTACCAGGATACGAAACTGGCTGGACTTCCAGAGTAGCAGACAAGACCTAGTGTAATTAACCAGCTACCTATTTCTCCATACACACTGTTAAGGTACCCGGCCAGCCGACCTCAGACCTCCTATGCAAATTCCCTAAATGAGGCCACACCTGAGAGTAAGCAGCCCGAGGGCAGGATCTGTAGTTACTTTCCCGGCTCTCAGGGCAGGTCAGTTTCCTTTTAATTCCTCCTAGCCTCCAAGCGTCCTCCTTTTCAAATTCTAAGAATGTCCGTCGGCTTCAGGGCAGCCACCTCCCACCCCTCCCGCCCCTCCGGGCGTCAGAGCATAATCCCTCTCCAGGTCCCTTCCTCGCAGTTCCAATCTCACCCGGTGCGGCTAATGAGAAGGAGATCCCACGGCCACGGCGTACTCACCGGGGACTGTCCCTGCAGGCGCTGCTCTTAGGCCCGTGCCGCCGCCGCACAGGTCCTGGCAGGTGTGGAGCCCCGACAGCCTAGGTTCCGCCCGCGCAACCGTCGCAGAGGTCCGGGTGGGCACGGAGTCCGGAGCGCCTGGGTTCCGCCCGCGCCTCCACTCTCCCCACGAGTTCATCTGCCGCTCCTGGGTCACCCGACCAGGGCTGGGCTCTGCCAACCTGTGGGTTAGGGGTGTTTAAGATGCCCACTTTGGGAAGCACGAAACAGAGGATCAGAAAGTTGGACATAGTGGCTCCCAGGCTTGCAATCTCGGTCGATGAGGCAGGAGAGTTGTCAAAGTTCGAGAGAGACCTGACAACCTGGGCTACAGATAAGGCCTCGTCTGAAACAGGGAGTGGGGGCGGGTGTGGGAAGGAAAGAAGAAACGAGTAGTGGCTCACACCTACAATTTCAGCATTTGGCAGCCAGAGACAGGAAGGCCAGGATCAGTTAGAGGATCAGTTGAGAGAGAGAGAGAGAGGGAGAGAGGAAGAAGGAAGAGCAGGAGGAGGAGGAAGCAGCAGCCTGGGAAGTACCCCTGTATCCACCCCTCCCCTCAGGAGGATGCTGACCCCTCCCCATCTCCGCCTCTAGGTACCAGGAAAGGGACTTACCGAGTGCTGCCGCTAGGATGGACAGAGGTCGTTCATTTTGTCCTTCAGCCCTCTCTGCAACCCTCGTTTACAACGGGAAAAACTGAGGCGCATAGAGGCATGTGAAACCTCACTGATCTCAGCCCAGGTAGAATTGATTGCATTCCCACAGAGTTCACTTAGGCAGGAAGAGGACTGCAGCTTCCCCTTACTGCCTGGCACACAGGTGCTCTGCAAATATCCGTGGAAAAGAGCGCCCCGCTCCAATGTAGGTTTTGATTGAATCATTAAAGTATGGGTGCTGGGATGCCTGCCTGTCCTAGCTACCAGGGAGGTCAAGGCTGAGGATTTTCTAACCAGACTTAGAGAGTCCCATCTCATTGAAAGAGTAGGGGCTCTCTTTAGGAACGGGACACCCAATGATGCTCTCTTAAAACCTCTTTTTCGAGTTCAGGGAACAAAATAAGCTACAAGTTAGCAAATAAATAAGCCAAGATCCTTCAGAGGTACTGGGGACATGACTCGGTTTGGCTTGCCTAGCATGACAAGACCCTAGTTCCATCCTTAGCACAAGGAAAATGGCTAAAATTATACCTAATTCTTGGTGAAGCTGGAGCAAGAGGCTCTTAGGTTGAAGGCTAGGCTATGCTATAAGGCATAGGCTAGCTTGTGCTACAAGGTATGGCCCTGTCACCAAAGACAAAGGGTAAAGGATGGGCCTGGGCATATAGCTCAGTAATAGAACATTTGGCTGAGATGTGCAAGGCTCTGTGTTCTGGTCCTCCAAACTCCCAAAAGAGGAGACAATGGGTCTAATGATAGCAAGGTAAGAAAGAAAGGCTTAAAATTCGTGATGAAATCAGGTATGTGCAGAGGGAGGACAACTGGTATAAATCTGGGGCCAGCCTAGGAAATAGGAAGTGAGGGAAGGAAAGGAGGAAAAATAACAGGCAAGATAGTACACACCTTTAATCCCAACACTCAGGAGGCGGAGGCAGATGGATCTCTTATGAGTTCCATGCCAGTCTGGTCTACATAGTCCCAGGATAGCCATGGCTACATAGAGAGACCCTGTCTCAAACAAACAGAAAACCCTAGCCCATACACACATACATACAGAGAGAGAGAAGAAATGAAAAAGGGAAAAAGGAAAGAGGGACTGGTGGGCTCAGTGGGTTAAAAGAGCTTGCTGCCAAACCTAGGGACGTGAGTTCAATTCACTAGACCCACATGGTGGAAGGAGAGACATGCCTCCTGATTATTGTCCTCTGATCTCTACTTGCATGCTGTGGCACACACTAAGTAAATGCAAAAAATATATAAATAAATAAATAAATAAATAAATAAAGTAGATTAATAAGTGAATTGATTTACTGACTTTAGAAAGTACATTTAAAAAGCCACCTTTGTGTCGGGCATGGTGGCACATGCCTTTGATTCCAGCAGAGGCAGGCAGATCTCTTCAGATTAAAGCAAGCCAGTTCTACAGAGCAAGTTCCTGGACAGCCAGGGCTACACAGAGAAACCCTGTCTCAAAAACTAAGGTCACCTTCGGTGGTGCTCTGGGTCCAGCCTCTAGTAAGGCCTTCAAGGCTTTGAGGGAATTGGGAACAGATGGAGGTCATAGGGAGTAATTTGCAAGGCCTTCAGCAGGGTGTGGCTACTTTAGATATGCTGGCCAGGGAGACCCTCAGGAGGACAATTGAGTCCATGCCTGAATAACAATATGAGGAACTTCAGAGCTTGGCCTTGGAATTCACTCTGCAGCCTGAGGACACCTGGGGCAGGACACACCAGGGCCCTAAATATATGGGAGCTATTGGTGGGTGGGTGGGGGAGGACATTCAGCAAACAGTTCTTCTACTGTGCTGTGGTGGATGCCCGGAAGAAAAGAGAACTCAGAAAGGATTGAGGGTGGGGCAGGGTGTTGTTGCCACTTCAAACCCCTAACCCAAGAGAATTCTTATCTGAGGAAGTTCTGGGGGCCCCAGAGGGAGGCAGAGGACAGCTGGCCCTTTGGTTTCTGCATGTAGCCTGGGATTAGGAAGAAAACACTTCTGTTTTGTCTCAAACCTTCCCAGACCCCTGGTATCAGGAAAACCAACTAACCTCAGAGTAGCCAAAAGACCCTCTGGATGTGACCGTACCCCCAGGTTTCTGCCCCCCCATTTGTTAGTTCAGAATGCATAGGTTCCTTCCTGACTTTTCTTGGTTCCCTCAAAAACCTCAGGTCTTCATATTTATTTACTTATTGAGACAAGATCTCCCTAGATAATAACCTGGTTGATGTGGAACTCATTATGTAGACCAGGATGATCAGGAACCCTTGGGCAATCCTCCTGCCTCTGATTCCAACATGGAGTACTAGGATTACAGTGTATACCATCACCACCAAAAAAAAAGAAAAGAAAAAGAAAGAAAGAAAAAAAGGCTTTACAAAAAACTGTTTATTTCTTTGTTTCAGGGTCTCATGTATCCACACTGGTCTCAAAGTCCCTATGTAGCTGACTGAAACCAGCTTCCACAATTTACATGTGCCGAGATTACAGATAGGCAACGACCACCCTGCCTTCCCAGGTCTCCATTCTGCCCTGTTTGCTCAGTCCTGGTACAGGGGAGAAAACTGAAGCCCTGCCTGCTTCCTAGCTTGATTTGGCCCCATTGTACTTGTCTGCACAAAGGATACTACTCTGTATACTATAAAACAGGCCCAAAGGGCCTTGAATTTGTGATTCTCAGGCACAGGAGTAGCTGGGAATACCAGGAAGCACAGAGGCGCGCGGGGGGGGGGGGGGTTGGTTTTTTGAGACTGGGTTTCTCTGTGTAGCTCTGGCTGTCCTGAAACTTTGTAGACCAGGCTGGCATAGAATTCACAAGAGAATCCGCCTGCCTCTGCCTTCTGAGCACTAGGATTAAATGGGTGCATTTTACAGTCATTTTCTGTGGTGACTACTTCCTCTCACTGCCACCCTTCATCCCACATTATAAGGGTTATGGAATGGTAGGTACTCCAGAAATGGGGTCTGGGATGTAGCCCAGTGGGTGGAGAGTGCTTGCCTAGAGTGCAAGAGGTTCTGAGTTCTCTGCCCAGTGCCACATAATACTGGTGTAGTGAGGCACTCCTGTAAAACCACCGCTGGAGGGGTGGAAGAAGATCAAAAGGTCGAAGCCGTCATCCGTTACACGTCTAGTTCAGGCTTAAAAGACAAAAAGAAAAAAAAAAAAAAAAAAAAGAAAAAAGAAAGAAAAAGTTTTAAAGTGAAAATTTCTTAGTATACTTCCCCTCTAGGGAGAGATGTCCACCACTTCTCTCTTGAGGCGTGAGGCGTGGCATCCCGAGCCTCAGGTATCAATAGCATCGGTGGGTGGGGGCATTTGGAATAGCTTTTTTTCACCCTCTTGAGGGAATTCTAGCCCAGTGGAGGAGGGCACAATTTTCGCACTGATCCGGGGGCAGCAGGATAGGCGGGGAAGGTCGAGTTTGACCGCCGCGACTGGCCCCGCCAAGACTCCGCCCCAGTGGGCGGAGACAAGGCAGGACCAGCACGTGTAAAAAGTTCGGCGCGGGTCGCCCAGGGCCACTCACTCACCTGAGCGCCTGGCCGCCGCGCGGATTACCTGGGTCTGCGCCCTCGCTCAATGTCCCGCCGCAAGGCCGGCCTCGTGCCTCGCCGCATAAACCCGGAGCCCGACGACGACGACATGGAGATGCCCGACCTCGTCATGGATGTGAAGCCGGACCGCAACCTGGGGTCCTTGGCGCAGGGGCCCTGGTCCGCGTGGGATGTGCCCATGTCCGGGCTCTTCGGTGTGGAGAGTCCCCTCCAAACCTCCCCGCGCCCACTCGGCGCGCCCAGCACGTGTGCTCCGTGGATGCCTCTGAGTTCTAAATCTTCCGGTGAGTCCCTAGCTCTTGCCCCTGCTTGCATTGGAGTCTTTGGGTGAGTGTCTCTGCCCTGTGGATAGCCCGGGACTGTCCTGGCCTCCCCAGCCCTCGCTTCTGACCTCTGGGTTTGTTTCCCCTCTCCACCTTGGAGCCCTCACCCGGAGTCGGGCTTCACCCCACCGCTCACCACCCGCTTCCTCCCTGCAGACCGCCAGCCCTGGACCGACAAGCACCCAGATCTGTTGACCTGCGGCCGCTGCGGGAAGATCTTCCCATTAGGGGCCATCATCGCTTTCATGGATCACAAAAAACAAGGCTGTCAGCTTCTCCAAGTCTCCAGCCCCATCTTAGGTAAGTAATTTAGGGTGCAGTGCACTCCTGATCCAGGGTTGGACTTCCTGCCCTGCGGAGGAGCTAAGGTGGACAGATGGGGCACCAATCATTACTTCCCCTTTCTCCTTGCTCCCCTTAGGGTAGAACCTAGGCGTGGCTTGGTCTTGCCTGTCCTAGGGCAAGGACTAGAGATGGGGCGGGGGCTGGGCAGCGGAGGCAGGCCACCCACAAGGTGTGGCCAGCCCCAGAAGACTGGCCCGGGGTTTTGCGATACACCCCTAATTTAGTTTCACTTCTTCTTTCCCGTGGACAGAAATAACTGACCAGGTGGCTGGATCAGGGTTGGCAGTAGGGACCTAGTGGAGGATGGGACAGTGGCCTGGGGAGCCGAATGGAGGGTACCACACCTTCTGTGTTTTGATCCTTCTCGTTGAGGTTCAGACAGTTCAGAACCAGGGAAGCGGCATCTGGCTTGTTCCCCTTGCTGGGATCTCCCAGCTGAGTGTTGGGAAGCCCCTGGTCTGGGCGCTGCATACTCGAGTTGTATATGGGGGAGGAATTAAAACTCCGCGTGGTGCTTGGTCCATCGAGTGAGCTCTTGATGGTTTTGAGATTTTTTGTTTTTTTGAGACAGGGTTTCTCTGTATAGCCCTGGCTGTTTTGGAACTCAGTCTGTAGACCAGGCTGGCCTCAAACTCAGAAATCCGCCTGCCTCTGCCTCCTGGGTGCTGGGATTAAAGGCATGCGCCACTACTGCCCAGCTGGTTTTGAGATTTTTTTTTTTAAGACTTGATCCAAACTTGAATTTCCAGCCCCCAGTGTGACGCCCAGGTGGAACCTGGGAAATGTAATTATATTTGGGCTGGGCCAGGGGAGGGTCTGTAATCCAATCAGCCTTGGTTGAGGGAGGGGCTAAGATGGGTTCACCTGAATAGTTGCTCCAGCAATATTCATGGGCACTTGGTGTGAATCACTGCTGCGTTTGACATTTTAGACAGGGTCTCATACTAGCCTAGGCAGATGGTATTACTGTCATAGGTCTGGATGGCTGTGGGTACTTTGTTTTTTGGGTACATGGGCCCTGAGTGGCCTAGAACTCTATGTAGACCAGGCTGACTTCCAACTCACAAAGATCTGCCTGTCTCTCTGCCTCCCCAGTGTTGGGATTAAAGACGTGTGCCACCACCTCTGGCTTAGCTATATTTTGAGCTAAGCTCACATTTGAGGGCTTACAGTGACCAAAGCTCTCAGCTGTTCCCTATTTGAGGCCACAACCCTGGAAGGGGCTCCTCAGATTCCCATATTCTAGCAGCTTAGGAAATAGGCAGAGCGGATAGGTCTTGTCCAAGGCCGCACAGCTAGGGAGGAAAAGCCTTGAGTTTGACAAGTCTCTGCTTAGCTTTGACCTGTGGTATCATAAAGGCCACCCCATCCAGGACTGTCTCCGATTGAGCTATCTAAAGTCAAGTAGGTCTGGGAAGTGTCCTGTAGATACCATGGTTCTAGAAAAACATCACATTTGGAATCCAGACACCAGCCTGCCCACCTCCCCCAGTAAGGGGTGTTTCCATGCCAGGCCCCAGCTCTGAGCTTTCATGGAAGATCTGCTTTTCGAGCCTCTGTCCTTGCTTCCCCAATGCCTTGGTGCCCCCCTGTACTATGAACAGCAAAACCTGTTTACATTTCAGGAGATTCCCTGAGGGCAGCATCTGTGCCATGCAGAATTCCATTGGGGTGGTGGTACTGTTGGCCTAGCAGTGATTCTCTTCCCCTTCCTCCTCCCCTTCCAGAGTCCAACGAGCTGAAGGCTCTGAATTGCTTCCAATGTGGCAGACAGTATACCAGTGCTTGGAAGTTGATGTGCCATGCCCAGTGGGACCATGGGCTGTGCATCTACCAGACAGAACTGGAGACCCCAGAGGCTCCACTGCTGGGCCTGGCTGAGGTGGCTGCAGCCATGTCAGCAGTGGCAGTGGTGGCGCCAGTTGAGGACAAGCCCCCTCCAGTGAGAAATGCTACCCGGCGGAGCCCCACCTGCTTAGTGTGTAAGAAGACGCTCAGCTCTTTCAGCAACCTCAAGGTCCATATGCGTTCCCACACTGGTGAGCGACCCTACTCCTGTGACCAGTGTTCCTATGCCTGCACTCAGAGCAGCAAGCTGAACAGACACAAGAAGACCCATCGGCAGCCAACACCTGGGAGCCCCTCCACTTCTTCTGCCAGTAGCCGGGGAGTCTCCCCAGCAGCCCCTCCTGAACCAGCTGCCTCTGCAGCTGCTCCAGCCAGCGCACTCCAGAATGTGGGGAAGGCTGGAGCTGCGGCCACAGCAGGAGTCCAGGAACCTGGGGCTCCTGGCAGTGGAGCTCAAGGGGGTCCAGGTTTTGTTGGCTGGGGAGCCACTGCCAAAGTAGAGAGGACTGACCCCATAAAGCTGGAGAAGACAACACCTAGAAAGAGTCACGGGCCCGGGGGCAAGTGTGAGTTCTGCGGGAAAATCTTCACCAACAGCAGCAACCTGACCGTGCACCGACGTTCGCACACTGGTGAGCGGCCATATACCTGTGACCAGTGTCCCTATGCTTGTGCCCAGAGTAGCAAGCTCAACCGCCACCGCCGCACCCATGGTCTGGGGACTGGTAAGACTGTCTATAAGTGCCCGCACTGCCTTGTGCCTTTTGGCCTGCAGGCCACACTGGACAAGCACATGCGGCAGAAGCATCCGGCCATGGCCTGAGACATGTTCTGTACGGGTGTCACTTCCTAATCAAGTGGACATGGGTCAGCACTTTTGTGTGAATAAACCATCTCCTATTTATTCGGGTGTCTGGATTCTGATTTTCTTGGGGTGTCTGAGGTGGGAGGCTCCCCCTACATAATGTGGACAGCTGGACAGACCGGTTTGGAGTGGGGGGTAAGTGCCCTGGGCACTGGAGGACTGGCACAGAAAGCCGTGCTCCCGGTTCTTGGTGTGGGTGAGGCCTGCAGGGGTAGGGAGAGGCCTGGACCTGTCACCAGAGGCTCCTGGGCGCAGTCCAGTCGTAGCCCGTCATCCACTGGCCCTGTCCACACATGCCACAGTCTGGGCCCTTGGCTGACTTGGCCCCTTCCTCCTGCCCCTGCAGGCCTCACTCACCACGCCCTGCAGGCTTCAGCACCTGCAGCAGTCTTCAGCTGTATCTAGCCTAGAAGTTCTAAATTAGAGGACAGCATGTGGTGAAGTCCATTAAATAATGTTAGCTTTTATTTCACTACAGAACCCCCAACTCAGTCTTCCGCCTAATGTCTGTAATGGGGGCTTCGGGACCTGGACCTCGAGCGCCTGCAGAGAAGAGGGAGATTCTGAGGGTGGGAGTCTCCCTCACATGCACACATGCCCCAACATGCCTGGAGACTGGAGTGCAGAGGGAGGAGTGCCTTCCCTAAGGTACAAGTATAGCCCCACCAAATGAAGGAGTGCCAAAGGGAGGGACATGGGGGGCTTCTAGAAGATTTGGAGGGTCACCGGTGGTGGTTGGGTCAGCAGCCTCACCTGCGGGAAGAACTGTACTCTCGACCTGAAAAGAAAAGGAGGGTGATGTGATGCCAGCCAGCCTCTGATGGGCCATCTTGGAGCCTGTGCCAGGATCAAGCCCCTCCCCCACATGCTTTAGCACTAAAGAGACGGATGCAGACTGCTTCAAGCAGTGTCTTCCTGTTTTTTGAGACCAGGGCCTTACTATGTAGCCCTGGCAAGCCTGAAACTGGCTCCAAACTAGACCAGACTGGCCTCAAATTAAGAGATCACCCTGTCTCTGCCTTCCTAGGGGATGTATCACAACACCTAGCTGTCTTTTAAATAAAATGGTAACTTAGGCTGCTCTCAAGTACGGAGTCAAACCACCCTCCTACCTCAGGCTCTACAGTGCTGGCCTCCTGCTGAGGTTTGTGAAGGGGTATGGGGGGTGTGTGTCTTGCTTTGTAGTCTAGGCTGACCCTGAGTTTGTCTTTGTCGGTGATTCTTCTACCCCAGTTGCCTGATTATCAGGTTACAATTGAACTTTTTATTTGAAGCAGGATTTCTCCATGTAACCCAGGCTGGCCTCTACCTCTGAGTGCTGGGACCACAGAGGTAAATTCAGCACAGCACCCAGCTACCGGTACTGCAGGCAGGGTGGAGAAGCAAGCACTCACTGTAGCGTGGGGAGGGCGAGCGGCTCTGGCGGCTATACTGGCGCTCCCACTCTTCTCTCTCCTTCTCTCGTCGCTCTCGCTCCCTGCAAGGGGAGAGGGGGGGCAACCAACAGGGAGGGGTGAGCACCTGCTGGGTTGTACACTCCTCTACCTGGACCAGGGCAGCCAGACCTAGCATATTTAAAGGGCTGGCCAATTGTCTCCCCACACTGTGCCACAAGCATGACAACCCAAGTTCCATCCTCAGGTCCTACGCTGCAAGGAGTCCTGCTATCTACAACTTAGCCCCTGGGCTGCACACACATGTATGTGCACTGGCTGGTGCGCTCGCTCTCTCTCTCTCTCTCTCTCTCTCTCCCCCTCCCCCCCCTTCCTCCATCCTTCTCCCTCTCACACCAAGATAGACATGGTCTTCCATGCCTGTAATCCCAGCACTTAGGAAGATGAAGCAGGATTGCTATGAATTCAAAGGTAATCTGGCTAGAGTGAGTTACAGGCTACCTAGATCTACACTGTGAAACACTTATCTCAAAAAGGAAAAACAAACAAAAATGCAAATTATACATACTGTAAAGAAATGACAAAGCAGGAGCAAGAGTTGGCCTGGGCACTGGGCAGCAGGCCCTCCCACAGCACAGTTGGTTGGCATGGCTTACCACAAAGATAGGAGCCATCCCCACCACTGTTCCACAGAGGAAGACAACTGAGCTCAAGAAAGCAAAATGTTTGTTCCTGCACTACACAATGCACTGTTCCTGCAAGTGACAGGAACAGGCCCCCATCCCTGACTGGCTCCCCTCTTTGACAACACACAGTGCAACAACAGCCTAGGCTCTGCCAACGAGCCCCGGTCAACCTAGCTCTTCCTTCAGGTAATAATCCCAGATGCCTAGTTTGGTGGGCACTGAGGGAATGACCTACTTGAAGCTACAAGACAAGTACAGACCCCAGAGTCACTTGATCAGACTTAAGATAGCTGAAACTAAACCCCAAGCCTCTGATCTGGGCCCAGGCTCTGACTACTGCCCAACAGAGTGGAGGACGAGAAAGAAGAGAAGGAAAAGCTCTTGGGCCAAGAGACCCACCCCAGACAGTCTTACTTCACCACTTGTTCACAGTGGCCAGGCATGGGGAGGCAGGCCAGGGATTTTAAGATACTGTTCAGACGTGGGGGCAGAAGGTGAAAGGGCTAGGGCATCTGGAGAACAGGTTGTCAAGGGAAGAGGACAGCAATGGCAATGGGCGTAGAGGGCTCCCACAACAGGGGCCTGGGTGGACCACAGGTCGGGGCCTTACTTCATTCGGATCTTTCGGGCCATGGCTCGCAGTTCATCCTCTCGCTCCTGTAGCAGAAACAGCTGTGAGGGTTGGTCCAGCCCCCCACTCCACCTGCCTGCCCTGCCCATCTGAGCACAGCCCGACCTGCCGCTCATGCTCCTGCTGGATCATCTTCTCCTGAGCTGCCTTCTTATCCGCCTTGACTGTGGAGGGAGGGTGTGAGGTTGAGAGCTGTGCTCATAGTCCCTGTGCCAACCTGACTTGCTCAGGCAGGCTCAAGAGAGGTCAGCCCACTCTTCCCACAGCACTGGCTGGACTGGAGGCAGGACTTACACTGGCGGTTCAGAGCCTTCTGCATCCGCAGCTTCAGCCTCTCCTGTGGGGTCAGCTTGGGCTGCGGGAGAAGGGGCGGGATAGGCGTGGGTGCCCAGAGCTCGCCCAGCCCACCTCAGCCAAGAGTCTGGGACTTGGGGGCCAGCTGGAGCCCCGTGGGAGGCAGGGATGGGACTTAGTTTGCCTGGGTAGCCCTTCCCCAGTCCCTGGGCTGGCTCTCCCCTCCCCCTGGGCCCCCTGCAGGCCCACCAGGCCCAGCTCTGGACACTGCTGCTGACGGGAATTAGACGGGCGAGTTCCAAATTCTTACTGACTTTGGCAGCTCCTGTCTCTTTACCAGCGGCAGGTTCGGTCCTGGGTTTTGAGAGAAAATGGCAATGCCATAGGCCTCAGAACTGGCATCAGCCACGGGCTCCAGACTTCTCAGGAATATGTTCCTGATCCCCAGAACCTAGGCAGGACCACACCCTCCCTGACAGCCTACTCAAGCCAAGGCCATGATGGCAATGACCCTACACTGCACGCATCTCCCAGAATAGCCAGCGCAGCATTCCCCTCAAAATAAACTGAGTGGGGGCTCCCTCAGCACCAGCCAGGCCCCTAACTCACTTTTTCAGCTTCTCGCCCACAGCAGGGGACGCTGCCGGCCTGGTCAGCTTCTCCCTTGGGGGCGATGGTGAGTGACTCTGGCTCTGGCTGTGGCTCTGGCTGCGGCTTCTGCTCCGGCTCTGGCTTCTGCTTGCGCTACGGGTCAGACTGCGGCTTCGGGAAGGGCTGAGGGACCAGCTGCTACGGCTATGACTGCTGCTATGGTGCCTGGGGCCCCGGGCACCCCGCTTGTAGCGGTCACCTGATCGGGAGCGGCTCCTAAGTGTAGCAGAGGTGGAGAGCTGTGAAGCCCCAGGACCTACAGGAAGTCACCCCAACTCCCAAATCCACAGGCCTCCTGCAGGGTTGAGCACTTCCCTCAGAAAGCCCCAGCTGCTGCCTGGACACATTCTAGAACAGCCAGCACCTCATACCGAGAACATGTTGGACATACTTCTCTCCCTCACTAGATACTCAGGTGCTAACATCCTGGGGCGCTCAGGGCACTCAGGCGCCTCACTCTACTCCACACCTCTGGTGCTCCCTATCCCATACCAATCTACAAGTTCTGCACAGGTTGCACAGCCCCAGGGTTTCCCTGCTTGGAGTTCTAGTAGTATTCTCAAGAAATTAGTCACCCCCAGGCTGGTATTCAATTTGTGATATTCCCATTCCCCTCCCCCACCCCTGCCTTTCCCCTGTGGTCATGCTACAGGGAAGACCCAGAAGCCAGTTTCCAAGCACAAAATGAATGTATCTCCCTGGGCTGACTAGTACTCGTCATGTACCGAGTGTATACTCAGCCTGGTAACATGTACGTTCAGCCTTCATAGAGCAATAGAAAGACGAGGGCTCGCCTGGCAGTTAATGACTGATGACCCACTCCTGGAGCTATGTCTGTTCTACAGACGAAGAAATTCCAGCTCTGTCACTAGGCCTGGCCCTATCGAAATTCTCCGTTGCTGCTTTCCCCAACCAAACCTAAAAACAGCCACAGCCCATGCTCCTCTGTCCCCTGGGAACCCGCTCTCTTCTTCAAAGGCTGTTGCCCCGCCCACGAGGTTCCCAGGTTCTGCAGACTGGGAAGTCCAGGTAAAAGCCAAGGAGATACCATGCCCCGCCCCATACTTTGGATACCTACTCCGTTCTGCTTCCAATCAGGTGCTTCCCAAGGGAAGAGGGGCTGGCCTGGTCTGTCTCCAGCCCGCCTCCCCAGGACCCGCTCCCGCCCTAACACACTCTTGACTACCGACCTGCTCCTTCGGCGGGGCGCGTACCCGCTGCGCCGGGCTGGCGAGCGTGAGTAGCGGTGTCCGTCGCGGGAACCGCCGTCCGAGTGCCGCCGTCCGCGACTGCGGGAGCGTGAGTAGCGCCGGGAGCGGGAGCGCGAGCGAGACCAGGAACGGGAGCGGGAACGCGCGTGGCGGCCAGAGCGGTAATAGCCACGGCGGGAACGCGAGCTGGAGCGTGAACTGGATCGGGAGCTGGAGGTCCTGGAGGCGGAGGACGAAGAGGAGCGGCGGCTGCGGAAGCAGGGGGAAAACAGCATTTGTCAGCGAAACTGCCCTAGAGGTCCCGTCCCTCCTCCCGGCGGTCAGCTAGGGCGGGCACGAGCGTTACAGACCGGGCGCTGGCATTACGGCCTGGAGCGGGGCCACCCGGTTGGGGTGGCGCAGGGGGCTTCCCTGGGGCAGCCCCGGATGCGGCGGCTGCAGCAGCTGCAGCAGCTGCCTCCTCGTCGCTGCCTCCAAAACTGGTGATGAAAGTGATTTTTTCCTCACGGCCTGGGCTCGGGGAGCGAGAGCGGGAGCGGGACTCCGAACTGGATTCCGAAGGTGACCTGCAGCCGGAGGGGTAAAAGGGAGGCAGCACTTTGAGCCCCAGCTGCACCAGGGCCCTAGTGGGATGTGTGAGTTCAAGGCCAGCCTGGTATACATCCATAGCGAAGTCAAGAGCTACATAGAGAGACCTTGTCTCAAGAAAACAACAACAACAAACTAAATAAGTCTGTGGCTGATGGGATGTCTCAGCAGGCAAAGGCTCTTGCCTGCAAGCCTGACTACTTCAGGTCAATCCCAGAATTCACACTAAGCTGTCCTTTTATCTTCAGCCCCTGGCCCATGTGCACCACCCCCACCCAGACTGATAAATGTAATTTTTTCACAAAAGAAAATGGGCGGGGGGTTGAGGGGGTGGGAGGTAGTGGCACAGGCTCTTAATTCGAGCACTGAGAAGGCTAAGGCGGGCAAATCTGAGTTTGAGGCCAGACTAGTCTGCATAGAGAGTTCCAGGACAGCCTGGGTACATAAGAGTCCTTGTCTCAATAAACAACAAAAACAAACAAAAAACAAAGAAAAGAAAAAGAAAAATGGCTGGTCTTCTGTACTAGTAAAAAACGAAAGACTACTGGGCAGTGGTGGCGCAAGCTTTAATCCCAGCACTCGGGAGGCAGAGGCAGGCGGATTTCTGAGTTCGAGGCCAGCCTGGTCTACAGAGTGAGTTCCAGGACAGCCAGGGCTACACAGAGAAACCCTGTCTCGAAAAACAAACAAACTGAAAGACTATGTGCAGCTCAAAGAAGGCTTTGCCTATGCAGGTGACCCTGGGTTCCACCCCTAGAACAGTAGCAAAACAATGAGGTAGGTCTTCCTGTTTAACCTGGAGAGGAAGTCCGAAGCTGACTCCATCCCATAAAGCACTGGGCCTAGTGGAACTCCCTTTAGGGAAAAGCAGGCCAACACAAAAGGCCCCTGGCCTTAGGAGAGAGGGAGGGAAGGTAGATCGGTTTGTCCTCTACAGCCTAACACCCTGGGACAGCACCCTGACAGAAGCCCGTCAGTGCCTGGCATTTCTTACTAATTCTGGGAGTCTTGTGTTACAGACACCCAATCTCCATACCCCTTTATGTCATAGTTGATTGTATCAAGCCTGTATGTTAACAGTGGAAGAAAAAAGATTCTGAATATTAAAAAATTTTTTGGAAAAACAAAACTAATGTAGACCCAACCCCCACCCACAGACCACAGGATGCCATCTGCCACAGGAGTGACCTAAAAGGTCAGCAACAATGACAGCTTCTTCCAGGGCACTGACACTTACCGCTTATAGGGATCATAGGTGGGGCTGTCTCTGCGGGCATAACTATGGAGAGAGCAGAGAAGGACAGGAGAGCTTAGACCAGGCTGGCTGGTGTGAACCTGGGCCTGTCCCAACCTAGACCCTAGTGCTGCAGATTATGTCCCCCATCTCATCGTGGGGCTCCCACATCTGTCTCCTAATAACAGCACACGGCTCTAAGCAACAGCCACCAGAGCAGCCCTGGTGCTGCCCAGCTTTCCAATGCCACACTGAAAGCCATGATGACCAGTCCCAGATTGATGCCGGTGTGAAAACAGGGTGCCTAACCAAACTCAGTGACTTATCTCAAATCTGAGGATTCACTCTTCATAGGGGAGGAGCAGTCCCTGTGAGGGCAAGTGGCTTCCTAGGGTGGCACTGTCATGAGTGAAAGGGCCTGTGGCCTGCAGTAAACCTCACACCACTGTCCCTCCCAATCCTTCCCTGGGCTCCCAGGCCCAGATTCTTCTCTACCCATATGCAACTGCTCTACCCAATCTTCTCTCAAGACTTCATTGTGGGAGGTAGCCTAGGTCTCTCTCCTTAAAGGTGAAGGTGCCCAACTCTGCAATGGAGGAGACTGTAGCTAAAAGAAAGGACTCACTTATCTAGACCCTGTAGACCTGACACTGACCTGCACAGGTGGGCTGTGATTGGCCCCGAGTTCTGGCCACAATTCCCGCAGCCATTCCCAGCAGCCTTCTGTCCCATTCCCCAAGAGTCCCCAGTCCAGCAGGGTGACTGGGAGGTAGGGGCAGGTGGCCCAGTCAAGCATTCAATGCCTCCAAGGCTACTCTTAGCTCTAATGGTTGTCCCAGGTGCATCCTTAGGACTCTTTGCTGAGCCAAGGCCAGGCCCCACTCTTGAGCCCCTGACAGTTACCTGGGAGGGCTGATCTTGCGGCCCCTCAGCCGCTTCTCCCGGAACTCTCTTCTCTGTCGCCGGGAACGACGGCCCTAGACAGGGAGTACCAGGATGGTGAGGGGTGTGCCCTCACTGGAGATACACTTTTGTCCCTTCAACCCTACTCAGACCTCACCGAGTACATGGCTTTCTCCTCCTCCAGGGCCTTGGCATGTTTGATGGCCTCTGCTTCCTCCTTGTCTTTCCGTAGCATCCTGCAGAGGAAGTTAGAATCGGCATGAAGGGCATGGGTAACAGAGTGGGCAGAGCCTTGGTAAAGGCAACAAAAACAACCAACAGGGACCTGATATTACTCCACGATTCCTGGATTACTCTGTCCTTTCTCCCTGAGTCAGGGCCTTTGCTGTTATGGGCTAGCTGGTCTTGAACTCACTATGTAATCCTAGCAGCCAAGGGATGTGTAGGCATGCAGTGCCCTGTCCTGTCCTTTCCTGCCGTTCCCTTTGATAGGGTCTTGTTCTGTCAGGCTAGCTTTGAACTCATGACCTTCTTGTCTCAGCCTCTAGACTGCAGAATCATAGGCGTGCGCTACTACACCTAATTTCTCTGATATGTTCAACAGATTTTATTGAGCACCTAAAAAGGCTGGTTTTGGTCTGTTTTCTGTGTGCTTGGCCTGTGCATCCCCTGTGTGCTTGGTGCGTCCGGAGACCAGAAGAGGGTGCCGGATGCCCTGGACCTGGTTGTGAGGCACCCTCTTTAGGTTCCCCGTGCAAGTTTAGAAGAGCTTGGTACTCAGGGCTGGAGAGATGGCTCAGAGGTTCTTCCAGAGAACTTGAGTTCAGTTCTAAGCACCCGCATCTGATAGCTCACAACTGCCTGTAACTCCAGCTGCAGGGGATCCAGCACCCTCTTCCAGCCTGTACATGATGCACAAAACTAACTATATATAGGCAAAACACACATACACATAAAACTCAGAACAAAACACAAAGGAGAACCCACAAGAAAAAGTTTAAAAGCTGCATGTGGCTACTCCATGCCTGTAACTGAAAAGCAGAGACAGGAGGACTGCTGGAGCTTGCCAGCCATCAGCATAGGTCCAGGTTCAGTGACAGATGTCATCTGGAGGTATCTCAAGGGAATAAGTGGACAGACCAATAGACCTGATATCCTCCTGTTACCTGTGCATGGGCAATGCACCAGTGTGTGCGTGCATGTGTGTGTGTGTGAAAGAGAGAGCACGCACACACATATGAACACACATACTATACACATGCAATTTTAAAATACGATTCTCTTCCAAAAAATTTTTTGGGGGGCCAGGTGGTGGTGACAGCAACAAACATCTTTAATCCATTACGGGCAAAAGCACTAGAACAGTGGTTCTCTACCCGTGGTCTTGACATCTCTGGCAAACCGGTATCTCCAAAAATATTTACATTACAATTCATAGTGCCAGGAAAATTAGTTATGAAGTAGCAATGAAAATAATGTTATGGTTGGGGGTCACCACATGAGGAACCTTACTAAAGGGTCGCAGGGTTAGGAAGAACCACTGTGCTAGAAGGTTCTAAGTTCAGACTAGGGCAGACCTGGGACTAATCCCTGGTTCCACACAAAAAAGTTTCTGGTCTGTTGGTGCCACTGATGTAAAGAAAGCACTTGGTGTGGCATGACCAGGAACAGGCAGTGACAGAGGCTTGCTCGTCATTATCATATGAACCAGGGCATAAGGCTGACCACTAGAGGGTGGTGTCCACAAAGAACTAGTAGCTTCCAGGTCACATTGTATGACAAGATCTGTTTCTGCAGAAAGTGGGGCAACACATTCATAGCTCACAGGCTAAGAACAGCTGTTGGTAGCAGGCATGTGGTGCAGAAGCCAGGGAAGGGCCAGAGTATGGCATACCAGCCACTCTCACCTGACAAAGTCCCCATCAGCCATGCCATAGGTTGTGGCCTGCTTATTGAGATCAGCCACCTGCTCCTGGTTCAGTTCATCCACGTCCACCTCCACGTCTGCACCAAGAGAAAGGCTGTCAGGGACCCAAGCCCCAGGAGAGGAGGGAGGGGAGCACCCCAAATTGGAGCAGTCTGCCAGATGGAGCAACTTCAGGGAGGATGTTGCTGTGCTGGCACAGCTCTGAGGCCCAAGCTGGGGCTTGGCCAGCACAGCACATAGCACAGCAGGGACCAGTGAGGGTGGGTGGATGAGTCTGTGGATGGAGTGCAAGAAAGAGAAGAGTACGGGAGGTGGAAAGAGATGGAGATGGGGTGGGCAGCAGAGCAGCACATGGAGGGAGGGCAGGAAGGACAGACATAAACTTAGGCTCTGCCTGGGGCTAAGTCCACATGTGCACCAAAAAGAGTAGGATAGAGACGGGGCAGTGACAACCTTCTCACCGGGCACACCCACAAAGGGATGGAGGTGACCATGGGGTATGAGTGATAGAGGCTGGAGGATGAGGGGCAGCTCTAGGAATGGGGAAAAGTTGCTTTCCCAGAGCAAAGCAAGGCCAGGCCAGGTAGATGAGGAAGGGCCAGCTCCTAGGTGGGAAAATCTTCTATTTCAGTGCCCAGAAATGGGGGTGGGGGGCACACAGGGGATAGGGGACAGGCAAGACAAGGGACAGGGAAAGTTGGAAGTAGCAGGAGGCTGAGGCCCTGTAGCTGAGGTGGGGGGAAGGTCTTGTAAGCACAGGTACCCCACAGAGGGTGAGGGAGGAGACACAAAACCGATGCCCAGGGACTGCAGGTGAGGAGGGCAGAGAGGGGACCCCACCGATGTCGGGGATGACCTCATCTTCATCCGAGTTGCTCTCCTCCTCTGCTGGTGACTCTTCCTCCTCTGGCTTCTCAGCCACCTTCTCTACCTCAGCCACAGTACTATCTTCATAGGTGTAGCCGATGGAAGCCTTCTTCTCTGCCAGCCTGGGAAAAGAGCCATAAGCCAGGGGGTACCCAATGAAGCAGGGCCATGGTGAGCCACGGTGGTTACACATATCCATCTAAGCTGTTCCACTCCAGCCACCCCACTATGGCCTGGTCCTTCCCATTTCTGTCCTGGTACAGGGCCTCTTCTTCCAAGAAGTCTCCTTGTTCACCTCTCCTGCCTGGACTGCCTAAACTTGCCCATGTCAGTCTACTTCTGTCAGGATACAAGCCTGCCTGCCACAAGTCCCATGAGTGCAGATCCCAGTCATCTTGGACAAAGTGTACCTCAGCTCAGCTTTCAGGGGCCACACTGAGAGGCCACTGCTGACCTCAACTGTCAATATATCCTGCCTCATCCCAGCACCCTTCTCCTGGAGCCTAGGCTGAGTGTCAAGAAGCAGATGCTATAAGTGGTTGCTCTCAGATCTGAGCAGGGCTCCGACAACAGCACCCAGCCAGGCTAGCTTTTGAGATAGCTGGCAACACTGATGCCTCCAACCCCTGGAAAGTGACGTCAGTGCCTGTGGGTTGCAAGCTCACTGTGCGCTGTCACCAGAAGTGCATGATTCCCCATCACCCATGTTCCTCACAGCTCCTGACTTAAGGCTGACTCCAAGGGGCTGCCTTTCTTCGGCCCTCCCTACAGGACTCATACCTCCCATTCTGCAAGGTAGGAGCAACAAGCTTGGGTGGAGCCTGTCCACTGTTGCTGCCTCTTCTTCTCCACATATATGGAGGCAGCACCCATCCATCGAGTGCTGGCCGAAGTGATGGGGTGGGAAGGCCAGTCCCCGCCCCATCAGATCAGACCCTGACTCACTTCTTCTTCTCATCCTCGCTGGGTCTCTGCAGGCCTCCGTACAGCTCATCAATGTAGATCTGATACAAGCACTGTTCCTCAGAGACTGGCAAGAAGAGGCACAGGTGAGCCCAGCCAGGCAATGTGGGTGAAGTGGAACACAAAGACAGGAGGGGGTGGGAGGGGGTCAGCCAAGGCAGGGTCACCTATCTCAGATTATTCTTCTGTCTAGAACCCAAGTAACCACAGTATATAACATCAGCCAGATGCTCCACTCACACTGTGACCTGGCTCCTGATATTAGCCTCTGACCAGTGTCTCGGCTCCCTCTTCTGTAAAATGGGACCCCTGAGAGTGAATACTTTGGACCTAGAGGCCCTACCACTGTCATGGAGCCTCTCTAGCCTCCAGAACCACAAGCATGCCTGTAACTCCATCTAGACTCCACTGGCTGCCATGTGGTCCTGTGGGTTTCTAGTAACGGAGTGTCTGATGATTGTGTTCTCCTACACCCCCAGCAACCACTTCAGGAACTTCCTGGGTACTGAGGCAGCCACAGTCTCCCTTCAGTCTTGCTTTGGGGCTCATGTGAGCCTTTTTCCTTCCCTCTGCAGGCTTCAGCTAAGCTTTCCTTTCTTCTTAAGGGGAACAGGTGAGGAGCAGAAGATTAAACCTAAGCCAAACAAGTCCTCTGCCATGGAACTACACCCCCAGCACTCTTGAGACAGGGTTTCATAAAGTTGTTCAGGCTGTCTCGGGCAAGCCTTGAACTTGAGATCTCCCTGCCTCAGCCTCTGGAGTAGTTGTGGTGCTGGGCCACGTAGCAGCCTGAGTGCCTCAGCTTTTCTGTCTGTGGCATCAGGGGTCTGTGCTAGGTAGCAAAGCATGGCCCCTCCCTGGCTGTGACAGACACCTGCCTAGTCTCCATAGCTGAGAAGAGGGCCCTGCTGCCCTCTCCCACAGCTCTCTGGCCTATCTTCAATGCCTGTACTCCACGACCTCTGTGCACCCTATTTCAGGGGCCGGAATCTACACCTTCCCTGGCCCAGCAGAAAGTACGAATCTACCCTGCTGTCTTCCCTTCAGGAACACTCGGAAACCATCTCTTCCACTCCCTAGGTTTGTTCTCAGACTGCTCATGTGATTGTGCAGTGGCTCTCCCTGGGGCCCCATCCCCAGAGACTGCTTCTAAGAGTGACTGAAGGACTAAGGGAAGCCTGGGCTCTAGCTGCAAGGAACCATGTGGCCTGGACTAAGGGCAAAAATGATAGCACCACGGTGACAAATGACTTGAGTCTAAGACTTCACTGTGTGCTAGGATGTGGCAACCTCTGATTTTAAATACATAAAAGCATCTTAGAAAGACAGAAGTCCAGGACGAGGAAGCCCATGTGCAGGGCCACCTGTGTCAGCCTGAAGCAAAGCTTTCAGACCCATGGACCCACCTAACACTCCACAGGAAGGAAAATGAAACCTGCCAGGAAAGGGGTTTGTGTGGATGACCCTGGCCAAGGATGCCCACCAGGGAGCTGTCCATGCTTAGGCAGAGGCAGGGAGGATGTAAGATCCAGACACCCACGAGTTCTGTCTAAAATGAAGGCATCAAACTGGACACAGCGGTCCTTGCCTGGGGACCAATTACAGCACTGAGGAGGGTGTGGCAGGGGACCATGAGTTTCAGGCCAGCTTAGGCTATAGAGCAAGACCATGTCTCGCACTTTCCTAGCATGTGTGTGTGTGGCCTCTGGACCATCCCCAGCTCCACAAACACAGGAGGGGAAGGGGAGCTACTGAGTCCTCTCCTGCAGTAAGTCATGCAGGGTCACAGTGGGGCTTTTATCTGTTGTCTGCAATGCTAGGCACAGAACCAGAGTCTCAATCTGCTCATGCCTGTCATGTGCAATGTAACAAGGATGTGTGTAGAGGTCAGGGGACAATTCAGGAGTGGGACCTCCTGAGCAAACTCGGGTTGTCGTCAGGCTTTCACAGCAGGTGCTCCATGAGAGAATACTGAACGGCAGGTCCCTAGCTGGTACCCAGAGCCTGACACATCCAAGTGCTCCACCACCGAGCCACATCCCCAGCCACATGACCTGACAAGGAAGCCTGCTGAGAGGATCTGCCCTCCTGGGGAAGCACAGCAGGAAAGTCCTTGCCTCCTGGACCATCGCCTCTCATTCACAAAAGGGAACAGTGAAGGCCAGACTTGGCATGTCCAGGGGCTCTGCTCACAAGGAAGAATTTCTTCCTAGGACCCTTGCTCATGAAGTGAGTGCCCTCCTCCCTTCTTTTTTTAGAAAAAGGGCTCTTTATGGAATCAGAGGGGAGGGATGGGAGGTGGCCTGGACAGAGACCTCCAAGTCTCTAACTCCACAGAGACCCTGTGCCAGTTTCATGGATGAAGACCCAAAAGAGGGAGAGAGTACACAGACAAGGACAGAACCGAGGGTGACCAGCAGTAAGTACCTGGGTGAGCCTTGTCTAGGTGGTCCAGCCTCAGGCCCCCATCCCCACGCCCCGCCCTGCCACTCACTGCCGGCGAAGTCGTTCTGCACCAGGCCTCGGTACCGCTCGTAGTTACATTTGCGCTCGTCTGATTCCTGTTCCGGGGAGCTTTGGGAAGGAGTGGGGTTAAAGAAAAGGTGAGAATCAAAGCCCCAAGCATCAGAAAAAGGAATGGTGGTGGTGGTGGTTAGGCTTCTGGCTAAGGGAGGGAGTGGGCATGGCTCAGGGTGAACGGCGTGCTGGGGCAACCCAGCTTTGTTGCAGGACACGTACATGGTGGTGAGCAGTGGGGGGGTGTAGTCAGGGATGTGGTCTAGATGTGCACGAACATCAAAGCGGTCGATCATGTTGTTGGTGTCTCCCTGCCAGGGCATCCTGAGGTGGGAGGACATAGAGAGGCAGGGTCAGAGTCCAAGTCCCTGGTCCCCACCACTTCAAGCTCCTCCTACATCCACCCAAACCCACACCTGGGGTCCAGGGCCCAACAAGTCATCCACCTGCTAGTCCATAAGCTGGGACCTCACTTCTCAGAGCCGGGCAATAGCAAGGAACTTAAACCAGGCTGAGGATGTACTAAAGGAGGCACAGTCACCCTGAAACAACTGCACATGCATAGTCTTCCTGGCCTGATTACACAAGTCTGTCCTTATCCGAGCCTCTACTGCAGATTCTAGAGTATCCCCAAGTCCCTTCTGACACTACCCCCTACCCTCCATCTTACATGTTCACAGGGCTCTCAGCAGCCAAGGCAACTGCAGAATCCAGGTGAACCTTGCAAGCTCGGCCATGCACCTGCAGGAACTGGGCGGGGTCTTTCTTCTGCAGGGATGGACAGGTCAGAGGTCACCAAGGAGCCAAGGCCCATCATGCCTCCCTAAGTAGACCTAGTGGTCACTTGGCCTCTGGGTCAGGTCCCTGGGCCACACCTCACAGGTGAGCCAACATGCACAGCACCAACAACTTAGCCACCCTCACGGACAGGGAGCTGTGTCCTCCAAGGCATGGCCAAGGGTGCTGAACTCTGCTCTAGCCGAGGCATCCTGTCAGCCAGGCCTCTCTATCCCAGCTATTTTGGAACTAAGGCAGGAGGATTACAAATTAAAAGCCTACCTGAGCTACAGACATACCCTGTCTCAAGTGTTACCCCTAACTCTTCACCAACCATCCCAAGCCATCCATTTGGAGCACAGTGTGAGCCCTGGACCTGGTGCAGCCTCTGGGGCAGCAACATCACATGGGCAAGGGCAGTGGTGCATCTGTAGGCCCCTGGGAGACAGGAGGCAGAGAATGTCCCACTCCATATGCAGTAGGACAGTGGAACTGATAACAGCACAGGCAAGGCACCAAGAGACTCAGTCCCACACAAGCTAACTGAGGCTGTGCTGAAGTGACAGTGCTGCTGCCTGACTAGCTCGTCCTAGCTCCACCTAGCTCCACCTAGCTCCACCCTCGGCACTGAAAAAAAAAAAAAAACAACAATAAATAAAAAGTTCAAAAAAGAATTATCATCATACGACCCAGAAACTCCACTTCTAGGTACAGATCTTATTCATGCTAATGTTTATGCCAGCACCACTCACAGGAGCCGGAAAGTGCTAACAACCCAGTAGACTACTTGTATAAAGTGGGGCATTACTCAGCCATAGAGTGGACCAACATGCTATTTACTACAACACAGCAGAGCCTTGAACACACAGGACCAGAGGAAAGAAGCCCAAAAACACTGCATCAAGCGGTGAAACACTGAGACACTCCCCAGAACTGAGGGTAAGGGAGGATGGGAAGTGGGGGTCATAAGCATGCGCAAGGCGCTGGCAACACTGCTTGTGCAGTGGGGGGGACTGAACCCTGGGCCTTGAGCATGCTAGGTGAGCATCCTACCATTTACCTGCAGTGCAGCAATGAATTGTGAACTTTTAATGCATAAACTGTGTGGTATGGCACTTATAGCTCAAAAAAGCTGTTAACACAAAGCACACCTGCGTAAAAAGCCAAGCCTGCCAGTATGTGCCTATAATCCCATCACTGGGCAGGCAGAGAAAGGCAGATCCTAGCTGTTTACTGGCCAGAGTCAGGGAGAAATCCTGTGTCAAAAGCATAATGAAGGAGCATCTATGGGAGCTATCCCTCATTGGCCTATAGCCTCTACATGTGCTAACATACCTGAAGAGAAGCCTGTACATAACACACACACAAATTATTTTGTTCTTTTATTTCAACATGTTTTGTTTCGTTTTGTTTTTAGATGTACTTATTTTTATTTTATGTATATGAATACAATGTAGCTGTTTTCAGACACAGAAGAGAGTATCAGATCCCATTATAGATGGCTATGAGCCACCATGTGGTTGCTGGGAATTGAATTCAGAACCTCTGTAAGAGCAGTCAGTGCTCTTAACCCCCCTGAGCCATCTCTTCAGCCCCTCTCTTTTTTCTTTTTCTTTTTCTGGCTTTTCAAGACAGGGTTTCTCCGTGTACCCTTGGCTATCCTGGAACTCACTCCATTGACCAGGCTAGCCTTGAACAAGATGCATCTGCCTCTGCCTCTTGAGTGCCAGGATTAAAGGTGAACACCACCACCTCCTGTTTTTGACACAAATAATTTAAAAAAATAAAGCAAACCAAAACCATCCCCAAAAAGGACACCTAAGTGGGAGCCTACCTAGTCCACCATCCTCAAGCCTGAGTCCTGGGACTGGGGCAAAGGGTTACAAATCCATAAGCCACATCACCACAAAAGTATCATGGAAAGTATAAACTGTGGTGGGGGAAGCACACCTGCCCTGGCCTGCCAGTTACAGGGGTCATTTCACAGGAACCAGGGAGAGCCATAGGAGGGGCTCTATGCTGATCCATACATTTTTTTATAACAAAATTTAATTGTTAGACTACTCTCTCTGCTCTCTGCAATGCTTTCCTTGTCCCTCAAAGCCATGGCCTCCTCTTCCCATCACCCTCTGAGTGTCTCCCTGACTTTCCTCCGCTCTCCTGGTCCAGGCTTATGGGCCTCTACGCTGTTGTTCCCTCTTAGTAGGGCTACTCTGTCCCTTACCTCACATCTCCTAGAGCCTCCCCAACAACCCTGTGTGAGTGCCTTGGGTCCTCAAGTTTTCTTCAGAGCATTGACCAGGACCTGTGATTCTAGCTCAGCTAGCTTCAACACCACCTGCCTCCCACAAGAACATGAAGCAGGATGTCTCTCCCAGTGTTTTGCTCACTGCTGTGTCTGTCCCCAGGGCCTGGTCCCCAAAGGACTCTCCAGGCCTGTAAATCAGGCAAGAGGAGGAGGAGGGGGAGGAGGAGGAGGGGGAGGAGGAAAAGGAAGAGGAGGAGGAGGAGCTCCCACAGCTCTCAGCCCACAGCTTCTTTATTCATTCACCCACACAGTTAGTTTCTCCTAACTCTTGGCTCTGTGAGCCATGCTGCAAAGGATCTTCCTGAGATGCGAAATCCAGGCTGAGTAGAGCATGTACCTGGCATGGATAATCTCTAGGCTCCACCCCCCAGCATCAGAGGCAAACAAATCAACTGAATCCATTCTTACCCGCCAGGCAGGCTGTGCTCCCTCTGGGCTCAGACGGGGCAGGAGTCCATATGGGTGTGTTCCCTGTCATCCATTGCCTCAGATGCCTAGTCCAAGCTCCACCCTCTAAGGCTCACAGTTCAATGTAGAGGACAGCCCTGCACTCCATAGTGATGACCTTACACATAGGGAAGGGCTGGCATGAGGAGATCAGTGGAATGCCTGCCCAGCAGAGGGCCAGCTGGGCCTTCCAGGACACTTATTTCCCACCTGTGCATCAACAGGGGATTGTAGTTCTTTTTCTTTTTTCCTTTGAGACAGTCTCACTATGTAGCCCCATGTGGCTTGAAACTTGCAATAGAGATCAGGCGGGCCTCAATCTCAGAAACATGCCTGCCTCTGCCTCCCTTTAATGCAAGAATTGAAAGTGTGCCCCATCAGGTCTTGTAGATTGCACTTCTTTACCCAAATTAGAGAAGAGGCACAGAGGCACACACTTGTAATCCCAGCACTCAGAAGGATGAGGCAGAGAAATGTGAGTTGGAGGGGTAGCCTGGACTACACAGTGAATTCTAGGCCAGCCTGTACAACTTAGCAAAATCCAATCTCAAGAGGAAAAATGTTGACAAAAACAGGAACAATCACAGAAAAGACATAAAACTTGAAGAAAAACAGTCACCAAGAATGATCGGGGATGCCAATCTAGCCGCTCACAGACAAGCTTCAATAGGCAGCCACAGCCCAGCCTGGTTCCCTCACCCCCACTCCCCCTACATCACCCCAGCAGCTACAAGTAGTGGCTGGCCATCTCTCAAACCTCGGCTCCACACATCTGGATGCAGATCATACTTCCGTCCTGGACAATGATTGCTTGTATGGTCCACATCACAAAGAGCCCCACAGACACTTGTCAAGCTCTTCCTGTCACCCAGTGAGGACTGTTTTCCTCATCAATGCCCTGAACAAAAGCTCGGGAGGCTCCCTGCCAACAGGATGGCAAGCCTGAACACCCCTCTCCAGGCTCCCCTCCGTGTCATCCACCAAGAATCCAAATTCCACTCTACCCAGCAATAACAGGGGCTATAAGTCTGTTGTTTTCTCTTTTCTTTGTGTGTATAGGGGTGGCGCTGGCTAGGCAAGCACTCACCACTGAGCCACAGCAGGGCCTTACAAGTTAACCCTTCCTAAACCTCAGTTACGCAAACAGTGACACCCAAGCAGTGAGCGTGGCCATCTCCTCCCTGCTCAAGACATTCCTTCCTGGTTCAGGAAGCTAATGCCACTTAAAAAGCTCTGAGGCTTACTACTAACTGGCCCACATTCACGAAGCTGCTGCCACAATGACACAAGTGCTGACAAGGGACACAGACAAGGAACACTGGTAGAGACATCTGTAGCTGTGGCAGGGAGCTCATGAACCCTGGGGTAGGCTTTCTGGTGATGCACATGGGTGAGTCCTCCATGTTCTATATGTAACTCCAAGTACACTCAAAGGTTACTAGGCTTGACTTTCAAGGTATGTTGTTGTACCCCACCAATAGTGAAGTTGCCCCAAAGAAAACCCACAAAACACCCAACAGGCAAGTACACACTGGTCTATACATCCAACCCCCCAATCAGCCTGTGAGGGAGCTGCACCCAGTTGCTCTCTACTAGCAGGCCACCTATCTCTACTTCCCTGATTCAGTGGTCCCCTTACACATCTGGCCAAGCCCACCTAGAAGGGAATCTACATGCCTACTTCCTTGAGGCTGAATGGGCCTGTGGAACTTTCTGGTCATCAGGACAAGGGATCATGGGAAAACACCTAGAGAGTTTCTCACCAAGGAGCATGAGAGCCCCTGCCCCCTTTCTCTCATTTCATCTCTGCTGGGTGGAAGGAAGACACGAGAGACGGAGCCTCCAGAGCTTTCTCAGACCTCAAAACAAAACTTCTCTGAAGAGACAAACATCTGTCATGTTAAAGCCATTTGCTCATATTTCATTCCTCTGCTTCAGCCAAATCAACTCCACACAGTGCGTCATTTTGCACGCGGAAGGAAACATTAGGCAACAGAGAGCCAGGTGGCCAGGACAACTTGAACAAGGGAGCCAAGCAGAGAGCAGAATGGCATGAATCTGGAGAGGTAAAAATCAAAGTAAGGGCCAAGTGGCTCAGTAGCAAACTGCTTGCCTAGAACCTACCAGAACAGCAGGAGCCTATGGGTAAGGCTCAATGGTAGAGCTCCTGCCTAGAATCCCCCAGTGAGGGCTGGGGGTGTGGCTCAGTGGTAGAGCCCCTGCCTAGAATCCCCAGTGAAGGTCTGGGGATATGACTCAGTGGTAGAGCATCTGCCTGACATAAGCCCTTTCCTGGCTTCCATTATCAGCACCTCATGGGGAACATCCAAACTATGTATGGCCTTGAAAGCTATAGTAAAGAAACTGGCCTTCTCCCAAAGATATTCAGGAGCCAGAGGATTCTGAGCAAGAGAGAAATGGGGCCAGTTTTACACTCACAAAGACCTCTCTAGTCTGCTGAATGGGTTTCTGGAGACAAGATTGAAGGCAAGGGGAACAGAGAGGCTGGGCAGCAACACTGTAGTTAATAGAATGTCTACAGGAATGTCATCTAAAAGAACTGAGCCAGGTAAGCAACTGTCATTTCACGCTGGGGGACAGTCCCAAAACCAAGTAAGCTAGACCAATGCTGTATTTGTGATGGCAGATATGGAAAAGACCAGCAAAGATGTCTAAGAAAGCCAGGCAGGGGCCTCAAGGACTTTTCGGCCAAAGCATGGAGTTTGGTTTGTCTTTTTATTTATTTTTCTCCAAAAGCAATGAAAGTATCAAACAAGAGAGGGGACAGGTCAGATACCACTGATGAATCTTGATGGCACTACTGCTAGATGCCAAGCTTCAAGAGCAGCTGAGCTGTTCTGGGAACAACACATTGATGGAGGAGCAGGGGATATTCCAGAGAGCTACAGAGTCTATCATCTTTGACACCAGTGCACGGGGGCCACACCAACATAGTAGGCTGACGCAAACAAAAGCCCTCAAGTCGGCTCCAGCCACTAGGCTGAAGAAATGTCTATTGCTGAGCACAGTAACAACACACACCTGTAAAACACAGCACTCGGAAGACATAGGCAGGAGGAGTATGAGTCGGAGGCCAGCCTGGGTTACCTAACGAAGTCGTCTTGAAGAGATGGGGTAAAGGCAGCTCGGGTGGTAGAAAGCTTGTGCAAGGCCCAGACTTCTATCTCCAACACCACAGAAAGTGGTCACAGTGGAAAGGGGGGGGGGGGGAGACTAGGATACTGAGGAAAAAGAGCTCTTGCCTCCACACACTTCTAAGCCCTTCCCTCTGGAGCCCGCCCACCCATGCTCAAGTCTGCTCACTCACAATCTTCTCATAGTACTCCCGGCGCCGTTCTGCCCTCTTCTTGTAGTCCACCATCATGCCTCGAAGTTTCCGCTCATGCTTCCGAGCCTCGTGCCACATTGTGCTGAGGCTTCTACCTGAGGGAGGGGGGCGCCAGACACGTCAAAAGGACTCTAAAGACCAAGTGGGTAGACTTACAGTCCTCTAACAAGTTGGTGTTAATCCTGATGCTAAATCCCAAGCCCCCTGGCTTCAGGGGAGAGAAGCCTTGCGGAATACCTGGAGTGCACAGAAGGATTCCTTAACAGTCCTGTGGCATTTGCTCCAGAACTATAGGGACCTAGGTAAGACCTCCTGGGAAAGAAATCATCCTAGATTCTGTGCACCAAAGTTCATTTGAAAGACTATGGAGTAGGTAGCCTTTAGAAGGGTGATGCAGAATTGTCTTGAGTTCAAGGCCAACCTTGGTTAGATTGGCCAGTGTAGCCTAAATATAGAGATCCTGCTTTAATTTAAAAAAAAAAAAAAAAATGGCTGTGAGTGATGGTGCATGCCTTGAATCTCAGCAGTGGGAAGGCAGGACAGGCAGATGTCTGAGTTTGGAGCTAGCCTAGTCTATGTACTAAGTTCCAGGCTAGCCAAGGCTACATAGTGAGATGCTGTCTGGATAAAAGAAATAAAAATGGAATTTTTGGAATAAAAGGAGTGTCTGAAATTGAGCCTTAGCTGCCACAGGGCTGCGCTCACAAGAACCCCAAAGATCCCTCTGCAGGAACCATGCATGGTGCGGGGGAGGGGGAGGTGCAGCAGTGTTGTAAGATAGGTTGGTGCAGAGAAGCAACAGCACAGCAGGGACATGCTGCTTAGGGATGGGGGTGAGGCCAGGTGAAGGGCGTGGACAGAGGATGAAGATGGTCAGGCAGCTGAGATCTAAAGGAGGGATGTGAAACGGGCCAGGCGTGCAGACTAAAAGATGAGACTGAGGCCCTGGGCGGGAGCGATGGGTGAGAGGCAGTAACGGAGCTGCGTCTGGGGACCAGGGTCCGGGTCGAACCCCAAAGCCCGGACTCGGGCCTGAGGAGGGGAGAGGGGCACAGCCTGAGGCCTGTCATGACGGAAGCAGGCAGAGCCGCCCTCGTGGCCTGGCGAACACCCACGGCAATCCCCGGAGCGCCTCGGACAAGGATGAGGCTCGACTGACACCGCTCGGAAGTCAGGAGGTCGGGGTCGGACGCCTGCACTCACCGGCTGGTCGCCGCCTCCCACTGCTGCGCTCGCGCGCGCTCACGACCCGCACCGGAAGCGGAAGTGAGAGGTTGCGCGAAGGAGAGAAGCGGAGCTGCACAAAAGGCACTTCCGCGGTCGCGAGGAAGGGCTCTGGGATGTGGGCGTGGTTCTCGAGATTGGTTCGAATTGTGGGCGGGGCCTGAAGGGTGGCACGATCAGGGCACCGGTCGTAGCGGGGAAGTGGCCTGGAAGTGCACGTAGAGGATCCCAGCATTCCAGGCGCGTTTTGTTGTTGTTTTTAAAGATTTCTTTTTTTCTTTTTCTTTTCTTAGTTTTTCGAGACAAGGTTTCATTGTGTATGTAGCCTTGGCTGCCCTGGAACTCACTTTGTAGACCAGGCTGGCCTCGAACTCAGAAATCTGCCTGCCTCTGCCTCCCAAGTGCTGGGATTAAAGGCATGTGCCACTACTGCCCAGCAGATTTATTTCTTTTAGGGGCTGGAGTGGTGACTAATCAATTGAGAACACTGGCTGCTCTCGCCAAGGTTCTGAGTTTAATTGCCAGCACCCACATAGCAGCTCACAACCTGTCTCTTAACTGTAGTCCTATGGGATCCAGTGCCCTCTTCTAATGTGCATACATGTCGAGAAAACACCCATATGCATAAAATAAAAATATAGAAGTCTTTTTAAAAGATTTATTTTATGTGTATGCCTGAAGGTATGTTTCTCTGAGATATACACACACAAATATAAAATTTTAATTAATCCTATATATACATATATAGGTATACATATATACATGTATGTGTATATGTATATATAAATATATATGTATATGCACATGTAAATATGTATATATACAGATATATATATATATGTGGGACTAATTGAGTTATAGGCTGTCGTCTGGTTAATACAACAATAGCAGGTGATGAACAAAAAGTCTAAGAATCCAGTAGATGCTCAGTTTACAAGGCTGGATGCCTCAGCTGGTCTTCAGTATACACTGGAATCCCAGAGAAGAAGTCTCTAATGCCAGTGAAGGAATGGATGTGCTAGCAAGACAAGGACAAGCAGGCAGAGACCCAAAGCTTCCTTCTTCCACATCCCTATATAGGCTTCCAGCAGAAGGCGTGGCCCAGATTAGATCTGGTTTAAAAGTGTCTTCTCACCTCAAGATCAAAATTAGAAGTAGATATTACTACTTCAAACTAAGCAAAAACCTCTCACATGCATGCTGTACTAGTCATGGTTCTCTAGAGTCACAGAACTTATTGGTAGTCTTTATATAGTAAAGGAATTTGTTGATGATTTACAGTTCGTAGTCCAATTCAACAATGGTCAGCAGCAGCTGTGAATGATGATCTAGCAGTTGCTCAGTCCCACAAGGCATGCAGGAGAAGAAGAGCTAATCTTCCTCCTTCCAATGTCCTTATGTAGGTCTCCAGCAGAAGGTGTGGCCCAGATTAAAGGTGTGTCCCACCACAAAAGGATCTAGGACTTGCTTTGTCCCTGGCTGACCTTGAACTCATAGATCTCCTTGCCTCAGTCTCCTGGGATTAAAGTCCTGTACTACTTTTCCTGGGTCTAAACTTTTCATGGCCACTATGCCTCAAGATCTCCATGTTAAGATTCAGGTCAGCGCCGGGCAGTGGTGGCACATGCCTTTAATCCCAGCACTTGGGAGGCAGAGGCAGGTGGATTTCTGAGTTCGAGGACAGCCTGGTCTACAGAGTGAATTCCAGGACAGCCAGGGCTACACAGAGAAACCCTGTCTTGAAAAACAAAAAACAAAAACAAACAAACAAACAAAAAAGATTCAGGTCAGAAACCTGTGTCTTCCAGCCTCAAGATCTGGATCACAGATGAGCCTTCTAATTCTGGATTGTAGTTCACTCCAGATGTAGTCAAATTGACAATCAGGAATAACCACTACACATGCCCTGCATTGTTTGGGTTTTAGTTCCAGATGTAGTCAGGTTGACAACCAAGAATAGCCATCACACATTGTGAGCTCCCATATGAATGCTGGTATTGAACCTAGGTCCTCTGGAAGAGCAGCAATAACTCTTAACCGCTGAGCCATCTGGCCAGCCTCTCAACTACAATTGTTTTGTTCCAAACAAACCTAGAGTTTCCTAGGCAAAGAAGAGAGAAGACCCCGAAGGCTCAAAAAACTAATTTTTATTGGGAAAACTGAACAAACAACCTACCCCCTTCGTCAGGATTAGGGAAGAAGGCTGGGGATCTGCTCCCTCCTCCCCTATGTACAATCTCTGAGAATCGTTCCTGAGAAGGGGTCTGCCTGCAGGAGCCCCTTTTCCTCTTCGGACTTAGCATTGTGTATAATGGGCTCAAAGAGAACCGGAGCTCTCCCCATCTTCTTGCCAGCACTGCAGATGTCCGATTCAGGATGAGGAAGCTGGAAGACTGATCAAGGTTGGCTTTCGGGGATGGAGTGCTGTACCACACACCTCACCCAGTGCCTCCTCTGTCACCTCAGAGGCTACGTGGCTTCAGGCCCTGGGGATAGGAGGCCACCCCCGAAGGCTGCCTCTCGGTACTGGTTGGGGAACATGTTGCTGCCCACAAGGCTAGCAGTACCAACATCCCCGGGGCCCGGAGCTGCAAAAGAGTCCAGCGACAGGGGCTCTGGGCCAGGAGACTCCACAACCATGGCCCCTGCACCCCCACTACCTACCACAGCACTGGCAAGTGGTGGTGCTGGGGGCAGCAGGTCCAACATAGTGAAGAGCGTGGGGGCAGAAGGATCATAGGCAAAGCCATCATCCAGAAGGTCAGGGCCGCCAGGAGGCTCCAACCCAGGAAGGGATATGGTACCAGAGAAGAAATCAGTGTCTGCCGGCTGCAGAGCTGATGGTGGGAGGAACAGGCCTGAGGAGAGAAGAATGGCTGGGTTTAGGGCCTACCTCTGGCCAGGCAGTAACTAACTTGGACTCCATTGTACTAAGTGTATTCTCTCTTGGGCCTTTAACCCTAACCAGAGTACAAAGAGTACCATCACTCTCTTCATTTTAGTGTGTGTGTGTGTGTGTGTGTGTTATGTATCTGTGTCTGTGTGCACACATGATGTATGTGAGTGGGCATACCTGCTACCATAGCACATGAGAGGAGGTCAGAGTTCACCTTTGTGGAGTCATTTTACTCCTGCTACATTTATATAGAGATAGAAGTCAGGTCCAAGCTTGGCAGGTGCCTATATCCACTGAGCCAGCACACTAAACCATATTTTTTTAATGTGCATGAACATTTGCCTTTGTGTATAATTTATATATGTACAACACATGGGAGCTTCCCAAGACCCTATCTTTAAGGTTGGCGGGGCTGGAGGGATGGCTCAGTGGGTAAGAACACTTCCTGCTCTTGCAAAGGACCAGGGTTGGGTTCCCAGCCCCCACTTCCAGCAGCTCGAATCTGCCTGTAACTCACGATCTAAAGGGATCTGATGCCCTCTTCTGGCCTCCGTGGGCAATTGCATAGCTGTGGCACATACTCACACTGACATGCATACACATATGTGGAAGAAAGTGAAAATAAAGGTGGGGTCCCAGGCCACCCAGACCTCTCCTTGGTTAAAGGTGATTCCTGACATCCCTGATGACTGATGCCAGGTCAGACCTGGAACCCCCGTGTTGAAAGAAGAAAACTGACTCCAATAAACTGTTCTCTGATCTCCACATGCAACCTGTGTGTAGCATGTATGCACCCCCACACATGCAAAATAAATAAATTTTTTTTAATAAAACTTAAAAACGAGACATGGTCTCTTATAAACCAGGCTGGCCTCAGATATGCTAAATAGCCCACAGTGACTTGGAACTCCAGATTCTCTTGCGTCCACCTTCCAAGTGCTACCACATCTGATTTATTTATGTGGTGCTGCAGGTCAAACTGAGGTTTTGCACAAAACCCAGCCATGTTCCCCAGCTTCACCATTCTCCTTGCTTATTAGCAAACTGAGGCAGTAAGTGAACCTGTCTATTCACAGAACCAGAGCAGGAGCCAAGCTCCAGCAGGGAGCAGGGCTGTCGATACAGCTGTGGTTGACTGGGTATGGGGGCCAAGGAGCGAGAGCAGGAGAGAGACAAAGAGACAGAAAGCAACTGAGACTCTCTTGCAGCCACCGTGGAACTCACCACAATTCTCCCACCTCAGCCTCCCAATTGCTGGGGTCACAGGTATGAACCACCATGCCTGCTCTCTCTTGTAGTTTAATGTGGTCCATCTGAAAAGGGATTGGGTCTGAAAAGGGATTGAGGAACTTCCCAGATCAGATTGGCCTAGGGGATGACTACAGGGAATTGCCTTGATTGTTAATGGTCCATCCTACAGAGAGGGACAACATTCCCTTGGCAGGAGGTCTTGAGCTCAATAAAAAGTTACCTAAGAAGCAGGCGCATGCCTTTAATCCCAGCATTTGAGAGGCAGAGGCAGATGGATTTCTGAGGCCAGCCTGGTCTATAGAGTGAGTTCCAGGACAGCCAGGGCAGTCGAGAAACCCTGTCTTGAAAAACCAAAAACAAAACAAAACAACAAAAGTTACCTAAGCTCCATCCCAAACCCCCTTCACTAACCCCCCACCCACCACATATGTATCAGCTTGCCCAGAGCACCCAAGATCAGATGTGCAGCTCAGTCTTCATGTGGAGCAGGACCTATCTATCCCTAAAGCTGTTGCCTGTCTAGAATGTGTTCCCCTAGCTGGGCTGCCTTGTCTGGCCTCAGTGGGAGAGAATGTGCCTAGCCCTGCAGAGATCTGATGTGCCGGGTGGGGGATACCCAAGTGGGGCCTCTACCCTCTCAGAGAAGAAGGGGAGGGAATAGGGAGTGTGTACCTGTGTGGGGGGAGCACCAGACAAGAAGTGGAGACAGAGATCAGGATGTAAAGTGAATAAATAAAGGTAATTAAAAAAAAAAAAAAAAAAGCTCCCTAAGCATGGGTCTGGCAGTAAGCAAGCCAGTGTTTCTCCACGATTTCTACTTCAAGTTCCTGCCTCAACTTCCCTCAGTGATGGACTGTGACCTAAAGCTGAAATAAACACTTTCCTCTTCCCCTTTGTAGCTGCAATTTGATCTTGATGTTTCTCTCAGTAGCAAAATGAACCTAGACCTTCCCTAGTGTCATGCTAGCCGGACCATGGGGTCCCACGGCAGCTGCCTTTGACCAGGAGACCCTACTGGGTCAACAAAAAGGGCAAGAGGACTGGTGATCACGTGGCCACCAGACCCTTCCTGGAGCGGTTACCTCACCTCTGTTTTTTGTAAAAGGAGAAACAATGTTCCAGCCTGCTGTTTGGAATTTGATGTGAACACAAATAAAAACGAAATGACCTTAGCCAGGCCTGGTGTGGTGGCCCGTGCCATTAATCCCAGCAGAAGCCAATGGATCTCTGGGACTTTAAGATCAGCCCAGGCTGCATGAGACTCTGCATGAGACACATAAAAACCACAAGCTCAGGATCCCTAGCTTTTCCAAGGTCATTTTCTAATTATCACAATGTAGGCTTCAAGTGGCTCTGGCCTCAGGAATGAGGGTGGGGCCGTGAGACTTGGGAAACTTGCAGTTGGCAGTTGGAGGAGCAAGAAAGAAAGGATTGGTGGTTGCTAAGGGAAAAGTCACTGAGCAATGGATACCAGCTGCAGGAAAACCAGAGAGGGCAAAGGTACAGCAACACATGCGCGCGCACGCGCGCGCGCACACACACACACACACACACACACACACCCCAGACTGGCTGGGACTTGGGTGCTCTGGGCAAGCTAAGGTTGTGGGGAGAAATTCCATTCTTCCACTTTTTTCTTTTTGGTGTATGTATGTGTACACGAGTGCATGTGGATGTGTGTGTGTGTTGTGTGTGTGTGTGTGTGTGTGTGTGTCTGTCTGTCTGTCTGTCTGTGGTCAGAACTAGCCAGCAGGTGGCCGTGTTGGGAAAGGCTCTGAACTGGAGATGAGCTGAATCCCATCCTTGTGCTTACTGCTGTCAGGGTCACACACATCCCTGCTCCTCCACACAGATGACCTGCATATCCAGCCTTTTGCCCCACTGCAGATCCCCTATCCTGTGACCTCAGACACCTCTCTGAACCTCTGGTTTTTTTAAACCTTTGAAAATCGAGGCACCACCTCATGAAGATGTTCGAACTAAGGAATAAGCAGGAACACAACTTAGGGGTCTGTCATCAGCTCAGTTGGAAGAGTGCTTGCCTAGCATGCATGAAGCCCTGGGTTCAATTCCCAAGGCCATATGAAGCCAGAGTGACAGTACAAACCTATAACCAAAGCACTTGGGAGGTACAGGAAGAAAGACCAGAAGTTCAATGCCAATCCTCCACTATTAGTCTGGGAGAGAGACCTTTAAAGTGAGAGTAAATAACTGAGTTGGCCCTGGTAGCTCAAGCCTGTAATCCCAGCACTTAGAAGGCTGAGATGGGATTGATTTCATGAGTTCCATGCCCGCCAGTGCTGGACTGATAGACTGGCTTATAATTAAAACAAAATTAGGGCCAGGTATGATGGTGCCCACCTTTAACGTCAGCTCCTGAGAAGCAGAGGCAGGAGAATCTCTGTGAGTTCCAGGCCAGCCAGGGCTGCAAAGTGAGCCCCTGTCTTACACAAACAAACAAGTGGGCTGACAAATGGCTCCGTGGACAATGTTTGCTCTGCAAGTCTGAGGGAGCAAAGCTGATTTTGTGGGCACGTACACTCACACACAGATGACGATAAAGTTAATTTAGTTAAGAAAAATTTAAGCTGTTTTTGCTGGATGTGGTGGGATAGCCTGTAATCCCAGCATTCAAAAGCCTGAGGCAAGATGCTTCCCTGCTTTAAAATTATACTTTTTATGAGCATAAGTATTTTGTCTGTGCACCAGGTGCATGCAGTGTCCATGGAGGCCAGGAGAGAGCGATGGGTCATCTGGGACTGGAGTTAGAGACGGTTGTGAGCTGCCAAGTGGGTGCTGGGAATCAAAGCCTGAACCTCCACAAGAGCAGTCAGTGCTCTTAACAGCTGAGCCACCTATCTCTCCAGCCTCTATCCAAGCTCAATTTCATTTAAGGAGAAAGTTTCTTGAAACAAGCAAACAAACAAACAAACAAAAAACCCAAATAAAATAAAAATCTCAACCTACAGTACCCTGTGTTCTTGGACCAGCTCCCATCCAAGTACCAACCAGGCTTAACCCTGCTTAGCTTCCCTGACAAGGTCAGACACATTCATATGGTATAGTCAAAGATCACATCAGTTTTTGTTTTAAGATAGGATTTCATTTAGCACACGTACGCCTTAAATTCATAAATATTATAGCTAAGATGATCCTGAACTTCTGATCCTCCTGCTTCTACCTCTGAAAAGCTGAGTTCCCAGGTGTGCGCCACCACATCCAAACTGTGTGGTGCCAAGGGCAAATGCCAGATGACTCCCAGCTGCCAAGTCCGCTACCCCTCAGCCGAGAGTGAACAACGATGTGCCAGGCCAGGTCTACAGAGACCCTGTGAGGTATGGTGAGATATTTAGCAGGTGAAATGCTAGCCACGAATGCCTGATGCCCGGAGTTCACCCCATGGAATCCTTGGTAACGATGAAATGAAAGAACAGGAAAACTTGGCTTTTTGTATTTTTCTCTGATTTTTTTTTTTGAGACAGGGTCTCACTGTATAGTAAGTCCTGGCTGGCCTTGAACTCACAAAGATGCATCTGCCTCTGCCTCCTGGGTGCTGGGATCAAAAGTGTGCAATACCATATGCAGCCGCCCATACATGTACTGTGACACACGTGCACCCACATTACTATACACACGTCATCACAGTAATTAATAAAATAATAAAATAAATTGAAGAGCTATATTTAAAAAGACTTTCTGAGGAGGCCTGAAGCTCACAGATGTGGAGCAACTCAGCAACTGTGTCCCTGCAGAGAGCACAAGCCTCCCCTTGTCTGACTCCAAAGCCTTCTGACTACTCCTCTGTGGAAAGATATGTTTGGCACAGGGTCTCTCAATGTAGCCCTCAGTGTGTCTTGTAGCTTTATGTAGACTATGTTGGCCTCCAACTCCTGGTAATTCCCCGGCCTCAGCTCCTGAGTGCTGGGATCATAGATGTAAGCCACTGCCATACTCCTCGACCCTTATTCTTTTTACTCCATGTTGCTAGATATGTGGTCAGCTACTGACCTCGGGCAAGCATCCAGAGGATGTAAAGAAACCAAAAAAGGGCTCAGGATAGCTCAGTGGTTGAGAGCACTGGCTGCTCTTGCTCCAGGTCCCATTCCCAGCAACCACATGGCAACTCCCAGCCCACAGTAAGTCCAGTTCTAGAGGATCTGACACCCTTTTCTGGCCTCTGTAAGCACCAGGCATGCATATGTGCAAGCAAAATACCCACACGTAGAAAATAAAATATTCTCTTTAAATTATGAAAAGAAATCAGAAAATCAAGGCCAGGGCAGGGGGTGAGAGGCTTCCTGTTAGCACACACAGAAAAGGAGAGGCTGCAGACAGCACACTCACCTGAGCTGTGGCCAGGCAGGAAGTGGTCCAAGAACACTGGCTTCTTTTTCCGTCGTTTGCTTTCAATTCCATGTGGATCTGGGGGAAGGTGAAGATGAGGGTTCCGTACCCCCAACAACCCACCCAACCTAAGCAGGTTACCCGTCTCCTCCCAGGGACCTGGGGATGGGTGTAAGCAGGGGTGGTGGGACATACCAGAGCTGCTCAGCTCTCCAAGGACATCAGGCAGTCCCCGCTTTCGCTTCTTGTCCACACCATAGCTGTCTGTCCAGGAGAACAGAGGCATCCAAAAGTCATACATCAGTTAAACACAGAGGTTGCTATGACAGTCATGACAGTCAGTCACAGGGGCCATTGTAAAAAGGAAAGGCCCTTCACTAACTCCTGCAAGTAGACATCTACATCCTCGTAGGATAAAAACTTGGTACAGTCCTCTCTGGATCCTACCTCAGGACCTTTACACTGGCTAGTCCGGTTGCTTTCACCCAGCCTCTCTCCTTCTCCCTGTGTACAGCTATATACACATGTGTGGAGACCAAATGTCAATCTTGGTTCTCATTCTTCATTTGTCATCTAACTTTTTCTTTTGTTATGTTCTTTTTTTTTAAGGTAGTTTCTTAGTGGCCTGTGGTTTGCTGGCCAACCTGAGACTTGCTGGCTAGACTAGGCTAGGCAGAGAGCCTCAGGAATCCAGCTGACTCCATCTTCCCAGTACTAGGGACAAGCCGCCCTGCCTGGCTTCCTACAGGGGTGCTGGGAATTGAACTCAGGTCCTCATGCTTGCAAGGCAAGCCCTAAACTGACTGAGCTACTGCCCCAGGTCTGCTTTCTGCTTCTCATTCTCCCTAAAGACCTGGTCTCCAGAGTGGGGTAGCTGTGGGTTGCGTGGTTACCATGATCCCGAGGCAGGTACGTGAAGGGCAGCGGCTCGCTGCACACCCCATCTGTGAGCCGCTGTAAGAAGACATTGACAGTCACGGGCTCTGAGATCTCCAGGTCCTCGTAGGGTGGCGTTTTGAACACAATGGCAATCTGCCGGTGCACATCAGCTTGAGAGAAGTCAGCACGCCCTTCCCACGAAGCTGTGCTGAATACCACGGATATGTCCTCTGGTAGGGTGGGTCGGGGTAAGAATACAGCTAAGCCAAGGGAATGGGACAGTCCACAGAGCCCCTACTCACTCATTCTACCAAAATCAAACCAGGATTGCAAATAATAAAAGGACCCAGGGAAGCTGGGCATAGTGGTGCACCCCTTTAAGGTCAGTACTCAGGGGGCAGAGGCTGGGCATTCTTGATAAATTTAAGACAGCCTAGTCTATATAGTGAGTTTCAGACCAGCCAGGAATACACAGTGAGTCTCTGTCTAAAACAAACAAACAAACCCAACTACCCAGCTTCTCTACACAAAAAACGAGTAACACAGGTATGGTGACAAGGACATGTGATCCCAATACAGTAGCTGAGCAAATTAGCAATCCTCCTGCCTCCAGTAATCAGTAGGGAGACTGAGGAGAGAGAACTGTGAAATCAAAGTAAAACCTGAAAGACTAAATGAGACTCTAAATATTTGGTGTCAAACACCTAGGGATATAGTTCAGTGGTACAGAGCTTTATAAAATCCTCCAGGGAGGGCTGGGGACTTGGATCAGGGTAGAGCCCCTGCCTAGAATCCCCCAGTGAGGGGCTGGGGTGTGGCTCAGTGGTACTAGGGCCCCTCACTGGGGAATTCTTGGCAGGTGCTCTCCTGCTGAGCCACACATGCGCCCCCAGCCTCTATTAATGCGTCTGTGCAGTTGCATCTCCAGCACAGCCCTGGTTGGCTCACAGGCTTCCATGCCTGGTAGACCTGAGCTGGCTCACAAACCCATTGCCTGCACCTGCCTGCCCTGCAGCTGGGACTCTGACTACATCCAAAGTGCTGCCCTGTCTAACCGGCACCCCACTTCCACCTCTGTCCTATACAAGGCTTATGGACCCCTCACCTTTTTGCACCTTGTCACATAGCAAGTACAGCTCCTCACCGCCTGTGCAAGGCCCGCTCTCCTTGTTGATTCGGCAAATCCGCAGCTCCGATGTGTTGGTGGACTCTAAAGGGAAGTGCAGAAGGAACAGCGACAATCAAGTCACCACACAAGGCACTTGCTGACAGGTAAGAGTCAGTGAGGACACCCATCCAGGTGGGACACAGGGTACTTAGGCAGCAGGGCATGATGGACAATGGCCAGAACTCTTCTCGGAAGTCTGCTTAGTGTCTATCCAAAATGGAGACCCTCAGATCAGGGAGACTTGGCATGTTGAAGGTGATACAAGGTCTCCAGCTGAGTGTTTACAACCTGCAACACTGTTTGTTTTCTAAAGTGGAAGTGATGAAACACAGGATCTTGTACTGCCTAGATAAGAATTCTACCACTGAGCCATACCCCAGCCCCTCACTGGGGGATTCTTGGCAGGGGTTCTACCACTGAGCCATGCCCCCCCAGCCCCTCACTGGGGGATTCTAGGCAGGGGCTCCACCACTGAGCCACGCCTCCAGTCCCTCACTGGGGGATTCTAGGCAGGGGCTCTACCACTGAGCCACGCCCCCAGCCCCTCACTGGGGGATTCTAGGCAGGGGCTCTACCACTGAGCTACACCCTAGCCCTCATTATTCACTGGATTAATATTTATCAGCTGCTCAAGCTTGGCCTTGGATTTTCCTGCCTGAGTCTCACATGCGGTTGGGACTACAAGCATGTGTCACCATGTGTATCTGCCACTTGACCTAATGGCTGATAGTACACCATTGTCCAGCCTGACCAGCAACCTTGTCTTTCTTTTGTTAACAGCTCTCAAAACTAGGGACCGCTCCTCATTAGTCATGAGAAGCCAGGAGAGCTGAGCCCTCCCTCAGGTCAGCCACAATCCTAAAGGCTAGACTGGGTCCAAGCCTCCCCTCCCCACGGCCACTGCTGATTGGTTAGAAGAGGAAATGACCCAAACTCTTCCACCTATGAGAGGGTGTACAGAGGCTGTGAGCAAAAATTGTATATTGTCAGCCATGGTGGTATCTGCTTGCAACTCCACCACTGAAGAGATGGAGGCAGGAGGATTGCTAATTTGCTCAGGTATGTAGTAGGATCTTATCTAAAAATAATAAATAAATAAATAAAAGTTGGAGGCTGGGGCTCACGTGCTTTACTAACATGCACAAAACCTTAGGTTTGACCCTTAGTTCTAGTAAATGCATTATGGTAGTTCATGCTGGTCATCTGAGCTCGTAGGAAGTACGGAGGCAGGATAACAGGGAGCCCACCAGGCTCCAGCAGGCAGTTCCCAAGCTGTGGTCATACAGGGATCCCAATTAAAATCCATGGGCTAAGCTGGGTAGTGGTGGCACACGCCACCCAGCACTCTCGAGGCAGAGGCAGGCAGATCTCTGTAAAGGCCAGTCTGGTCTACAGAGTGAGTTCCAGCATAGCCAGGACTACACAGAGAAACCCTGTCTCGGAAAAAAAAAAATCCATGGGCTACAACATAAAACACAAAGCTACGACTGTAGAAGGCCCCGTGGGAGGGAGGGAAGATGGAGGTGAGGTCAGTGAGGAACCATAATGCACTGTATATGTGCACAGCATTGTCAAGGAGCAAAGTTCATCAGTAAACAGCGCCAGACGAAAAGAGAAATACAGAAACGGTCAAGGTACAAACTGTACAAGCATATGTGATGGCACTGCCCATCCTGGGCTTTTGATATAAATGTGATGTCTGGGGCTATAGCACTCACCATGTGCCCAGGAGGGGAAACGAGAACGGAAGTGGAGACCCAGCTCCCCTGAGACATGGGCACCAGGCCACTATGTAAGTGTAGGAAGCAAGACGGGAACAGAAAACAACCAAAACCCCACAATGATGCCCTGCTCATCCATGCCACTGTCCTGGGTGCTTTCCCATACCTGTGACAACTTAAACCCAAGGAACATGGCACCCTTGACTCACTCTTGTCGTAGACAGGCTCAGAGAGAATGGGGTCCATGCGGTGCAAATGTCCCTGCTGGTCGCGATAGGAGGCCTGGAAGCAGATCCTGACAACATTCATGTCAACCTCCTGATGGTTCTTGAGGGAGCCAGCTTGGAAAGAGCAAAGGGAGGCTGTGGTCAGCTGAGCTGCCGCAGGCACAGTGACGAAGAGGAAGGACACTAAGGCAAGGTGAGAGGCATTGGTCCCAGCACTAGGGAGTGGGAGGCAAGAAAGTCCAGTGTTCAAGGTTATCCTCAGCCACCCGGGAAGTTCAAGGACAGCACGGTGGACATTGAGACCTTGTATTTAAAACCAAAATGAAAAATCAAATAAACGGGGCCAGTAAGATGGCTCGGCAGTGAAGGCGCTTGCTGCAAAGCCTGAGAACCTGATTTCATTTGCTGGAGCCCACTAGGGAGAAAACCTACTCCTGCAGGGTACCTTCAGAACTCCATGGGTATGCTCAGACCACAAAAAACCCACACATATGCACACAAAATAAATACATGTGATATCTTTTAATTTCTTTTTCTTTTTTTCTTTCTTTCTTTTTTTTTGTTTTTTGTTTTTCTTTTTGTTTTTTCAAGACAGGGTTTCTCTGAAATTGGTCTTGCTGTCCACCATGTGAGTCCCAGGGATTGGACTCAGGTCGTCAGGTTTCGCAGAAAGTACCTTTACTTATGAGCCATCTCACAGGCCTTTAATTTCTTAAAAAGAAAAGAGGCTGAGAGTCGTGGTGCACAGCTTTAAGCCCAGCACTCGAGAGATAGAAGCAAGAGGGTCTCTGAGAACAGAATGAGTTCCAAGACAGCCAGGAGTAGACAGAGAAATCCTACCTCGAAAAACCAAACAACCAAAAACGCAAAAAAAATGAAAACCAACCAACCAACCAAAACAAAACCCAGCCAAAGGGCCAGGGGCTAGGGAGACAAGTGGAGCACTTACCATTGTAGGGGTCAATTCCCAGCTGGATCTTCCGCTCAATGGCAGCTTCAATTTCCTTCTTCCTAACACACTGGATGCCCAAGTTGTTAAAGCTGAGAGGGAGACAGGATAGGCTGTGAGGGGCAGCATCCTCTGGGCAGTACAGACAGCTGCACAGAGGCTGTAGGCACAAGGCAAGGAGGGAAACACCTGAGACTTTAACCTCTCTCAGGCCACCCGGAGTCCGATTGTAGTGAGACCAAGAAGTTACCTTATTTTTACCGTGTAGAAATGCTAGCCAGGCTCCTTTATATCAAAAAAGGTACAAAGAAAGCCTGGATTCTCCACACTTGGGAAGCTGAAGCAGGGGGATCCTGAATTTGAGGCTAGCCTATGGTATATAGAAAGACACTCACTCTAAACTAAGTGATTAAAAGACTAAAAAAATAGAAATAAATAAAGTAAAAACCTTCACTATTGTAGCTGAGGATGGCCTTTACTTTTTTTTTTAATTATTTTTTATTTTTATTTTATTTATTTCTTTTTTTGTTTTTTTGAGACAAGGTTTCTCTGTGAGTTCGAGGCCAGCCTGGTCTACAAATCGAGTGCGGGACAGCCAGGACTATTACACAGAAAAACCCTGTCTCAAAAAACAAACAATAAAATACTCAATAAATGGCTGTGGTTGTGCTCTTAGCTCTCAGGAGGTAGAGGCAGAAGGATCATAAATTCTAAGTCAGTGGGCATGGTGGCACACTCTTTAATCCCAGCACTGGAGAGGCAGAGGCAGGAAGATCTCTGTTCTAGGCAACAAGTTTCAGGCCAGCCAGGGCGACATAGTGAGACAGTCAAAAGAAAAAAAGTAGGGGCTGGAGAGATAGCTCAGCGGTTAAGAGCCCTGACTGTTCTTCCAGAGGTCCTGAGTTCAATTCCCGGCAACCACATGGCAGCTCATGACCATCTACAAAGGGATCTTATGCCCTCTTCTGGCATGCAAGTGTACATGCAGATAGAGCACACATACATAAAAATAAATGGCCGTGGTGGTGGCCCACACCTTTAATCCCAGCAGAGGCAGGTGGATTTCTGAGTTTGAGGCCAGCCTGGACTACAGAGTGAGTTCTGGGACAGCCAGGGCTACACAGAGAAACCTTG
>JADRCH010000201.1:2140238-2175446 GCA_019843965.1 Rhynchomys soricoides | reverse complement strand
AAAAAAAAAAAAAAAAAAAAAAAACAAATAAAGAAATAAATAAAATAAAAAAATAAAAAAAAAAGTAAAGGCCATCCTCAGCTACAATAGTGAAGGTTTTTTATTTTATTTATTTATTTATTTATTTATTTGTTTTTTTTTCGAGACAGGGTTTCTCTGTGTAGCCCTGGCTGTCCTGGAACTCACTCTGTAGACCAGGCTGGCCTTGAACTCAGAAATCTGCCTGCCTCTGCCTCCCAAGTGCTGGGATTAAAGACATGCGCCACCACTGCCCAGCTACAATAGTGAATTTTGAGGGTAGCCTGGCTTATATGAGTTCTTGTCTCAAAAAAACCAAACCAAACCAAAACCTAAACAACTAGGGTCATTAGATGGCTCAGCAGGTAAAGGTCTTTGTCAGCCAGGCTAACTACCCAAGGTCAACCCTGGGAAGCCACACAGTGGAGAGAGAGAACAGAGTCCCATAAGTTGTCCTCTGATATGGGCAATGGAGTCCACTGGCAACTCTGATATTAACTGTGTATCTGTGCTCCATTCCCTCTCTGACCCTCTGTCTCCTCCTCCACAGAAAGACAGAGGAGGTATGAGCCGGTCAAGTGGTACCTGCCTATGGAGACTAAGGCAGGAGGATCTCAAATTCCAAGTTAGTTTTGACTATATGGCAAAACCGTCTCAAAAGACAAAACTAGCCGGCAGTGGTGGTGCACGCCTTTAATCCCTGCACCCAGGAGGCAGAGGCAGGCGGATTTCTGAGTTCGAGGCCAGCCTGGTCTACAGAGTGAGTTCCAGGACAGCCAGGGCTACAGACCCGTGTGGTATACACTACTGCATCCACACCTAACTTTTCCCATCCAACCAAGATGAGCAATAGAGAGGGCCTGGCTAAGATGCTGGTGACCAGGGCTTTCCCAGGGGCTGATGTTCACCTCTGGAATCTCCATGAGCAGAGGTGAGAAGCTGGGGTCAAAGGTCAGGGTCTGGTACCTGTGCCGGGGGCTGACGTGAGGCCGCAGCCGCACCCTGCAGACGCCGTCCGTGCAGTCTTTCCCCACGAGGCTGTGTGGGTGTACCCGGTGTGGCCAGTCCTTCCACACCAGGCAGGCCGTCACCTCCACCTCCCGCAGCCCACCACAGTCTCGAAGCTGCAGGAAGACATGGGCTTGTTGGGAATTTGGTGGACCCCTGTCCCCATCCAGGCTCCCTGGGCCTCCCTGGTCGCTGAACCCACCTCTTCTCCCTAGAAATCCAGGGAAAGGCACTCCTTAAGATCTCTAACCTCTGCAAAGCTGGAAACATGCCACCAATGGCCAGGTAGCCTTGCAAGGCGCTGTCTCTTCCACGTCCCTTCCTCTGTCTCTTCCTTCCCTACTTACACCTGTTTTGTTGGAGTTTTCTTTTAACATGCAGCTTTGGAGACAGGATCTCATGTACTCAGATAGCCCAAGTTCCCTCTTATTTGCTATGTAGCCAGGCTGGCCTTGAACTCCTGACTTTTCTGACTCAGCCTTCCAGATTCTACATCGCAGGTATGAGTCACCATGTCCCGCTCTTCCTTGGATTTTTGAGATAAACTTCCTGTAGCCCAAGATGGTCTTGAACTCACTATGTAGCTGATGAGTGAACTTGAGCCCTCGATCCCCCTGCCTCCACCTCCAGAGCGCTGGAAGGCCTGCATCACTACATCCAGCACATTAAAAAAAAAAAAAAAAGTACTTTTCTTTTCTTCTTCTTCTCTTCTTCTTCTTCTTCTTCTTCTTCTTCTTCTTCTTCTTCTTCTTCTTCTTTTTGAGACAGTGTCTCACTATGTAGACTAGGCTTGCCTCAACCTCATAGAGATTTGGCTGCCTCTGCTTCTTACATGCTTGGATGAAAGGCCTGTGTCACCAAGCACAGCAGATGTAGTCCTAAGAGCTGAGCAAACATAACTCAGAGAGAGAAAGATGGACATACAGAAACAGAGTCAAGCTAGCTAGACAGAATGGCATACACCTGTAGTTCCACCTAACTTTGGGGGCTGAGACAGGAGGATCTCATCATGAGAAGCAGTGTTTGGGGTCAGCCTGGAGTATTTGAAGACTCCAGTTCAAAAAACAAGCAACCACAACAAAAACCAGGCCTGATCGTACAAGCCTGTAATTCCAGCTACACACCAGCTTAGCAACAATAAAAAGCTAAGTGCCAACCTGGGCAACAAGTATGTAACTCAAAATCAAAATCAAAATCAGGCCGGGCAGTGGTGGCTCACACCTTTAGTCCCAGCACTTGGGAGGCAGAGGCAGGCAGATTTCTTGAGTTCGAGGCCAGCCTGGTCTACAGAGTGAGTTCCAGGACAGCCAGGGCTACACAGAGAAACCGTGTCTCAAACAAACAAACAAACAAAAAATAATAATAATAAAATAAAATCAGAAGGCTGGGGGCGTGGCTCAGTGGTAGAGCCCCCCCCCCCAAAAAATACAAAAACCTAGGTTCAATTCTCCCCCCGCACACACTGCTTGGAAAAAAAAAATCCAATAGAAAAACTTATTTCTTATTCAGTAGCCGTGATGGTGGAGACAATAACCAGTCCCGGTAGACTGCACCGATGCTCTCCATTTTGCTCTGGCTCTGTCTGGGCTCTGCAGGCCTGGGCTCTGAAAGCAGCCCAGAATTCCAAGGCCTAGTCTGTGGCATACACTTCACGGAGGAATTTGAGTGAGTGCTTCCCTCTAGTGGCGAAATGGGATGTTGAGGGTAACTTTGGATGGCAAGCCTTTGGGATTCAGATGCCAATTTGTCCTTGGAACAGCCTCACACGTCTATCTTAGAGCCCGTTGTTGTCTTCGTTGTTTTAAAGAAAGGGTCACACTCTGTAATCCAGTATGGCCCCTCTAGCCTTCCCCCAACCCCCCGCGCCCCCAGTCTCGGGAAGCGCCAGGGTTTATAAGTGTGAGCCACCACCCCAGGCCCTTTTGAGGTTTGCGGATGGATGGAGGAAGCTCAGCAATCCTATTCCCAGGCACCACAGCAAAGGCACAGCAGCACAACACGCACCTCGATGGCGGGCAGGGTCTTGCTGGCTTCGGTGCTGCTCTCTCCGAGGATACTGCCTGCCGAGCGACCCTCACACTCATAGCGGAAGCGCATGCCACGCTGCTTTGGCTGCTCTGTGATGACCAAGCGTGGTCGTGGGCATGGACCGGGTGACACCAGCCTGCCCAGTGTGCAGCTCCAGGGCGGCGTGGCCGGAGGCGGTGGTGCAGCCGGGCCCAGCGTGACGCTGCTCAGTGAGGCAGGCCCGCGGGGCACCAGGCGCGGCATCTCACTCAGCTGTGCCCCGTCCAGGCCGAAGCCGTTCTCCTTAATGTATTCGTCAATGATTTCTGCGGGACAAACAGAGGAGACCTGTGAGGCTGGGGAGGGACAGAGCTAGACTCCTTTCCTGCCTTCTCACACTTTCCCTGCTTGGTTTTGCTTGTCTTCGGGTTTTGTTGGTGGCTTTTTGTTTTTCTGAGACAGGGTCTTCTTGTGTAGCTGTGACTGGCCTGGAACTAGGCAGATCTTGAACACACAAAGATCCACCCTCTTCTGCTGGGATATATGCCACACCCTGCACTTCACCCTTATTTTTTGCTTGATTTGTTTTGTTTGTTGGTTTGGTTTTTTGGAAGCTCGGTTTCTCTGTGAAGCCCTGGCTCCCAATTCCCATTCTCCGTGAAGCCTGGAACTCAGAGATCCATCTGCCTCTGCCTAAGAATGTTGAGATTAAAGGTGTGCACAACTACCCTGGCTCACCCTTGATTTTCTTAAAGATTTTTTTTCTCTTAATTTTAGTGTGTGTGTGTGTGTGTGTGTTGCTTGCATATGTGTCTGTGCACTTGAAAGGTCCAGGGCCATCAGGAGCCAGAAGAGGGAGTCAGAACTCTTAGAACTGGAGTTACAAATGGTTGTAAGCTGCCATGTGGGTGCTGGAAATCGAACTACAGTCCTCTGGAAGAGCAGCCAGTGCTCTCAACTGCTGAGCTAGCTTTCCAATCCTCTAAAGATTTGTAAAAAATTACACATATGCACGTGTCTACATAGGGGTGTGTGCCAACGAGTGCCCAGGTACAGAGGCCTGAAGAGGGTGTCAGATGTCCTGGAGCTGAGGTTACAGGTGGTTGTGAGTCTCTCAGCATGAGTGCTAACCTTGGGTTCTCTGGGAGAACAACTAGCACTCTTAACTGCTGCGCCATCTCTCCAGCCCCTCCCCTTGGTTTTTTGAGACAAGGTCTCACTGTGTAGCCAAGTCTGTTCTCCAATACAAGATGCCCTTGCCTCTGCCTCTATAGTGCTGCGAATACAGGAATACAGACCAGGGCCAGAAGGAACTCCACACAGCACCCCCACCGCTAAGCTGTGCCTCTACAAAACCACATTGACTTTCCCAGGAGGCTCCTTCTTCCACTGTTGCTCCACCCACCACCTCCCTCCCAAAGCCAGTAGCCAGTTTGTATTTATTTGTGCATTTCACACAACCAAAGGGTACCAACCTGACCCTCTTTTGCCTAGAAAACTCCCATGGCTCCTAATTCCTTGGCAGTAAAGGCCAACAACCTCATCACATAAAACTTGCCTCGAAAGCCGGGCAGTGGTGGCACACGCCTTTAATCCCAGCACTTGGGAGGCAGAGGCAGGCGGATTTCTGAGTCCGTGGCCAGCCTGGTCTACACAGTGAGTTCCAGGACAGTCAGGGCTATACAGAGAAACCCTGTTTCGAAAAACAACAAAAACTTGCCTCGAATGTGGATAAAGTCCATTAATAGAATCTGCCTTATAATCCCCCAGTAAGGGGTGGGGGCATAGCTCAGTGGTAAACCATTGCTCAGTGTGGGGGCGTGAATCTGGCCCTTTCCATGGCCTACATGGCAAGACCCTGCCTCAGATAAACAGAGGGCTGTAGCTCAATTGATAGAGTGCTGGCCCAGTATGCACAGGGATAAAGCCCTGGGTTCCACCTCAGCACCACATCCAATCCCAGCCCTAGGGAGGTAGAGAGATGAGGAGCAGAAATTTAAGCTCACCCTCAGCTAGATGGTTATTTTAAAGCCAGCCTGGGCTAGTTTTTCTTCTTCTTCTTGGTTTTTCAAGTCAATGTTTTTCTGTATAGTCCGAGCTGTCTGGAACTCACTCTGTAGACCAGGCTGACCTCAAATTTACAGGGATCTGCCTCCCTCTGCCTTTGTCTCCCAAGTGCTGGGATCAAAAGCATGTACCACCACTGCCCAACTTCAACCTGGGCTACTTGGAACTCTGTCTCAAAAACAAACAAAACCCTCCTTAAAGTTCATTCTCTCAGAAAACAAACAAACAAACAAAAAACCAGCTACACCCCTTCTGTTTCTTGTACCCACCTAGCTTGGTGACCTTCAGGACTGCAAACTTTGTCCTTCTCTCTCCTGGTTCCTAGCTTTCCCTCCATTCAAACCATAAGGCACCTCATGCTGTTGCCCCCTTCTGTAAAAGCCACGCCTCGTTACCTTGCTCCCTATTTCTTTCCTGCCCCTTTATCTCTCTCCTTTTTCACTCTGTAGCCCAGGCTAGCCTAAAACTCACTAGGTAGCTCAGATGGCACTCAAATTCTGTCTCTCTCATTGTCTTTTCTTCTTCCTCTTCCTCTTCTTCCTCCTCCTCCTCTTCTTTTTCGTCTTCTTCCTTACTTGGTTTGTGTTTGTTTGTTTGAGACAGGGTTTGTCTGTGTAGCCCTGAACCTCACTCTGTAGACGTTGGCCTTAAACTCAGAGATCTGCCTGCCTGTGCCTCTTGAGTGCTGGGATCAAAGGTGTGCACCACCACCCCTTGGCTCAAATTCTCTTTGGTCTTCCTGCCTCCAACTGTGAGTGTGGAGATTCAGACCTGGGATCTGATCTTCCTGCCTCTACCTGTGAGTGCAGAGGTCCAGGTATGAGACCTGGGCATGCCTGGCTGCATTGTGTCTTTCCAGGCACTTCTCTCTGCCAAGCCTCACCTAACCTCACTAACCTCACTTTCTCCTACTCCTTCTCTGTTCTCTCCTGACTCCACAGTCCACACTGTTAGCTCCTCCAGGGTAGTGATTTAGCTTTGTTCAAAGCAGGATTCCTGGTGCCTGGCACTGTGCCTAGTACAAGAAAGACCATTGCCACCCATGAGTGAGCAGCGGCCACAGAGAACAGAAACACAGCTGAGTGTGCTGGAGCTTGGGAGTACCCCTTGCTCAGATTCCCCGAACTCCTCACATCACACCAGAACCTGCTCCCATCAAGCAAGGTGTGTCCCAGCTCTCCCAATGCCAGGACCCTCATCCGCCCAAACACCTGCCTTCAAACATCTGCCTTCTGATACTCACCCAATTCATCTGTGGAAGGAAGAGAAAAGAAAGGTGAAGGTCAGACACCATCAGATATGATATCTAACACAGACTCCCCCACCCTGTCCCCAAGGCAGACTTCCTGGGGCTTCCATCCCCAATCTCCTTTATCCCTTCTGGGCTATCCTTTCAGTTCTTAATGCTGGGGGCCCTGTATTAAGGTATCCCCAAAGGAACTCAAGAGCCCCCCCCCCCAACACCTGCCATCCACTGAAGCCCGCAGATCAGGGATGAGAGTGTTGCCAGGAACTTGTGGAACGGGGAAAAGGGGGAGCTGGAGTGGTTTGGGGTGTGTATGTATGTAGCTGACAGACACGAGCAATTCTAAATAAATTGTGTACAGGCTCCATCCTGAAAGTCCACCCTGGGCCTGAAGAAACTGATCCAATCCGGAGTGCTGCCCACTCTGCACCCAAGCCTAGCTCCCAAAATCTCAGGCTCACCCCTACTTTGCAGACGGGATGAGGAGGAAAGGGAAGCAGCCATGCTACATACCTAGTAAGAATCACATCCCCAGTAAAAATCAAAAATGAAGTAATGGAAACCAACCTCCCATCATTCCCCAGACAGGACTAGGGGAAGCCAGAGGAAGCCAATGGGCCCAGAAGTCACTCAGCAGGGACAGTCACCCAAACAACTAGAGTTATTGTGAAAGCTACGGTCTAGGGACTGATCACATAGTATCTCAGTATCTGCCAGGTCCCTCCTCCTCTCTTGCCTCCTGCCCTTCCTTTCTCCACACTCTCGGGAGTGGCTCCTGGCAGCCTGAACTTTGCCCCTTAGAAGGCAGTTTTCTTGTACCCTTATCTCATTTGATCTGTGAGATCAGTAGATGCCAAGTTCCCTTCCAGTGAGATAGAGAATGCTGAGACTTTGAGAGCAGAGCGGACCTGACAGGACCAACCTCAAAATACTTTATTTTGGAAAGCCCTTCTTAGATAGCTATGCTGTATGAACCCAGAGATGCAGAGACAAATTTGAACTTCCAGGTATTGTGGCATGTGACTGTAATCTCAGCACTAAGACAATGAGGCAGGAGGACTATCACTAGTTCAAGGCTAGCCTGGGCTACACAATGAGCTTCAGGTCAGCCTAGGTGAGATCTTGTCTAAACCAGACCAAACCTAAACTCAGGAAATTCTACTTGGGAGTCCTCAACAGACTCCTGGAAGCTGTGTGTGGAGGCATATCACTGCAATCCTAGCACTGGGATGCTGTGGGTGAAGGGCTGTGGCTCTTCCAGGCTTGCCACAAGACATGGCTTCCAGGCTGTGCATACAGGAGGGATCCAGAAAATCTGAGCTTGCTTGTCATATGTCTCTCTAAGACACTTAGCATGAGAACTGAAGAGTGGGGACCATGCCTGCCACATTCTCACTTTACCCTGAGTTCTGCCTGTGTCTGGCACATCAGAAGGAAGGAATTTGTCCTTCCACCTGCCCTGCTCCATCAACCTGCCCCCACCCTACTTTTGAATGTCATTGACCCCACGATCTCTTCACAGCCGTCACTGCCTTTTATAATCCCACCTTTAATTGTTTATAGACCTGCTTTCTTGACTGGGTAGAAAGTCCTGTAAGGACAGGGCTGGGACTATCTTGGTCACTGTTGTGTCTCCATCAATGACCAGCACTGGGTCTGATGTAGAACTGGTACTCAATAAATAATAACTGAACAGATGTTATCAGGATCGAGTTGTTGGGAACCTCAGTGCTGTGTTCCAGACCACACAAGCCTCAGCTTGCTTCTATCCTGAATCAGCATTTGGGTCACTCCTGACTTTCTACACCTCTGAAACTCTCATTTCCCATGCCTGCACCAGGACTTCTGGTGTCCACCCTGAGAGAAGTCTAGGCCTAGACAACTACTGAGGCTACAGAGTTCTCACACTGATAAGATCCAGCAGCCTGTCTTCCAAATCTCAGGAGATAAATTATGTTTCTGATTTTTTGGATTGGTTTGTTTGTTTGAGGTAGAATCTCACTATGTAAACAGGATGACTTCAAAGTTGAGATCTTCCTGCCTCAGCACCCCCAAATATGGGGACTCCAGGCACGTAGGGGTGGTTTTGATGCTAAAGTCATGCTCCCCAACTGGTTCTTGATCTATCAATAAAAAATGCCATGGGCAGAAGGAATGGGCGAGATTTCCAGGTCCCTGCAGAAAAGCTGGCTGATGCAAGGAGAGGAGAGGGAGAGTTCACCAAGCTTGGGAGGGAGAAAAGCCAAGCAGCCATGTGAGATCCTGGGTGGAGCCAGGCAGTGGTGGCCCATGCCTTTAATCCCAGCACTCGGGAGGCAGAGGCAGGAGGATTTCTGAGTTCGAGGCCAGCCTGGTCTACAGAGTGAGTTCCAGGACAGCCAGGGCTACACAGAGAAAGCCTGTCTCGGAAAAAGAGAGAGAGAGAGAGAGAGAGAGAGAGAGAGAGAGAGAGAGAGAGAGATATCTCGGGTGGAGTGACCACAGGTCACTTCTACAGGCGGGAGGCTGGGAGTGTTGAGCTGGGACTGAAGTCGAGTGCAGATTTAGGTGCTGCTTGGGAATTCTGGGAAGGGCACACTAGCCAAGGTAGACTGGGGGCACCCAGCAATTGTGCCAATAAGGTAAGTTGAAATTGAAGTGGGGGGAGGGCAGAAACTTTAACAAAGAAACACAGGGAGAGCCTCAGCTCAGAGATGCTTGGATCCCCTGCTGTACAAAGAGACAGGATGGCTGCTCTGAGGCAGAGAGCCAAACAGTAAAAGCTGCCTGTTTCCTACAAGCAGGTAATTAAAGGATAGATTTTTAAAATTTGACTTAATTGTTTTTAAGAATAGAAGGTGTGACAGTTTGTATATGCTTGGCCCAGGGAGTGGCACTATTAGAAGGTGTGGCCTTGTTGGAGTAGGTGTGTCACTGTGGTTGTGGGCTTTAAGACCCTCACCCTAGCTGCCTGGAAGTCAATAAACAAAGGCTAGTAGATTCCAACAGATGTTCTGGTAAGTAAATGCAAGCAGGCGAAGAAAAGTGAATCTCCCTTCTTCCAATGTCCGTATGTAGGTCTCCAGCAGAAGGTGTGGCCCAGATTAAAGGTGTGTCCCACCATGCCTGGACCTGGGACTGAAAGGAATACAAATTTTTCCAGAGTCACATGGGGGATTTCTACCTATGGTTCAGAAGTGATACAAAGAGTTTAAGAGGAGAGGCAGAGAGCCACTTGGTAGATGCAGCAAATGTTAAGCTCCACAGAAGAGAGAAGTTAGGAAGACTCAGTGAAAAAAATGTTTTAGAGAAGATTTGAAAAGTCTTGCCACAACAATTTCTTGGGATCTTTAAATCACCTGGCCTACCTCAGACCATAGAAATGGTCTTGAGAACTACATAAAGAGAGAGCCTGGAAATAGGCCCATACAGTAAGTAGACAGAGATATTAAGCAATTTAGGCCTCGATCTCATGAAGGTTGGGCCAGGACACAGCAGAAATACTGTCTCATCAGTTAATATTTGTTTAGAGTACTTTATTTGCTTCGATTTGTTTTATTTATCAAAATGAGTGTGGTTTGAGTTTGGTAGTGGCACTATTAGGAGGTGTGGCCTTGGAGGAAATGGGGGTTGGCTCTGAAGTTTCAGATGGTCAAGCCAGGCCTAGTGTCACTCTCTTGTTCTGCTGCCTGCTGATCTGGATATAGAAATCTCAGTTACTTCTCCAGCATCATGTCTACCTCCATGCTGCCATACTTCCTGAAATGACAATGCTGGTCTAAATCTCTGAACTGTAAGCCAGTCCCAATGAAACGTTTTTTTCTTTGTTGCTATAGTAAGCTGGGTAGTAGTGGTAGTATACACCTTTAATCAAAGAATTTGGGAGGCAGAAATGGATAAATCTCTGAGTTTGAGGCCAGCCTGGTCTGTAGAATGAGTTCTAGGACAGCCAAGGTGTGGTAGTTTGAATGTAATTTGCCTCCATAGGCCCATAAGGAATAGCACAGCTAGGAGGTGTGGCTTGTTGGAGGAGGTGTGGCTTGTTGGAGGAGGTGTGGCTTGTTGGAGGAGGTGTGTCATTGGGTTGGGCTCAAGTTCTCATATTCTCAAGCTATAACCAGTGTGGTACAGTCTCCTGGCTGCCTGCGGATCAAGATGTAGAACTCCCAGTTCCTTCTCCAGCACTGTGTCTGCCCGCATGCTACTATGGTTTCTGCCATGACAATAATGAACTAACCCTCTAAAACTGTAAGCCAGCCACAATGAAATGTTTTTATAAAAGTTGTCTAGTCATGGTGTCTCTCTTCACAGCAGTAAAAGTCCTAACTAAGACAGGGTGGAACCCAGGGCCTTGTAAAAAAAAACAATTTTTTTTACCACTGGGCTACACCAGCAGCCTGGAGGTTTTTGGTTTGTTTAGTTAACTTTGAGACGGTCTCTTATGTTGCCCAGCATGGTGGTGTGAATGAGAATGGCTCCCATAGACTCATATGTTGGAATGCTTGGTCTCCAGTTGGTAAACTATTTGCAAAGAGTTAATAAGTATGGCTTTGTTGGAGGAGGTGTGTCACCGGGCATGGACTCTGAGTATGCAAAAGCTCACACCATTCCTAGTCTCCTCTCCCCCTTATGCTTAGAGATCAGAAGGTGAGCTCTCAGCTAGTGCTCCAGCCTATGCCTGCCTGCCTGATGCTAGTCTCTCCACTCAGATGGTCATGGGCTCACCCTCCAAAACTGTAAGTCCCAATAAATCCTTTGTCTTGGTCATGGTGTTTTGTCCCAGCAATAGAAAAACAACCAAGACAATCAAATAGGCCTTGAACAGGACTTGTAGCTAAGGATGACCTTGAATCTTCCTATTTCTACCCCCTAGGTACTGGAATCACAGGTGTGAACCAATAGGCCCCATTTTATAGAGTTCTGGGATCAATCCAGGGCCTAGCACATGCCAGGTAGCTCTCAACTGAGCTATATCTTCTGTTCATCTTGTCTTCGGGCTATTTGTTTGTCTTTATTTTATGTTTTGATACAGGGTCCCACTATAAGCCAGGCTGGCTTTCAACTCATTCAATGACCTCAGATTTGTGCCCACCCCCCTGCTTCAGCTTCCCATGTGCTGAGAACACTACAGTGCAGTACAGGCATGTATTGCCATTACTGGCAATAGTCTTCTTTGTTGTTGTTGAGACAAGGTTTCCTCTGTAGACCTGGCTGTCCTGGAACTATGTAGCCCAGGCTGGCCTCACAGAGATCTGCTTCCTGAGTGTTGGGATTAAAGGTATAGACCACCACTGCCTGCTCCCTCTCCCTGCTTTAACAAGGCTTCTGGATACTTTGAATGCACATGGTCTGAGGACTATGTCTATTATTACTCTTATTCTCCTGACTATGCCACTAACAGTTACTACTAACTGGAAGGCTGTGAATTTAGCATCAATGACTATGCCACTAACAGTTACTACTAACTGGAAGGCTGTGAATTTGTAAGCATCAACTCATCTAACTTTCTCTAGCTCCACAAAGAAACAAATGCATATGAAATCCATCATACAGATGAATAAAACTGAGGTAGCTTTTGGGAAATCACGTATGGATTCACCCAGTGAGGGATAGTAACATCATTTCTGAAATTCAGTTGCAAGACCCGAGATAATGGATGGTGAGGAACATGTAAAAAAGCCTCTACATAGGGGATCTGCAAATAGCAATATACAAGTTTCTAACAGACCTGGAAATACGGGCTTGTAAGGAATCATTTAAACCAGCGAGGAGGGACAAAGTTTGCAAAGTGGGTACACTCATTCTCTCTCCACAGGGGCTTCTCCAATCCCATTTCCTACAAGCAGGTGGGCAGGGACTGTGGAGGGTTGCTCACCTGTGGTCCTGGAGACCGTTAGTGACAGCGAAGAAAGGTCACTGGAACCTGTGAGATGGAGACCTGGATCAACAAACAATGCAGAGCCAGAGACTCTGACAAGCCTGCTCCGCTCTCTGGTTTGGTCCTTCGAATAAAGTCCTTCCTCCTTATCGAGCTCAGGTGAGGCCAGCCTTCTCTAACTCTTGACAAAGTTCTAGCTTTTCGTTCCTGCCCTTGACCCCGCCAATCACCACTGAATACCCGCTACGTTCCCCATTAAGGTGAGATTTGGAGGACTCCTGATGCCTCAGGAAAACCCCCGTCTCCTTTCTTCCCTCAGGGCGAAATCTGAGCCCCAATACTTTGTCACTAGAGAACTTTCCTTTCCCCTATCTCACTCAGGCCCCGCCCCTTTTCAATCCCAGCGTCAGGCCCCGCCCTTCGTTTTCCGAACATACCCTGCCCCTTCCCTAGGCCTGTCACCACGCCCCGCTCCTTCTCTCCCCCCCCGTAAGTCCCGCCCACTCACTGAACCACACGCCTCTTCTTGCTCTTCGAGCCTGACCCCGCCCTTATTTCCTGTCATCCACAGTCTTGGATCCGCCTCCTCGAGGTCAAGCACTGTTCCTCCTAAAATCTTGAAGCTGGGCCCCGCCTCTTTCTTTGCCTTTAGGCCTTGCGGGAGAAGGGTCCCCCTTGTTTGGAGAGTATAAAGCCACTTCCTCGAATTAGGCTCCGCCCCTTACTCCTTAGAGCAGCCTCACCCACTCTGTAAACCAGAAGACTCCTCAAGGAGTTTGCCCCGCCCCTACGTGTGTCCGGCTCCTCCCCTTCAGAGTTATGCCCCGCCCCACCTCTCGATCGCCGCCGGGCCCGCCCCCTTCTTTGCCTCAGGCTCAGGCCCCGCCCCCTTCTCACTCCTTAGTGGGACGGCTAGCATGTATCTCCCCGCTGGACCCTTCACCATCCTTTACCTAATGCCTCGTTCCTCACGCAGTGTTCCCGCCACCCTCATACTCTCCGCACCGAAACGCTAATCCTGCGGGAACCCGCAGATGACTCCCAACGTCCCGAACTCCCCCAGCCAGAGCCCCGCCCCAGAGGTTCCACTCTGCTTACCCAAGGCCCCTAGCTCGGGCGCGGACTCTCTGGGAGCGCGGCGACTCGGCATGGCCCGGCCCGTAGGGACCGACAGCCCGAAGGCCAGCTTAAGGCGAAGCGCGCACGAGGGCAAGCCGGCAGCCAGACAGCCCGGTTTGCTGGGACGATCACCGGCCGGGCGAGAGGCGCAAGGCTAGGGCCGAAGGCCGGGCTGGACGCACGGCGCCCGGGGCTGCGGGGGGCGCCGGGCCGGGCGGGCGGCGGGCGGGGGCGGGGCGGCGGAATTCCCCGGCGCCGCCGGCCTGCGCGCCCATTGGCTCGCACCCTTCCGTGACGTCACGTCAAAGGGAATGGGAAAACCCCCGCTGCACACGTGACTGCGGGGGCGGGGCCGGCCGGGAAGAGAAGGTTTGGCTCTTTGCAGGGTCCGGGTGCGAGTCGCTGCCCATTGCACTGGCCAAGACCAGTGAGGTCGTCCGCTCGCGCCCTACCCACAGAACAAGCTGAGAAAAGGGCACTCCTTTTCCCCTACTAGGGGAAATGAAGCTAGGAGCGGGAAGTTAGCAACCACTGATAATTTGTTTGATGTAAAATTTAGATAGGGTCTCATCTTGCCCAGACTGATGACCTTGAACTGCAGATCCTTTTGCCTTCACGGATCCTTCAGATTCGTCCCTCCAGTGCTGGGATGACAGGCATGAACCACCACCTGGTCTGTGTAGTACTGAGTATTGAACCTAGGGCTTCATGCTTGTTAGGAAAACACTATCAACTGAGCTGCAGTCCCAACCCCTTGGTGATATATGACACCTATAAAAACCTATATGTTCCATTCCACTTCTCTCATCGCATGTGTGATCAAGCAACCTACGCATAATTTAGCACTTACTGTATGCTGCAACCTGTAATGAAAACTAGGGCACAGCATTCCTAAAACCAGGCCCACTTCTTGCTCCGGAGACAGAAAACTGCAGCAGTGAATGGAGTGGTACCGGTAACTACTGCTACACAGCAAAGCAAAGAGCATTGTTTTGGTTTTGCTATGTAGCTCTGGCTGGCATTGAATTCATGACAATCCATCTGCCTCAGTCTTTAAGTGCTGGGGATCATAGGCACCTACAATCATGCCCAGCTTAGAGCAAACTTTTTCTTGCAATGAAAGACATTAAGCTCAAGCTTTGAGAACCAAATGGTCTTAATTTTCAAATGTGCCATCTTACATAAATAGCCAAGGACCAGAAACAGGGGTGTGGCTGTGTTCTATTAGACCATAAGTTGATAAATATGGAAATGGAAATATCATGTAACTTTCACAGTCTTTTTCATTTTGCACCAGATAGGTAATGTGCCAGTGTGGCAGGCAAGTCCAGGGGTGGACACCTCCCATAGTATAAACCTCCTCCTCAGGCTTACCAGTTACATACACACCGATCACTGCTTTCCTTTGGATTTTCCAACTGTAGGGCTGAGGATGTGGCTTGTGAGAGAATGCTTGTCTAGCATGTATGAGATTCTAGGTTGTATTCTTTTTAAAACGGTGTGCATAAACCTGCCACCATTTTTTTTTTTTTTTTTTTTTTTTTTTGGTTTTTCGAGACAGGGTTTCTCTGTGTAGCCCTGGCTGTCCTGGAAGTCACTCTGTAGAGCAGGCTGGCCTCAAACTCAGAAATCCTCCTGCCTCTGCCTCCCAAGTGCTGGGATTAAAAGCGTCTAGGTTGTATTCTTAGCAGCACACAAAAAGATATTGTAGCCACGATATGCCTGTTCTGGAGAAGCAGAGGCGGGAGATTCACTGACATTTAGTGAGTTCCACTACATAGTACGCCCTTGTCTCAATACAAACAAACAAGACAAAAAAAGAGGGGGAAATGAGAAAAAAAAAAAAAAAGAGGGCTGGGGTGTGGCTTAGTGGTAGAGCATCTGCCTGGCACGTAAGAGGAGCTGGGTGATCGCCTGGATCTGAGACAGGATTGTGAATTCAAAAGCAAATCTGAGAGCTAGGCATGATGGTTCACACCAGTAACTCCAACACCTGATAGGCTAGGCAGGAGATCACTATGAGTTCTAGGCCAGTCTGGACTACTTATAGCAAGACCCTGCCTCAAGATACAAGCAAACCGGGCAGTGGCGGCGCACGCCTTTAATCCCAGCACTTGGGAGGCAGAGGCAGGCAGCTTTCTGAGTTTGAGGCCAGCCTGGTCTACAGAGTGACTTCCAGGACAGCCAGGGCTACACAGAGAAACCCTGTCTTGGGAAAAAAAAAAAAAAAAGAGACAAGCAGTTTCTCTCAAGAGAGTTGTAATTGGAAGGTCCTGAATCAGATTTCCTGTGTTCAAATCCTAGGTTTTCTGGACAGTTACGCAACCCCAGGCAGCTGATTTCACCACTCTGGACTTGAGTTTCCCCTAACAGGGATCCCTTAACAGGATGTATTTGAGGACTCAGGGAGACAGAATAGTTGACTCTTGCCACAGCTCTTCCATGTTTGCCACAGCTCTTCCATGCACTACTCAAACGACCAAGTACTTGTTATGCTACCTAGACCAGGCTTGCCTCTGGCTCCTGAGCACCGTGATTAAATGACACACACACTCAGAGCAACGGTGCTGAACACTGTTCTCAAAGTTGGGGACAGTACATGGTACATTCATGGTGTTTTCCATTTTTCATTCTTTCAAACAAGGTGTTAAATAGCCCAAGCTGACAGAACTTGTAGCCAGTCAGGATGACCTTGATGTCCTGATCCTTCTGCCTCCACCTCTGAAGTGCCAGGATTACAAGTGTGTGTCACTACGCTAAGTCTTGTTTTGTAGCCCAGGCTAGTTGGAAGCTTGAAAATCTCCTGCCTTGACCTCTCAAAATCAAGGATGAGGTATGACCACTATGCCCAACAGTGCCTAGAATTCTGCTAGGCTGTGAGCTCCATAGGGCTGCTATAGAATGATGTTGGTCCTACTGTGCTGTCTGCCCAGAGGGACTTCTGAAAGGCTCTATTGACTCATCCACTAGAACCCCAATAGGAACTCTGGATATATCCAGATGTCTGTGAAAACAAATTGCACCTGAGTGGCTAGGACACAACAGTCACTGAGAGGACAATAACCATGTTTTCACAGGTCTTGGTCTAGTGAAGGAACAGTCTCCTTGCCATGATGTACCAGTGGGCAGAGCCTCAGGACTAGGTGGTGAGAGATGCCTGGGAAGCAACACCAATTGTATCCTGCAGGTACTTGGGTCCCAGGAAGGACTTGTGAGGCTGGGGCTAAAGGTGAGGCTGTGGCAGAGCATGAGACAAAAACTCTGGGGACATGCAGCAGCTCCTTGGGGATCACCAGTTAGCTGTCTAGTCTTCTGAGGACACTGGGGAGCCACAGCAGGTGGAGGGGGAGTCCAGCAAGGAGAGTGGGTATGACACCTATCCTGTGGGGCATCAGCCCTGCTTGACTCAGCAGGGAGAAGTAGGTGGAGCCAGAAGGAACCTTGGGTGGTCCAGTGTCTTACAGCATGGCTGATCCTACAGTCTGTGAAGGTGTAGTGGCTGCCATTCTCCTAGAGTGGGTAAGCAGGCTCTGCTCCTGGTACTGACAGGTGGGCCCTTGAGGCCAGCATTGTAAAGAGAACTACAATGGCACCCAAGGATGCACTCTGTTCTGCTGTGGCCCAGGTAAGTGCATACAGGCCCCATTCTGGTTTCTCCATTGAGGAGTGTTAAATAGGGCTTGTCCTTCTTGGGGGTAGCTTCTTGACTCATGGGCAGACTTGGTAGTGTTTAGTATTTCAGGTCCTGCCTGGTGGCATGCAGCTGGACACAGAAACACCAAATGCTTTCAGCCAGCAGCCTTGTAGGAGTCTAAGATGGAACTGTTCTGGGAGTCCTCTTGCAGGGCAGTTACCATGTTTGGGTATGTGTGCCACGGTGTGTATATGGAGGTCAGACAACACCACAGTTGCTTCCCTCCTGCCTTTGTGTGGTTTGGTGATCAACTCAGGTTGTATGGCACAACGGAAGTACAAAGCCAAGTATCAGGGTTGCTCAGCAAATACCTTCACCTACTGAGCTACCTTGCAAGCCTCTGCCATCTCTCTAAGTTACCTCTGACTTACAGGCATGCACCACCACTAATGGTTTCTGCAGCACAGGGTTAACCTGGGGTGTTAAGTGATGAACAACCCCAGACTCCACTCCTTGTTATTACCCTCAGATCTCCTGAAGACCTGAGCCAGCTGCAACGCCCAGACAAGGAAGGCAAAGGAGGTGCGGTGGTTGAGATTAAGTTAAACACCCATATGAATTTATTAAATCCAGACTGTGTTAAAGGGTGGCGGTCTGGGAGCAAGGTGGTCAGGGGATGAGGGACAAGATGATGGAGGACCACAGGCGTCCTACAGAGGAGCCCTGGTCCCTTCCCCGCCTGGCCCACCCTCGGTGCCATATTGGCTTCACCATGATTCCCGATGGTGCTGGGCTGGCAGGGTGTGATGTCTGCAAACACATAGGAACAGACGGATAGACAAGACGACGGACGGTGCCTCCACGCACACACAGCCAGCCCTGGCCTGCCCGGCTCCATCTCACACACTGGGCCCTGGCCCTGGGGGCCTCCTGCCGCCCTGGCCTGATCTGTCCAGGAAGAGGGCGACAAGGAGGGTAAGGGAGGGGCCCAGGAGGTGGGTGGTGGTCAGTCACCAGGAGCAGATAAGGAGGACTGCAGTGACTAATCCTTTTTCTTGTCCTCTGCTGGCTTTGGAGGGGCTTCCTGGGGCTGGCTGGCAGTGCAGGGCCCAGGAGTGGCCTTTGGGACTGTGGAGGCATCCTCTCCGGTGACAGCTGTGCTGGGTGCAGGTGTGAGAGCCCCTACTGTAGTGGACACCTGGGCCCTGGCTGCTGCTGCTGAGACATCCTCTCCACTCATACCGAACTCGTTAACACGGGTGGGGTCGACGCGGTAGATCCACCGTTGATAGAGGTAGATGAAGAAAACCACATCTGGGGAAAGGGACTGTGTGAGGGAGATCGCCCACCTCAGTGGAGATGAGGCTCCTCCCTGCCCACTGTGTCCCCCATGTCCTCTGGGCCTTACCGTCCCGCAGGCAGCCAATCCGGTACATGACAGGCATCTTGATGACAAAGGCGAACAAGTCATCAATGAAAGTGTTGAGGGCCTTGTAGGTGAGCATTCGCCAGGGCAAGTGGGCTACAGACTTGAGCTTGTAGTTGATGAAGAGCTGGGGTGTCATGGTGATGAAGCCTTCGGGAAGACAAAGGACACCATGACCAGCTACCCTAGCACAGCCTACCCCAGGTCTTTGCATTCTTTTTCCAACAATTCTCTCTCTTTCTCTTTCTCTCTCCCTCTCTCTCTCTCTCTCTCTCTCTCTCTCTGAGACAGGGTCTTGGGCTATAGCTTGGGATGGCCTTGTCCTCAGATACCAACCCCAGCTTCCCAATTTCAAGCATTTCCAGATCTTCTTGTTGTCCCTCCTGGTCAGCTCTGGGGACAGTTAAGCATCTTGCCTAGGGGGGTTCCTCAACTCCATCTAAGCACACTTTACTGCTCTGCCCTCATCTGTACTTAGTACTCACAGTGAGTGCCTGCCTTCACTCTGCACTTTGGGATTCCCACAACACATGAATTCCTCTCTGCAGACCTGGCCAGAAGTCTCCTTACAGCTCCCTATTCCTATGGCTGCCCACACTGGGTGAGCACTGTCTGGAGGCCGGTGAGTCCTAGGATAAGGCTTGGATGCTGTGCTCACTGAAGCATGAGAACATGTACCTCAGACGGTCTGCAGGCACAGGCCCTTGAAGTGGGGGCAAGGCCAGGCCTGGCAACCAGCCCCAAGGCTGTGGCCTACAAGAATGATGGGCCTGGGACAGAGTGGTCATGCCTTCCAGGCAGGGTAGAGCTGGACCTGCTCACCAAAGGTCAGCAGGAAGCCGTAGAGCATGCTGAGCACCCAGGAGTACCAGCCCTTGTGCTCCAAGTACAGAAGGCTGTAGACAGCATAGCAGCCCAGCAGAGGAAAGAGGATCCATGACAGGTACCGGAACGCCATCTGGGGGGGGGGGGGGGGGTGGGGTAGGAGGTCACAGAACAGGTCAGCTCTGCAGGTTCTGTGCAGTGGCTCTACTCCTTGTCCTATCCACCCACACCTGGTCCAGCAGGCTAGGCCAGGGGAATTTCCAGGTGGCTCTGGGAACTCTGGACTTGGCCAGGAAGTAAGTGTGGCAGGCGGAGAACACAGGGTGTGATATGGGCCTGGCAGTGATACCAACGGCCCAGCCTGTCCCTCATGAGTGTGGGTATTTAGTGACCACCCCAGGGCCAAGGGGGTCACTCACGTCATCATATACTTTGGTTGAAGATTCAATGTAGGTGGACTTGTCTTTGAAGGTTGGACAAGGGAAGATTCCCGCCACTCTATGCTCCCGGTCCAGCTGTAAAGGGAAAGTCAAGGTCAGCTGGGACCTGGCTCCTGCCACTCCCCAGCCAGAAACGGCCCCTGCCCTTCCTCACTCTTCCCAGTTCCCCTGCCCTAATGTGACCCAAAAAAAAAATCCCCTGTGAAAATCCCCTAGGTCCTGGGAGCTAGGCGGGCACTGGGAAACCCCCCCCCGAGACCAAGGCAGGTCCTGGCTGGGCAGGCGACCCCCTTCCCACCCTGCAAGCCCCACAGCAACATAGTGCCTGACTCACCCGGACGTCCATGACCTTGGTAATCTTCCAAAGGTCGATGAGGACCCCAATGAAGACGCTGACCTGTACCACGAAGTTGGTCTCATTGTCCAGGATGTAAAGGAGAACCACAAAGGACTGGAAAACTCCAAAGAAGACAGAGCGCACCGACAGCCCCTCCAGGGACTGACGACTGTTCCAGAACTGAATGTCTGCAGAGGATGTGGGCACAGGCACTCAGCAGCTTCCCCTGGGCTGCACTCTCTCCCACAAAAGCAGAAGGTACACAGGACCTTTTCCATGGTCATATGGGATAGGAACACCAGTTCCCTGGCCTGGTTGCTTGGGTACTAATGAGGGTCATCAGGTGCTAAGGGCAGCAGGTTAGCTGGGACCATACCTGGGGCTGTACAGCCTTGCATGGCAGAACCTGAGCAGACACCAGATCAGTATCACACAACTGGACAGGAAGATCCAGGGTGTGTGCTTGGGATCTTCTCTTCTGACCTCCCACCCAAACTGTAAACTATCCTTGGGGCACAGACAAGCCCTGGTTTTTGGTCTCCATGTGGATACCCGGGGGACCTAAGCTGACAACATCCCAATATTTTCTGGTCTCCCTGGTGCCTGACTGCTAGAAGTCAAGCTGGTCCACAAGCATTCAGTACTCCTGGCATTCATGACCCAGGAGCATGGACCCTGGCCCACATGCCCAAACCTGGGGCTTAGCACATCCCACTCAAAAGGTCAGCCATCCCCCAAAGGGTGGGAAAGGATTTGGAGACTCTGGAAACCAAGAAGACAGAATGCCTTCTTGGATCAGGAGGGTACCTGGCATAGGGGGCAAAGCTGAGCTCACACTTGCTGCTTCCCATGTGTGGCAACACCTGCTCCTCACTAATCTCTGGCTATGCTGCAGTTTTGATGTTAGGGTTTTTTTTTGTGGTGCTGGGAACAGACCCAGCACCTCACACAAGTGAGGCCAGCTTTCCAGAGCCAGCAGAGCATGGTGAGCTCCCCATGTAGGCCTTCCAGCAGAGGCCACACTGAATCTCCTCAAGCTTACCCACTCTATTCTTCTGGATGGCAGCTTCCACTGCAGTGTCGTGTGACAGAGGTGTCCATCACTCCTGCCAATTCCAGGCACTTCAGGGCACCTCCCAACCCCCTCACTATGGGCCAGCAGCCTAGAGGCTGACAGAGTAGCTGGGATGACTGCTGTAGCACAGCTGCAGTTTACCCACTAAGCCTCTGCCTCAGCACCGGGAGGAGATGAGCATAGCAATGGGCTCTTCCAGAACTGGGGAGCTGCATGTTGGGGTCTCCCTGACAGGCGGGGTGCTAGGAGCAGCCCCGGGGCTTCCCTTTCTTTTGGCTTTGGAGTTCCCCACCCTGCTTCCTGGTGGTGCCACTCTGGACTTGGCCCAGGCAGCAGGCCCAGCACCTCCCTCAGTTCTGTGCCTAGTGGGGTCACTGTCCCTCCTCAATCCTCAAGGCCTCTAGAGTACAGGGAGAGACTCCAGGCACAGGGAGGAAGCAGGGAACAGATTACTTCCTCTGCTGGTTGCCTCAATGTCCCAGGCCCTCCATGCCTACCATTTTTGAAAGCCAGGAACTCGAAGACACTGTGGACAATGGAGACGATGATAGTCAGTGCCAGAAGATATGGGCTGGTCTCCAGCAGGGCAACCTGGGGAGAGGAGCCTGTGAGCACTGCCCCGTCACTGCCATGGCACCTACATGTCCCTTGGAACCCCAAGTAGAACCTGGGGAGAGCTCTCCAGACCTACTCTAGTGACCATCAGAAAGAGTGTTCCGGGCAAGAGGAAAGCAGGAGAAAAGAAAGGAGTCAGGTCGGGAGTCAGGCCCCAGGGTTAGCTAGGGCTGGGGACTCGCTTCCTGCCCACTGCTTGGAGGGGGGGTAGGCAGATGTGAAACAATCTGGGGGAGCGTTGGGTGGGATTCCCCACTTCCCCTTGGCCTGTGGCCACCCCACACACCTTCACTGAATCCTGCTCCTCGTCCGATTGCTCATACAGCTCGTCACCTAAGAAGTTCCAGGGTGACTTGGTACTCTGTGCAGCATAGAGTTGCCAGCGCCATAGTGACAGTGGGCAGAAAGAGACACGCAATGGTAGGCTGGCCAGGCTCTCATTAATGGGGTAGTAATCCTTCTGCAGGTTCCAGTAGTCATTGAAATAGATGATGGGGTAGTAATCACCACTCACGGCGTCAAACTTCACATCTGTGGGCACATGGGGCGGGCACTGCTCAGCCTGGCCAAGACACCACATAGCATTTCTTGACTGTGCCATGAGGAGCAGAAGGGTCCCAGGACCTCAATGGAAAGGATGCAGTGGCAAAGGGAGTGGCCCTGAATGAAGGCCACTGAAGCTTGTCTCCAGTACAGCTTACACTGGTGGTCATATACCCCCAACTCTATAGAAAACAGTGAGAAACCAGGTGTGAACTGACACCCAGGGACAATTCTACAGCCAGTCCCACCCACAGTGGCCAGACCTTGGCTAAGGAAGAGTGAGAAGAGAGAGGACAGGCATAGTGTGGTTAGGAGTATAGAACTAGAAGGGTCTCTTACAGATGGGGCTGGGGGAAAGAAGCTCACAGGCCTGAGCTTTTGGCTCAGCTTACATTGGTCCAGTGGGGGTGGCACACTGCCCTTCACCCATGGTGTGTGGTCGTCCACGATGTTGATGGTGATGTTGGGGTGCCAGTGCGAGATTACTTCTACAGGGCCATAGTCCTCAGCCCTCTGTGGGGAGATGGGAATAAGCAGCAGGCTTCAGGCAGGCAGAGACCCCATAAACACTGCTTATGACCTCCCATGACAACTGGGCAGAAGAACAACCACCGCAGCTATGGCTGGTAGGTGCATGATACCCTTCATCTATTAAGCCTGACATGAGACTCAGGTCCGACCATCCTCCACCTCCTCATCTGAAATAAGAAGAGAGGCTTGTGGAGGCAGAGGCAGGCTAGTCACAGGCAGGACAAAAAGCCCAGCCCGGAGAAAGCACCAGCACCTTGGCATCCCCCTCAGAGTGGCCCTACTTCACTCTGAGACCATGCCTCCTGTGAAAAGTCACAGAGAAAGCTAAGCTCGTGTGTCTTTAGAGAAATTTCCTGGTTTGCTCAATCCACTAGGAGTCACAGAGCTGATTAAGCCTACTGCTCCAAGCACTGCTCTTGCTCTGTGCCAGCTACATGGTGTCAATCCAGCCTCTCCACCTGCTGCCTCTGCAACTTGGAGCAAGGGTCCCATGTGAAATGGGCTCATGGCCAGATCTACCCCCCTGGGCCGACCTTGTCTGCAGTCTTTTGCTGCAGTGTTCTCATCTGTGAACTCTTCCCAGGGAAGTGCACAGAAGTGGCAACCACTTGGCCCAACTAGGCAACACCATGAGCCCCAACAACCCCACTTCTGTTTACCTTGATCATTTCCGGGTCAGCTTCTGTCTCTCCTGTCAGTAGGTTCTTGGTTTTCTGAAATCGCCTACGCTTGTATTTGTTGATCACTGTAGGCGGAGGGAGGGGGTGCGGCCTGTGAACACTATCATCTCATGGCAGCTGTGTCCTGGCTTCCTGCTAATAACTATATCACTTGAGAAGCCTCAACCACCCCCTAAATTTCAAGGACCCACCATCCCACCTTTACAGAGAAGTATCAGTTATAGATTTACCCAGGCAGAAAGCAGAGCCTATCTCTAAATCCGGCTTGGCCACTCCCTAAGCCAGCAAAGGACACACTTCTACTTGAAGCCTTCTCCACGCCATTGCTCCCTTCCCCAAGATCTCCTTCTTCATGCATGGCTGTGGCCACTGTTTTTCTGAACCTGCAGCTCACTATATAACTTAAGCTGGCCTCAAGCTTGAGGACTACAGGCATGAGCCACTTCAGTGGTGCTCACCTCCCCAAGGAGGTGATACAGTCCCTCTCCTGGACAGTTTAATTCCATCACAACACAGGCTCACCTGCCTCCTAGTTCACCCATGTGCTCGGTACAGCCCACTGAATACATGGCCACACATGGGGGAGTCAGAGAGCAGTTCCAGAGACAGTCTGGTGCCAGCAACGTGAGAAGCCAACATGAGAACTCTGACACTGTGAATCCCCAGCCACAAGCAGACTTACTTCCCCTTGCTAAGGTCAGGCTAGCCAGGGTTCCCAACCACCTTGCCTGAGACAAGAGCAAAGGGCTGACCACACCCTCCCAACTCGGATGTCACTAGCTCTTATTCATGTTGAGAAGGAAAACTGCCTCCCTTGCTGGACTAGAGGTGCAAGCCAGTAATCCCAAGTAGTCAATGGCTGAGGCAAGAGGATCAGAGAAAGTTCAAGGCCAGCCTAAGCAACCTAGCGAAAGCCTCTCAAAATAGAACCAGCAGCCGCTGGTGAGATGGCTTATGGGTGACAGCATTAGGGTGCAAGTACTTATATACAGGCAAATACTTAAATACATAAGATCAAATACACTAACAAAACAGAAGTGGCTCGGTGAGATGGCACATGCCTTTTATCCTAGTACTCAAGAGGCGCAGGCAGAAATAACTGTGTGAGTTCAAGGCCAGCCTAGTGAGTTACAGGCCAGCCAGGAAAGACCCTTTCTCAAAAAAACAAAATAAAACAAAACAAACAAACAAAAAATTAATGATAAAATGGGCTTAGGATTGTTGGTGATAGAGCTCCTGCCTAGAATCCCCCCACCACCACCACCATCGAGGATCTTGGCGGCATAGCCTAGAATCATCTCCCCATGTGCTAGGGCTGTGGTTCAGTGGTAAGGTACCTGCCTAGAATCCCCCAGTGAGGGGCTGGGGGGTGTGGTTCAGTGATAAGGCACCTGCCTAAAATCCCCCAGTGAGGGGCTGGGGGGATGGCTCAGTGGTAGAGCCCCTGCCTAGAATCCCCCAGTGAGGGGCTGGGGGGTGTGGCTCAGTGGTAAGGCACCTGCCTAGAATCCCCCAGTGAGGGGTTCGGGATGTGGCTCAGTGGTAAGGCACCTGCCTAGAATGTCCCTGTAAGAGGCCCGAGGGCATAGATGAAAGCACAGCCTACTGTGTGAAAAGCCTTGGGTTCCACCAAGAGGCAAGCAAAAACAAGAAGGCCCGTGCTGCTGAGGCCTATTCTATCCCTAACAAGGGAACAGGGAACTGGCCAACATAGAGCTCTGGGCTAAGATCATAGCTCTTGTCTCCTACAAGCTAAGGGATGCTGGTGAGTTAATACCACTACCTCAGTAACTACCATGGAGAATGAGGATAAAGCCCACACTTCTTCATGGCCCAAAGCCTGCAGCTCTTAGAACATCAACATCATTCCATTATTTCTTGACGAACTCTTTGGAAACTAGCCCCCCTTGTCCAGCTGGAGTAGCAAGCACCTGAAGTTGGGTATCTCCAACTCCAGAGACATCCTCCAAGAAGGGAGGAGGCTATCAACCTTCAAGATTACAAGCAACAGACAAGGCTGATGAAAACAGGGATACAGACAGACCACACACATTCACACATGCAAACACGGCACTCACACAATAACTTACAACCATTCATAGCTCCAGTTTCAGAGGATCTGACGTGCTCTGACCCAGGCCATCACCAGGAACGTACACAGTGCACACCCATACATGCAGGCATATAACACTTACACACATAAAACTTAACAGACAGACAGACAGACAGATTCTAATAAAAAACAGCCCTTGTCCCATGGAAGCAGAGAAGCCCTATTCTGCAAGTCCAAGCTTCTAAAGCTGCTCCATCCAGCATGGAGTCACAGATGCTGGTACAACTGGGCATAAGCTATGGGTGTGATACATAATTCACTCTTTTTTTTTTCTTCTCTTTTTTTTCTTTCGAGACAGGGTTTCTCTGTAGCCCTGGCTGTCCTGGAACTCACTCTGTAGACCAGGCTGGCCTCGAACTCAGAAATCTGCCTGCCTCTGCCTCCCAAGTGCTGGGATTAAAGGTGTGCGCCACCATTGCCCTGCCATAATTCACTCTTGACACTTGTCTTGTTCTTGTCCACCAACTCCATGTTGAGATAATGAATTCAGCATTATTACTTTGCTTTGCCTTTCTTTTGGTGTGATGTATGTGCCTGTGTGGGGACCATGTGAGTGTGGGCATGTGGGGGCCTGAGAAAGACATCAGTTGTTTTTCTGTATATACTGAGGCAAGGCTTTTTTCTTTTAACTAGGGCTCACTGGGCTGTCTTGGCAATTGACAAGGATGCTGGAGACAGGGACTCTGGTGCTCACTTTAACCGCTGAACTACTGTTTTTTTGAGATGTGGTCTGGCTGTATGGCTGGGAATTTACTATGTATCCTAGGATTGCCCTGAGCTCACCATCATCGTACCTCAGCCTTACAAGTGCTGGGATTAAGGTACTTACTACCAGACATTGCTCAGTATATTTCTGGCCATTACTATAATTAACCAAGTGGCTTATTTACTTCCCCACTAAGACTTTGTGCAGCAGGAAGCTTAGGCACCTACCCCCATGGACAGTACTGCCCCAGCCCTTTCTTTTCTTTCTTGGAGATGGTATCACACAATCCAGCTGGCCCTGAATTCCCTAATCGGGGATCAAGGAAGACCTTGAAGGAGGTCTTCCAATGCTGGAATCACAGATGCATGCCACCACATCTGGTTTGCTGCTTAAGGGATCCAACCCAGGGCTTCCCACATGACAAGCAAGCACTCTGCCAACTGAGCCCCGGCTGCTCTTTCAAACCCATCACTCCGTATCTAATTCTGGTCAGCTCCTTCCCTCCATTCCAGCCAAGCTTTGTGACCACCACCTTCCACTCAGCAACTCTAAGCTTTTCCATTATCTGTTTGCTTTTACTAAGAAGCCTAGGCTGGCTTCAAACTCATGACTCTGCCTCAGCCTTAGCCCCTCAGCTCCCTAGCTAGGATCCAGGTTGGCATCACGCCAGATTCTCCTGCTCTCACTAGCAGGTTCCTGGATGTCCCCAAATGAGTAACATGAGTGGGGCCAGTGCCTGTCTCACCAATCCTGAGTCCAGAGCACAGAGCTCCTGCCTGCTCTACAAGACCTGGGATGGTATGCAATAGTCCAGTCAGGGTCCACCAGGACCAGAAGAGAAGTAACTTACTCCGAGACATGTGGACGGTGGCAAGCCGGCGGTACAGGGCCTTCTGCCGGGGGTCTGGGTGGAAGCCACTCTTGGTGAAGTAGACATGGATATAGATGGAGCCATTCTGCTGTACACTCTGCAAGAGAAGGTGACTGTTGAGAAAATGCCAAGGCCACATGTTACCTGCCTACAGTAGCTTTCCCTTACTTCCAATTCTTCAGCAGCTTACTGAGAACTCCAGGCACAGAGGTCAGTTGACTGGTTCTGCCCCAAATGCTGGAGCAAGGCAGACTGAAGACTGGGTCCCAGATGAAGTGGACACTTAGTAACCCAAATGTGGGATGTAGGCCCTCCCAGCGCTGCAGCAAGGACTGCCCAGAGCACCCAGCTAAGAAGCCTGTCCACTGGCCAGCCCTGCTCTAGCAGGCCACAAAGCACATGTCTACATGTGAGTTCACAGGAACAGAGCACTTTAGCCCTGCATTGCCACAGGTCACAAGATGATCCTGTTGTGCTGATGAGGCTGGGTCTCATGCACACCCAAGGGTTAGAAACAGGATGCAAGGGAGTCAGAACTCAGTTTTCTGAAAGTCAGCTGTGGTGATGCATGCCTCTTATTCCAGCTGAAGCAGGAGGATTGAGAGTTTAAGGCAAGCTTAGACACAAGGAAGACCACATTATGATAAAATAAAACAAAACAGAAAATAACCAGTCTGTGAGCTCATGACCCACTTTTTCACCTTCCACGCTGTGTGCCACATCCAACTGCCCCTCTGGCCAAAGCCTTCCTCATTCCCAACTTCCCAGGAATGAGGAAGGAAAGGAGGATCTGAGCTGAGCCTGATGTGTAACCGTCAGGTAGAGCCTGGCCCATACTGGGTCCTGCCCTCCAAGCCCACCAGCTGCTTCTTAGGGGTGAACCTGAGTCCCCAAGACTAGTTCACTGGTCCCCCATCCTTTCCTGAACCTACAGAAAGTGCCTGAGCTTGACAGTATGGCCACAGCATAACCAGAGTCAGTCTGTGTCTGCCCACGAAGATCCAAGCACTCAGAGGTGGGGCATCTCTCCTCCCCCATCCCCAAAGCTGACTGGGTAAAAAAGGACAAGAATTCCACCACACCACGAATTAACATGTGCCCACTGGCTGCAGCAGCAGTCCTGGACACAGGCAGGCCTGTAGTTTCAGCCACTCAGGAGACTGAGACTTACAACAGAGTGTGTTCAGAGTTCAGAGCTGGACACTCAGTGTCCCTATCTAAAAAAGGGGGGCTGAGGTCAGGTGTGACACACATTCCTATAATCCAAGCAGCTGAACGAAGGTTCTAAACCAGTTTCTGCTACACAGCAAGACTAGCCTGAGCTACATGAGACTGTCTCAAAAAATCCACCAGAAGGTGGTGGTACATGTCATTAGTCCCAGCACTTGCAAGGCAGAGGCAGGTGAATATCTGAGCTCGAGGCCAGGCTGGTCTACAGAGCAAGTTCCAGGACAGCCAGGGCTACACAGAGACCCTATCTAGAAACAAACAAACAAAAAGATTCAAAAAATAAAATCCAAGGGCAGGGGCTACAGTTCAGTTGTACAGTACTTATGTAGCATACAAAATAGATGCTTTATATTCAATTGTCAACAATGAAGAAAAAAAAACAAAAACAAACAAACAAAAAAAATGCTGAGTGCTTGTGTGTGCCCGGTCTGCTGCACAGTGATAGGGATACACAGATTGCAATGCCCAGCCTTACCCTCCTAAGCTCAAGGATTTGTGAGGAAGAGCTGTGCTTATTATACAGAGGACCCAGCATGCCCAGCCTGGGCTATAAAAGCCCAACTGGCTGTGAGAATGGAGAACATACTAACAAGCTAAGGAAGCCTTCCTGAGAAGCAGAGCCAGGGAGCAAAGTGAATCTCTCACTAGCTGCTGACCTTGAGAAAGCCACCACACTGCTGCTAACCCCAGTTTCATCTATCACACAGACGGCACAAGCAGCAGTTACATGAGACAGGAACAGTTACATGGGGCAGTAAAGCCTTTTTTTTTTTTGAGACAGGGTTTCTCTGTGAAGTCCTGGAACTCACTCTGTAGACCAGCCTCTTTTAGTTTTAAGACACATCTTCCCAATAATTCACAGCCTGGTTTTTGAACTCATGGTAATCCTGCCTCAGCTGTCTAAGTGCTGGGAGACCACAGAGGAGTGCTATCACACCCAGCTGCAACACTTCTCAAATTTACGGGGTACAGTTTCCACACATCAATCTGGCTTGGTCCTGAACAGGAAATGCCCCATCACTCTTTATTTGTACAACCTGGAAACTATGCCTTTGGCATCACTGTGCTGAGTGGACCCCTCAGGGACAGCTACTGATGGCTGACTGGCTAAAGGTGGCTTGTGGGGAGGACCCACCTGTGGGATGTCAAGCTCTGCAAAGTGCTCATAGCAGCCATCAGAGTTCTCTCCGCTGGTCCAGTCCCCATACACCAGGTCCTGCTGCTCCCAGAAGAGGGCCGAGGAGGCATTGAAGTCTGTGAAGTGCTCGTGCTCCGAGATGTACACGTGCAGGTTCTGTGGAATGCAGGAGGGGGAGACACTGCTCAGATGCTAAGGTTGTTTGTGGACAATGTCTGACAGAAACTGGTAAACTCAACTTTAGCTTTTGTTATACGCCTGCTCTGCCCTGAACTGTGACTACCAAAGATGAACGTAAGGACAAGGGGAAGCAGGACTACCACAGGTGACCTCCCAGGTGGAACTGGACAGATCTGGGGCAAGGAAGTCAAGCATCCGTTCCTCAGAAGGGGAGGCAAGCTTGGGGAGCCTCCACCTACTCAGCCCACAGTTCCCGCCCACTATCCCCATCCCTAGGATCCATTATTCAATAGTGGCCTGCTGACAGGCTGAGAACCGCAGCAACAGAGCTAAGCAGAGAAAGGACCTGGAAGAGCTTTAGGGAAGGAGTCTGGTGACTGTGCTGTTAGCTCAGGAGCCTGAAGTGATCCCAGTCACCCTGTCACCCCCAGCCACGAGGACCAAACATATCTCTGAGAGAAAGCACCCGGGGCACCCAGGGACCCTGTTGCAATAGGTGCACAACAGCCAGGAAAAACTACTGCATGAGTTCCCAAGAGTCCTGCTTTCTTTCTCAGTGTCCCTGGGGTGGCACAAGTCACCTGCACTGATGGGCTAGAGCCTCTGGGACCCTGTGTCTGCAGAGCTAACACAGCTGGGAACCGTCCCGTCCTGCCTGTCCTCATCACATCATTGCCCCAGCCCGCCCTCCGTTGCCTTCCACCCAGCAGTACCATTAGAGTGTCTTTGGGGAATAGGTTTCGGCTGGCGACACGTGGGGCCCCTCCAGGGCCTGACTGGTCCTGAGGGGATGGCCCTCGGCGGAACCAGCTGCTGATGGCCCAGATGATGAAGATCCTGAGGAAGGAAGCAGGGGCAAGTAAGGCCTACACCCTGTGCTGGAGTCCACTGTTGTCAGCATCCAAACCCGACCCCAACTCTCTGAGGTCTGAGGCGGCTGAGAAAGCAGTGGTGGAACAAGGTGCCCTTGCAGGACAGAGGCTCAAGAAGCCCCGTACAAGCACAGGCTACCTTGATCCCTCGAGGACCTCGCGTCATGCATGGGCCACAGGGCTTAGCCAGTCAAACTCAGACTTGGGAAATCTAAGGCATTCAAGGAGCCCCAGGCCTTGGTGGCCTAATGAGTATCCACAGGCTCTAGAATCTTCCCACTGTACTGCAGGATATCTTAGTGCAGTTACTTTCCAATTTCGATCAAAGACTAAAGAAGCTGGAGGTAATGCGTTCACCTTTTCAGCCATAGGAAGCCAGGTTTTGGTGGTGGTGATGCTCTTTTGTGCTAGTAAAGAGTGAACTAAGGCTTCTCACTTGTTAGCCAAGGGTTCTACTGTTGAACCACACCCCCAACCCCTTACTGAGTGGTTCTAGACTTTAGTACTTAACAGAATCTCCAGACATTTTGATTATTTTTTCCTTTGCAGCAGGGTCTTTTTTTTAAAAAAAACAAAAACAAAAACAAAAAAAACAGAGTTTCTCTGTGTAGGCCTGGCTGTCCTGGCCTGGAGCTCACTCTTTAGACCAGGCTGGCTTCAAACTCACAGAGTTCTGAAGTCTCAGTCTATAGCTGGGGTTAGTCCGGAACTTAAAATCCTTCTGCTTCAGGCTTCCTACTGCTAGGCCTGTGCATGTACTGACAACATTCACTCTCAGGCAAGACTTTTGATTCTTTTTGAGACAGGGTTTCTCTGTGTAGCCCTGGTTACAGAATTCCTTCTGTAGACCAAGCTGGCCTTAAACTCAGAGATCACCTTCCTCTGCCACCCTGTGCTGGGATTAAAGACATGCACCACCACCACCCAGCTTCAGGCAAGACTCCTAAAGTTTTGTGACCTCTGAAGTGGGGTACGCGGAGCATAGAGCTGGCTCCACTGAGCTGTGATGGCATTACCGGAACGGGAGCCTGGCACCCACCCCATGCCTGCTTTCCCCATGTTAGCTGCTCCAGCTATTTCATCAGGGGAAATGGGCATGTACAGCTCTCAGGGTGGAGTGCAGACACAGTACTGTCCTGGCGTGCGCAAGGCCCTGGGTTTCAAACCTGGCACTGCAAAAAACAAAGACAAGTAAGTGGAAAAGTATTGAGAGTGGCAGCTCAGCAGGTGGGTACCTCCCACCTGAGCCCTATTAGGGCAGGTCTGGGCACAAGGACTTGCCTCTGCCTGTTGAAACCAAGGGGTCTGGGGTCTCAGGGGCTGCGGCCCAGCTGAGCCATCTGCTCCCCAATGCACATAGCTGACAAAGGTCTGGAACCAGTGTTCTCTGGGGATCCCCGCTGACTTCATGGGAAGCTCCCACTTTGGTAAATACTCCAAAGAGAGTGTGGGAGCAGCATTGTCCCACTCAGAGGGGGGCCTGTGGCTCCTCAGGCCTCCAGTCTTTTGTCCCCATGTGTGAAACAAGGCAGGCTAGACCAGCACTTTGTAGGGTTTGGGTCCTAGACATCTGAAGTGCACGTGAGGATGCCTGTGAGACAAAGCCCTTCCTCTGTGCACCAAGCCTACAGGGAAGAGACTGTCCTAAGGCTTCTCAAATTCCTAGAGTAAAGGTAGCATGGAGGCTCCTGCTTGTGATTCCAACGCTTGATAGGTGAGAAGGCTTTCAAGTTTCAGGCCAGACTGGACTATGGGTAGAGACACTGTCTCAAAAACACAACAAAAGAAAAACTTGCTTAAGAAAGAAAATAAAAGTATGCATTAAATTCTCTACCCCATTCCAAACAGCCTCTGTTACAGCCTCTGTAGAGGCTGGGTTGGAGACAGGGTTTCTCTTCGTAGCCCTGGCTGCCCTGGAACTAGCTCTAATAGACCAGCTCAAGCTGAGAGATCTGCCTGCCTCTGTCTCCTGAGTGCTGGGATTAAAGGCGTGTACCCCCCCACCCCCAAGTCCAAATAGATATTTTTATAGTTAGAAGTTCAGAAAGCTTATAAACTAATGTGGATATGATAGCTTATAATTGTTAATTCCAGCACCCAGGAGGCAGAGAGGAGGATCACTGAAATTGTAAAGCTAGCTTAGTTTACAGTGAGCGTAATGCCAGTCGGGGATATATAAATCGGTATCTCAAAACAAAACACGCACACACACACAATTTGGAAAGAAAGAGTCCTCTCTGTCCACTTCTTCTCGTGCCCCACTCCTCCAACTCCATCAGGAAAGGCCAATGCAGGTGAAAGGTAAGCTCACATCTGTGGACATCATCTCACCAGAGAGGGACACCGTCACATAATCTGCTGGGGGGAGGGGCTTTATGCATTACTCAATTATCCCAGCATCTTAATACTCATCTATAAATCTGGCACTCAGAGCTGGAGAGATGGCTCAGTGGTTAAGAGCTGTTTATCCAGAGGTTCTGAGTTCAATTCCCCACACCCACAGGGGAGCTCACCAACGGATCCAATATATGCAGCTGTAAATAAAATAATAAAACAAAACTGGCTAGGTATGGTGGCACACACCTTTAATCTCAGCACTCGGGAGGCAGAGACAGGTAGATTTCTGTGAGTTTGAAGCCAGCCTGGTAGACAGAGCAATTTCCAGAACAGCAGGGCTACACAGAGACTCTGTTTGGCACTCAACTGGTGGAAGCTGGTCATCCTCAGCTAAACAAAAACGTTTACTTAGAGTATTCTTGACTGCACAAGACCTTGTATCAACGCACGAATTAAACAAAAATCCCTGGATCTCGTATGTGTGTGTGTGTGTGTATTTCTAGCTGTCCTAGAACTTACTATATAGAGCAGGCTGGCTTTGAGATCAGCTTGCCCCTGCCGATCATGCACCACCATATCCAATCTTGGGGCTGAAGAGATGGATCAGTGGTTAGCAGCACTTGTTCCTCTCTCTGAATATGGGGGTTCAATTCCTCATAACCACATGGGGACTCACAGCCATCAGTTACTCCGGTTCTAGGGGATCTGATGTCATTTTTTACTTCTGAGGTCCCCAGGCACACGTATGGTACACAGACATACACAAACAGGCAAAATAAACACGTATACACATAAAACCATCTTAAAATGAATGAATGGATGGATGGATGGATGAATGAAATGGAGCAAACTCCAACCAACCAGACATACACTCTGGCAATCACAGCCCTAGAGAGGCTGAGTTAAGAGGATCAAAGAAATTCAAGGTCAGCCTGAGCTACATACTGCGACACTGCCTCAGAAAAACAAGTGCCTTTGATTCCAGCACTCAGGAGGAAGAGGCAAGGGGATCTCTGTGAGTTCCTGGCCAGGCAATTACATGATGAGGCCCTGTCTCGATATGTAAATAAATAAAATAAAAATTCATAGCTAGGGCTTGTGCGATGGATTGCTCATCGTAAGTGGCTCACTATGCAGGCCTGGTGACCATGTGTCATAGTTAGGGTTTTACTGCTGTGAACAGACACCATGACCAAGGCAATGCTTAGAAGGACAACATTTAATTGGGGCTGGCTTACAGGTTCAGAGATTCAGTTCATTATCATCATGGCAAGAACATGGCAGCGTTCAGGGAGGCCTGGTGCTGGAGGAGCTTTTACATCTTCACTGAGAGGCAGCTAGGAGAAGACTGGCTTCCAGGCAGCTAGGATGAGGTCTTAGAGCCCACACCCACAGTGACACACCTACTCCAGCAGGGCCACACCTTCTAATAGTGCCACTCCCTGGTCTGAGCACATATAAACCAAACCATCATATCATGTAAAAGTAGAAAACAAAAGCCACAAAACTGTCCTCTGGCAGTTGTCCAAGGCAGCCCATGCCTGACCCCCAACCTCACAGACAATAAATATAATAACTAAAAAGGAAGCTCGATTCCTAGAATGTTTGAGGCCTTTTGTTCCACCCACAGCAACACACACACACACACACACACACACACACACACACAGGATTTCAGATGAGATAGTCTGTGAGCAGCCACTCACACCCACCTGACGTCTGCTGCACTAATTCTAAGGGAGGAAGTCAGCCTGCAGAGGCTGGATCAGAGCTCCTGAGAAGGAAGCAGCCCTCAGCACCACCGTGCAGATGTCCAGATATGCAGTTATGAAAGCACTGGGAGGACGCTGCTGGCTGTGCGGAAATGAAGGCAGGGACCCGAGAGCTGACTGTCCTGTCCTGTCACTTGGTGCATGAAAACAAAAGGCGAGCCAGGTGTGCCGGTAAGGTCTGTGATCCAGCATTCAGGGAGTGGAGGAGTCCCAGGTTACAGGCCGACCTAAGCTACTTACTGAGACATTATCTCAGTTAAAAGGAGGCAGGGATGACTAGGCAGTAGTGGCACATGCCTTTAATCCCAGCACTTGGGAGGCAGAGGTGGGCGGATTTCTGAGTTCAAGGCCAGCCTGGTCTATAGAGGGAGTTCCAGGACAGCCAAGGCTGCACAGAGAAACCCTGTCTAGAAAAAACAAAAAATAAAAAATAAAAAAAGGGGGGGGTGGGTGATGGCCAAGGAGACCTAAGGAACTGAACATGGGGCTCAGTTGACAGAGTGCCTGCCTAGTACACACAAAGCTCTGGGTTTGCTCTATAGCACTGTATAAACTGGGGGG
>JADRCH010000201.1:2117198-2139838 GCA_019843965.1 Rhynchomys soricoides | reverse complement strand
CCTTTAATCCCAGCACTCGGGAGACAGACGCAGGTGGATTTCTGAGTTCAAGGCCAGCCTGGTCTACAGCGTGAGTTCCAGGACAGCCAGGGCTACACAGAGAAACCCTGTCTTGGAGGGGGGGAAAAAAAAAAACAAACCCAAACCAAAAAAAACAAACTTTAACCCCAACACCTAGGAAGGAGAGGCAGAGGGATCTCTAGGAGTTCGAAGCCAGATTGATCTACATAGTGAATTCCAGGCTTGTTTCTAACTAGATAATTAAATCTTAAAAAGGAGTTGGTAAGATGACTGAGCCATCTTCACAACTGAGTTCATGTGTCAGGACCTACATGGTGGTAGGAAAGCACTGACTCCAGGTTCTCCTTGATCTCCATGTGCAGAGCACAGCACACATGATACACAGAAAACCAATAAATGGATTTTACAACGTTTTGGTTTTTTGAGACAGGGTTTCTCTGTGTAACAGCCCTGGAACTCACTCTGTAGACCAGGCTGGCCTCGAACTCAGAGATCTGCCTGCCTCTGCCTCCCAAGTGCTGGGATTAAAGGCGTGCGCCACCACTGCCTGGCAACTTTTTTAAAAACTAAAGAAAAGGGCCTAGGGGATGGCTAAAGTGGCCACTTACCACCAAGCCTAAGGACCTAAGTTCCATACCCAGAAGCTATATCACGTGCATGGGCGTGACACGGACACACAGATGGGCGGGGACACATAGACACACAAAGAGAAATAAAAAGAAAACCTGAAAGCACAGGGCAGGGTGGGGAGACAGGGAAAATCAGGGTAAGGAACATGGTTGCAAGGCTGAGAGGCCTGGGCACAAATGGCAGAAGGACACCCAGGGGCTGAACAGTAAGGAGTATCCATCCCTCCTTCATAGCTTCACACCTGGGAGCCACAGGCAAGCAGTTCTGTCCCCCACCAGAATGTGCCTGGAGACAAAAATGGAGGTCATGAAGTCTTTTCTTTCTTTTCTTTCCCCTGTGCTGGGAAGATACCTTGGAAGTTCAAGCATGCTGAATGAGTGCTCTAGCGCTGAGCCGTGCCCACTGCAGACTAGACCCTTCTAAAACAGCAGTCATTCCCCTTTCTGTCACATGTTTTCACGGAATCCCTAGGGTGAGCTCAGCATAGGATGTCCACTTGAAGTGGGAAGTGAAGAGTGAGAACCGGAACAAGGAGCTAGGGACGCCGTGCAGCTGGCAGAACACCTGCTTTGGCACACTTGATGCTCTGGATGAAACTCCTAGTACAACACGCTGTATGGTGGCACATGCCTGTAACTGCCATGTAAGAAAACTGTAAGAAGTCCAGGCAAGGGGGGATAGAAACTGGGGGTCATCCTCAGCTATAAATCTGAGGCTAGCTCAAACTACCTGAGACCATGCTTTAAAAAAAAAGAAAGAAAGAAAGAAAGAATGTCGGGGCTGGAGAGATGGCTCAGAGCTTAAGAGCACTGACTGCTCTTCCAGAGGTCCTGAGTTCAATTCCCAGCAACAACATGGTGGCTCACAACCATCTGTAATGGGATCTGATGCCCTCTTCTGGTGTGTCTGAAGACAGCTACAGTGTACTCACATACATAAAATAAATCTTAAAAAAAAAAAAAACCTTTAAAAAAAAAAAGAACATCAATAAAGTTGGACATGGTGGCACAGGTCTGGAACACCAGCACTCAAGATGCTCTGGCAGGAAGACTGTCCCAAGTCAAGGCCAGCCTGAGTACCACCTGTCTAAAAACAAAAGAAAACAAAAGAAAGGGTCAGTGAGTAAAGGCACCTGCTGCCAAACCTGAACCTGTGTCTGACCTCAGGTCTTAGATGGAGAAAACTGAGTTCTGAAAGCTGTCCGCTGACCTATGAATACACATGCTTACACATGCCAACACCCTCCCCCCCTGCACCACCACCGCCACCACCACACATACACACACATATACAAATTAAGTTTTAAAATGCAATGAGGTGGTGATGGCACACACGTTTAATTCTAGCACTTGGGAGGCAAAGGCAGAAGGATCTCTTGAATTGGAGGCCAGCCTGCTCTACAGAGTGAGTTCCAGGACAGCAAGGGCTACAGAGAAACCCTGTCTCAAACCCTCCTACAAAAAGACAAAAACACAGCCAGGAGAGGTGGTGGTGTGTGCCTTTAATGAGATGTTAGTGAGTGATGTTCCTATGTATTAGCTGCACTCCCTAGCTCCCTCAACACTGCTAGTCCAGCCTTTATTTCAGACAAAATGTTGGTTGTTCCTAATGTTGGTAAATGTTAAATACATCTGCTAGACCTGGGAGCTCACACCTGTAAACCTGGGACCCAGGAGGCTGAAACAGAAGGGCCGTCATGTTTAAAAACTGGACCAAAGAGTGAGACCTTTTTCAAACTAACAATAAATCCCTCCATCTCCACTGAATAAGTATAAACTTGTATTATGATTAGTCCCTTGCGAGCCAAGAGGGTGGGTTTTGTGAGCCAAGAGGACCACTGCAAGGGAGTCAGAGGCCAGCAGGAGCTACATACTGAGACTGTTTCTTTCTTTTTTTTTCGAGACGGGGTTTCTCTGTGTAGCCCTGGCTGTCCTGGAACTCACTCTGTAGACCAGGCTGGCCTTGAACTCAGAAATCCACCTGCCTCTGCCTCCCAAGTGCTGGGATTAAAGGCGTGCGCCACCACTGCCCAGCACTGAGACTGTTTCTAGTCAATAGGACACAAAACCTATGTTTGTGGTTAACATAAGGCCACTGCCAATAGAGGACACAGATGTGTCCCATACACTTAGGATGTCATTTTATCAGAGACTTGAGCATATGCTCATCAGCTACCTCATACCCTATGTTGTAAAAGGACACAGATAATCCCTAAGTTTAAGGGGAAAATCTACTAAGGCAGATTCTCTAATTGCCTGTATAAAATCTCCCCTTCCAGTTTCCCCCCATTTCCCAGGATACAAATCGAGTATCAGCCAAAACTTGTGCTTCGGGTCTGTCATTTCAGTATTTGGGAAGCTGAAGCAGGGAATCAAGGTTCGAGGACTTGGGTCAGTGAGCTGGCTCAGAGAGTAAAGGTGTGTGCTACTAAGCCTGACCAGCGGAGTTTCATCCCCAGGACCACATGGAAGAAGAAAGAACTGACTCCCCAGGCTGTCCTCTAAAGGCCACATGTGCGCCTTGTCATGTACACACCTGCTTATATCATATAGAACTAGCAACTCAATGTAACCAAAAAGCTCAAGGCTTGTGTGGACAACACAGAAAGCTCAATCCAGCCTGGCAGCGTAGTGAGACCCTGTCTTGAAGTAAGGGGCTTGAGGTATGGCTTAGAAAGGATGTCTTTCATCCCAGAACTCAGGAGGAAGAGGCAGGCAGATCTCTGTGCGTTCAAGGCCAGCCTGGTCTACAGAGTCAGCTCCAGGACAACCAGGGCTACATAATAGAAAAACACTGTCTCAGACAAAACAAAAATAAATAATATAAATAAATAAAACAAAATCCATGTTGGTCTGAATGTTGTCCAGGAGGGCTCTTAGGGACTCAGCAACCACCAGCTACTGGGGTGAGACTAAAAGAGGCTATGGCTTATCCACAAGGTCCTTCTCTGGCACATAGATCCAGAGGCCCCTGTGTGTGTAGCCCCTCCACCAATGTAGAGATGTGCTATCCCTGGTCAGTGCTCCCTCTCCCCAGGCCTTGCTTTTTGTAGAGTGGGAACCCCAAGTCCACATGCTCACCTGAACAGAACGCCTTTGATGACCTGCCAGGCATTAGGGGCTGGCTGGGGTGGAGGGTTCTGAGGCTGGGTCTCGGCTGGGGTGTCCCTCCCGATACTGCCGTTGCTGGTCACCTGTAGGGGAAGAGAGAGTAGGGTAAGAGGGCTGATTCGGGTACCCTGAGTTCAAAGACCAAGACTTTGTTACTCTTCAGAGAAGGCACAACCAATAGTCCCCAGGCAGAAAGGGCTCTAGAGGAAACTGCTCCCCAAGGATACTGATGCTGGGGAGAGTCCTGAGCTGCCTTGCAGTCTATGAGGCCCTGTCTATCAGTGCTGACCCAGTGGGGGCAGCAATGAGAAGCAGGTGCTAAGAGGGAGCTGTGGCCAGGCCTAAGACTCAGGTGCTAAGAGTTAAATCACAGTACACTGGAGCACGGAGCAGGCACAGATGCAGCCAGCAGCTGAGGGACAGTATGACAGTGTGAGCTGAGCAATGTCCATGAAGGGCTGTCCTAGGGCTCTGCAGCTGGCTACCATGGAAGAAGGTGGCTACCATGGAAGGCTGGGGTTGATCCACAAGATCCTTCCCTGGGCATGAGGGCTCTAAGTCCCTACTCTCCGGCTCTCCTGCAGCAACAGTCCAGCAGGGAGGCAGACAGACTGGCACAGAACCTCATTACTGTGAGCTGATATACAAACATCCATCCCGTACACCCTGCCAGGCACCAAGCTCTGAATACAGCTGCACTCTGCAACTGAGCAAACAAAGGTTCAGAGAGATTAAGAAAGATACTTGCCTGGGTTACTCAGGAGCAAGACACCAAAGAGAAACAATCAGGAGGGGATAACATGGAAAGAAATCATCTCTCACCAGGCGAGTGGCACATGCCTATAACCTCAGCACTTCAGAGGTAAAACCAGAAGGAGCAAGAGTTCAAAGTCTGTCTTAAAACACAACAAGAACTCTCTCAGAAGCAAAGACACTCTGACAGCCAGGAAGGAGAGAGTCAAGGGCAGGGCCATTTGGAAGCCTCTCTTTGGACACTGCTGGCGTCTCTCCCATTGGCTGTCCCACCCTGTCAGCCTTCAAAAGGTGGTAGGACCTGAGGACTATAGAGATGGCTCAGTAGCTCAGAGCCCAGGCTACTTTTTCTGAAGACTGAGGTCCAGTTCTCAGCACACACATGGTGGCTCACAAACATCTGTAACTCCAGTCCCACGGGATCTAATACCCTTTTCTGACCTCCATAGGCACTGGGCACGTATATAATACACATATATACAAGCAGGCAAAACCCTTATATGCATAAAATAAAATAATCTATTTTAAAAGGGGTGAGGGAGAGAGGCAGGTCTCACACCACTATGGGCATTGCAGAGAATCAGCATCTGACCCACACTTGTAATGTCAGCACATATAGTGCCTCCCTGCCCCTAGGCAAGCCATACCCACTGTACCCAGGCTCTACTGCCCAGCCCTCTCCCCCAGGACCCTGAACCCCAATCCTGCCCCTCTTCCCTTATCACCTCACAGTAGGAAACAGAGTAGCCATGGAGCAGGGCAGGTGTGGATTGTTACCTCTCACCCCCATTCAGCAAGGGCTCCTCCTTGTTATGTCAGTGCAGGACAACACCAGGAAGGTGACAGGGAGGGGATGACTCTGGGGTCCAGTACATCTCAGGTGTAGTCCTCTCCATGGTCCTTGCCTGAGACACCTTAGGCATGTCATCCCTTCTGTCCCGAGAACAGACTTGTGAAAACACTGGTACAGGGTGAACATAAATGCTCTCCTCCACGGGTTCCCAGGACTGTTCTACTGTGTACCAAGCATACCTACTGTGCACCAGACCCTGAGTACCCTGAGGTGGTAGCTATTAAGCTCAGAAGCCTGGTGGCCCAGGCTGCAGAGTCAAGAGGGAAACACACCTGCAGAACAGCAAATAGTAAAGAAGCCATGCACAGGGCAGATGCCTAAAACCCCAGCACTCGGGAGGAAGTGGAGAGAGAAAATACAAAACAAAGCTACTGTCTACTTACCTGCCTGCCTATCAGATACTGACCTATCTAGCCCTCTAACGCCCACCTATCTTCCTATCTGCCATCACCTACCGTCTATCTGCCTGACATCATTTGTTTATTTTTTGTTTTTACAAGACAGGGTCTCTCTGTGTAGCCTTAGCTATCCTAGAACTCAGGCTGTAGACCAGGCTGGCCTCAAACTCAGAGATCTACCTGCCTCTACCTCTCAGGTGCTGGGACTAAAGGTGAGTGCCACCACTTCCCGGCTCTGTTTTGTTTGTTTGTTTGTTTGTTTGTTTTGTATTGATATTTTTGGCTTTGTTTCAGGACAGGGGTTCTCTGTGTAACAGCCAGTAAGAGTCTAGCTGTCCTGGACTTGCTCTGTAGACCAAGCTGGCCTCAAACTCACAGATCTACCTGCCTCTAGCTGGGATGTGCCATCATGCCTGGTCTTATCTATTTGTTTGTTTGTTTGTTTGCTTGTTTTAAGGACTACAAGGAGTATTCCAGTGACTGCCCAGCCCTTATGGTATACTCAATGTTCTTCCTAAAATAAATAAGATAAAAGAAATATATTTTGAAGAAAAAAACAAAAGGTAACTAGGCCAAAAGAAGGTAGGAACCCACAGACTGGGCAGCTCAGAGAGTGCCTCCAGCCGACACAGCCACACAGAGAACCCAGGAAAAGGAGGGGTTTTTGAATTTTTGTTGTTTTTTTTGTTTGTTTGTTTTTATTTTTTTGTTTTTAGAGACAGGGTTTCTCTGTGTAGCCCTGGCTGTCCTGGAAACCACTCTGTAGCCCAGGCTGGCCTCAAACTCAGAAATCCACCTGCCTCTGCCTCCCAAGTGCTGAGATTACAGGCATGCGCCACCACTGCCAGGCGTGAAAAGCAGTTTTAATGGTGGGAAAGTATGAGGGGCAGCAGACATGTCTAGCTATACGGTCCTTACTCTGAGGATGCTGAGGATGGTCCAGTTTCTAGCAAGGAGGGCAGATTCAGAGTCAGGAAGAGAGGTAGGGGCCAGGCCAGGATTTGAAGTCACACCTGGCTGCTTCCAGGTCTCATCTCCTACAGTGATGGACAATCCAGCTGGGAAGACTCCCACAGACAAGCAGACCAAATTCATGAGGTATGCTCCTCATACCCAGGAGCATGGCCACAGTCAGAAAGACCTTCAGAGTACTGTCAGGATGTGAAGAAACCGAAGCGAGCTCTAAGCTACTGCCCACCTAGATTTCACCATGGGGGTGTTGTGGGGGGCATGACTCAGTACTCCCAAAATTTGGGATACACCAGACCTTGGGTCCCATCCACAGTACTGGGAGGGCAAGGAAGAATCTTGAGTCAAGAGACAGGAAAACTGACAAGGTAGCGCTCGACTATCTGTAATCCCGTGTACCAGATGTACACGTGGCACATATACACTTACACGTAAATACTCACATACAAGAAATGAAGTAAATATAAGCATTTCTCTTGTTCTTCTTGATGTTTCTTTTATTTTATGGGGGGTGGGGACATACGCCACAGCATGTGTGTGGAGGTCAGAGGACAATTTTTGAGAGCTGGTTCTGTACTTTTGCCATGTGTGTTCTAGGGATCGAATTCAGGTTGACAGGCTCGGCAAAGCGCACCTCTGCCCATGCCTCCACTTCATCAGTCCCTAAACCATTTTCATGTGTGAATGGACGAGAACAACAAATGCCTTTTAAAAATATTTATGGATATGGGTGTTCTGCCTACATGTATGTCTATGTATCATGTACATAACCAGTACCCACAGAGGCCAGATGAGGTCATGGGATCCCATGGAACTGGAGTTACAGAGGGTTATGAATTACCATGTGGGTGTTGGGAATCAAATTTTGGTCCTCTGGAAGAGGAGCTAATGCTCCTAACTGCTGAGCTATCCAAAGATTTTATCTATCACTAAATGCTTTGGGTTTTTTTGTTTTGTTTTTGTTTTTTTTTTTTTTTGAGTTAGGGCCTATGTAGCCCTGGCTGTCCTGGAACTCTCTATGCAGACCAGGCTAGTCTTGATCTCAAAGATCCTCCTGCCTCTGCCCACCAAGTGCTAGGATTAAAGGTGTGCACCACCAGTGACCAGAATTTCTTTTGAATTGTGGCAGGCATATGGTATATACATTTGAATGTAGGTGCCCCTGGATGCCAGAAGAGGTTGCTGAGCCCCTGAGCTGGAGTTACAGGCAGTGACTTGTGAGCTGTCCAATCTGGGTGGTGGGGACTGAACTATGGTGTCCTGCAAGAGCGGTCCAGCCTCTTAAAGTCTGAGCCAGCTCTCCAGGCCCTGGAAAAAAAATATGCTTAGCTGTTGTGATGGCCCACTCCTGCAATCCAAGCATCCGGGAGGCAGACTCTAAAGATCTCTTTGGATGGGTCTGAAGCCAACCTGGACTACATGTCGAGTTCTGGGTCAGTTAAGGCTCCATACAAAGACTCTGTCTCAAAGAAGTAAATACATAAACAATTACCTATTTTTATGTATCTGCATGGTGCTTAAGTGTAAATGTATGTGCTCCATCATGTGTGTGAAGTTCAGAGACTTATCGCTCTCCCTCAACCTTTATGTAGGCTCCAGGGATCAAACTCGGGCTGCCAGGCTTATCTGGTGGCCATTTTATCTATTCATCTATCTCAACAGCCTCCCCAACCGGAAGTGTTTTCAACTGTACATACCAGTAATGCCAATTCGGAAAGGAATGGCTGAAGGACTGCTGTAAGTCCAAGGCCATCCTAGCTTACATGAGAGCCCCTCTCTACCAAACAGTAAAGTGGTCTGCACAGTCGAGTTCCAGTACATCAATGGCCTTTCCTTTACAGGGTTGTGACTCTTCCTGTTCCTCCTTCAGATCTTTGATAGAGTGCCACCTTCTCTGGGACGTCTTCCCCGAGACCCTATTTGAATGGCAGCTCTCCCACATACCCACCACTCACTCCCTACACACACCAGCTATATATCCAAGTCTCTGCCATCTGCGGTCAGGTACATTTTTGTCACTGTGTCTCCATCTCTGCTTTCCCACCTCTTACTGGAGATACATGAGGTCCAAGAAAGCAGAGCCTGTTCTACCCACCGCCTGTAACAGCTAAGGGAATGAGTGATGGGGCTAACCTGAAGAGGAGCAGGCTGCTGTGACACAGGCAAGGGGAGAGTCTGTGGGCTCCATGCTAAGCCAGCAGGCTGGGGAAAGCGGCAGAGAATGTGAGGTCAGTAGGGAGGAAAGCTTAGCTCCTGCTTGCTCCTGCCTCTGTATGCTTGAGCTCAAAGACCCTCCTCCAGGAACACTGACCAGTCTGGCAAACAGTTATGACCACTTACAGGACCACGTCCTCAACGACTGCTCAGATCCACCATGACCACCTCAGCACAGCCTCTGGTCCAACAACCATTCACTGCTGTGGAGGTGTGTCAGTGTAGAGCACCTGTCAGTGATGGGCTAGGTCTGTAGCTCAGTGTAGGGCTTGCTACACATGCAGAAATCCTGGGAATTCACTGCCTATGCCATTAATAAAACAGAACAAAACCAAACTTCCTCCAACTTAAAATCTCCTCTGCCCAGCCCTGAGATGAGGGGAGCTAGAGATATAGTACTGACCAAAAATCCAGTGGAGAAGACAGTCACAACACAGAGTGGGCAGGCTGAGCCATCGGAACCCATGGGGAGCCTAAAGGGCACAGCTGACCCAGTCTGAGAGGATTCCTTTCTTAGGGAAAGGACACCTGAGCTCTGAGGACTAGTAAGGGTCCTCCAGGTAGCGGAGCATGTCATGTCAGGAATCTGGGGCTAGGCTGGGTTCCATAGTGAGACTCGTCTTCAATCAAACAAAACCAAAACCACCCAACCGATCCTGCACATGCCTTCCATTTATAGCTGCCTCCGGGGTGAGCTCCTTAGTGGATGTTCCTGAGGACGTGTGACAAGAAGACCCAAGAGGGAAGACAGGCGAAGACTCCAAGCACTCTAGGAGGTGAGGTTCACAGCAGACACAATCTTCCCGTCGGCTGGCTCTCCAGCACAGGTGATTCTGCCTCCATCACCCCTGCCCCCACCCCAAGAACACCCTTAGAAACTTCTAGAGACATTTTGACTGTCAAACTAGGAAAGGGTATATACATGCTAATGACATAGTTTGCAAATACCAGAGGGCAGTGCCAAGCATCCTAAGGTGCCCAGGGCAGTCCCACACTGAAGAATTTGCCAGCTCAAAATGTCAATAACCAAGGGTGTTCTTAAGCTGGACAATGGTGGCTCACACCACTTGGGAGGCAAAAGTCAGGTGGTTCTCTGAGTTCCAGGCCAGCCTGGGCTACAGAGAGAGTTCCAGAACTACAAAAACAAACAAGCCTGGGTATAATGAGCACACCTTTAGTTCCAGCACTTGGGAGACAGAGGCAGGCAGAACTCTGTGAGTCCCAGACCAGCCAGGGCCAAAAAAACTTGAGATGGCTACAAAGACAGTTAAAAAAAAAAAAAAAAAAAGCAAAAGAAAAGAAATAGAATGAAGAAAGCCTAGTGTAGACTGAAGAAAACAGTTCATGCCAGATCTCGATTTGCTTTAAAAAAGAGAAAGGAAAAGAAAAAAAACGAAAAAGAAAAAAAGTGTACTTTATCTTGAAGGCCAAAGGATTAAGTATTAAAGCTTTTCATGCTCGAGCTAGGATTAGAAGCCTACGCCTGTCATCCCAGCACTGGGGAGGCTGAAGCAGAAGGGTCACCACCAGCCCTAGCTTCACAGGAAGACCCTGACGAACGTCACAAACAAAAGATTTAGAGCAGAGATGGGAACCAGAGAGGCTCCACATGTGACTGGAAGCTCTTGGAGACACTGTCTTGGTCTCTCATGCCACCAACACCCAGTAATCAAGAGAAACTTAAAGGAGCCAGTCCCAAGGATCAGAGGCTAGGAAGTCGCTGCAGACCCAGCTAGTGTATTCACCCCAGCAGGGATAAACCAACAATTTCCTGAGCTGCTTGCACCCTAGGTCTGGTTGGAAATGCCAGAAAGACTCAGTCCAGAAAAGCTTGGTTGTACCTTATCACTTTAGCCCAGTACCTTCCCTGCCCCTCATCCCAACTTCTGTCACCTCCCTAGTCTGTTCACACTACAGTCTCCTCTCCCACTCCCCTGACTGCAGGGACATGGCTGGAGACATCTTTACAGCCATAAGGCTAAGCCCTCTCACCCAACTCCTCCATTAACCACTGTGGAAATAAAGACCCAAAGGAAGAAACGAGTCCAAGGTCACATCCAGTCAGCTTCATGCACCCCTCCCAGTCGGTACTCCTCACCCCTGAGCTGCCTCCTACATGTCAGTGACATCCCAGTGGGTGGGTCGACAGCACCTTGCTGTCACTCCATCAATTCCAGCAGAAGTCTGCACAGTGCCTGAGTGAACTGGTATGCTCTGAGGTCTCAGTTTAGTCTGGGTAGTAATGGGTTAGAAGGCAAACGTGCCTGGACCAATTTCTCTATTTGATCAGCTTAGGCTAAAAGCGCCCGTCTCAGTCCAGACTACCCACAGTCAGCTTTTTCATAGAACGGATACCAAAGCTAAGCTGGGTGACCTTCTACAAGAGCCTTCGTCTTGTTGTCCCTAGGATCCTTGTCTGTGAAATGGGTCGGTCGGCCTCCGCAGCCCATGCCCTCTATCCACCACAATTACCGTATTTGCCCTGAGATTGAAAACTCCCAATTAACCAACCACTGTCCCCTATCTCAGGCACTGCGGAGCACCCGGTACACCAGACCTCTCTAGGAACAGTGTTGGAGCATGGAACCACACAGTCGAGGACCGAGGACGCTAGGGTTTACAAGTCTGCGCCCCTCCGCGCCACCCTCTCCTCAGCTCGAGCAAGGAGTCCGCTGGACTCCAGGCGCGAGCCTGCAGGAGACCTGGAGCGCAACAGGATAGGGTTCCCGCCACCGTCCGGCCTCCAGGGCGGCCGGGCGCCGCCAGGGCCCAATATTCAAGGTCCCTCTGGGGCATGGAGCCCCCGGTGCACCCGATTACTCCAAAAAGGACAAGACACTCCCTGCAAGAGTGCTCCCCGCCGGGGAAGAGCCCCCTCGGGCACCTCTCGGCCTCCGTACCTGACCAGAGCTGCCTCCCCCGGCCGCCACCACGGCGCTGCCGGCCCCGTCCGCCTCCTGCGCCGCCGCCATCTTCCTGCTCCGGGTCCCCGCCCCCGCCGCCAGCCCCGCCCCGTCCCCGACGGCGCCAGCGCGATCGCGCGAGATTTCACACTTAGCCCGCCCCACCAGGCTTCCGTAGCCGAACGGAGTTCCTCAAGCCACGCCCTTTTGAAGAACCGACTCGGCCACCGTATTCCACTTCCGCCCCTTTTTACCGCAGGATATTTGTTTTGATCTAGCAGGGAGTGACTTCTCCGAGTGTTTGAACTTTCTAGTCTAAAATGCTCTTTCCATGGGTTCTACTTTTTACTGTCCGCCAAGTTGGACAATTTTTTTGATTGTATGGTCGATCCAAGCAATTCTGCCGCAGTTTGGACCGCCGTTTCTTCGTGGGTTTTACAGACGGTCGCTTCAGAGCTTTTCCGGCCACCGTAGCGATTCGTAGCAACCCGCTAGAGCCACACCCCTTTCGAAGAGAAAACTCTTCTCTGGCTGCGGTTTTTCTACCTATGGGATGGTCATTACTTTGTTCTTTTCATTTGTAATGCGATTTCCTTGTTTTAAGCTTTTGTCTTCAAGCCCCGGAGAGTGTAGTCTCTCCGTTCATCCTTAGACCGTATCTGCTTTCTTAGAGACACCGCACCTGGAAATGGGACCCTAGCCACTTTTTAAAAAATATTCACTTATTTATTTTATGAATATGAACACTGTATCTTTATGTCAGAAGAGGGCATCAGATCACCTTAGAGATGGTTGTGAGCCACCATATGGTTACTGGGAAGTCCCCTGAACCATCTTCAGCCTGGACCCTAGCCACTTTTAGGCAGCTTAGTTTAGCACTGTCTTCAGGTAGGGGTCTATGCTTTCCTGCAAACCTCGAATCTTTAAACGCAAAGACAGGATCTCATTCTGTAACCCAGGCCGGCCTCAACTCCCGATCCTCCTGCCTCAGCCTTCGGAATACTGGAGATAAAACACAACAGACATGAGCTTAATAATCCTATTTTCTCCTTTTGTTTATTCATTTTGATGGGTAAAGGAAAAGGTCTTGAATGATGCCCTGGTTCTGTGACAGGCATAGAACTTGCGGCATCTTCCGGCCTCATCCTCCGGAGTGTTATCTAGGCACATTAAACAAGTGAGAGACCAAATCTTTTGGGTTGCCGGGCAGTGGTGGCGCACGCCTTTAATCCCAGCACTTGGGAGGCAGAGACAGGCGGATTTCTGAGTTCGAGGCCAGCCTGTTCTACAGAGTGAGTTCCAGGACAGCCAGGACTACACAGAGAAACCCTGTCTCAAAAAAAAAGAAAAAAAAAATCTTTTGGGTTCAGACTCCATCTTAGAGACCCTAACCTAAGGTTGATCTCAAGAAAACTAATAGGCCAGTACCTAGCACTTTCTAGGCTACACTGGCAACAAGAGCTTGAATAAAGAGACCTCAATGCGATTGCATTGGATTCGGCTTCTTGGTGGTCTTTTTGGGATTCACGAACATTTCATGGCACTACACAAGAACACCATGATTTTACATTAGATACAAACTCTCTCAATTTTATTAGCTATGAAGTTAGTGAATTATATCAGTTACAAAAATCTCTCAAATTTTGTAGTTGCTACAAAATCAAAGATTGTTAGACCACAATCAAGGACTGGGTGTGTTGGTGCTCGGCTTTAGTCTCAACACTGGGAAGGCAGAAGCCAGTGAGTCTCTTAAATTCAAGGCCAGCTTGAGCTACATAGCTACAACCTGTTTCAATAAGCAATTGTAAGCTGCCCAATGGGAAGGCTGGGAACTGAATACTGGTTCTCTGGAAACAAGCCCTCTTAATTGCTGAGAGTGTCTATATCCCTACTAAAACATTCTTTTAAAAGAATTAGATTCACTGGGCAGTGGTGGCGCACGCCTTTAATCCCAGCACTTGGGAAGCAGAGGCAGGCGGATTTCTGAGTTCGAGGCCAGCCTGGTCTACAGAGTGAGTTCCAGGACAGCCAGGGCCATACAGAGAAACCCTCTCTCGAAAAACCAAAATTATAGATAGATAGATAGATTCATTATTTTATGTCTTCATGTAATGGATGTGCATCATGTATGTGCCTAGTGTCCTTGAGGGCCAGAAGAGGGCTCCAGGCCCCTGGAACTGGACCAGACCATTGTGAGTGGCCATGTATGTCCTGGAAATGGAACACCAAGGTGCTCTAGAACAGCTGAGCCATCTCAGCAGCTCCAACTAAAAATCTTTAACATAAGGGCCTAGAAAGATGTTTCTGTGGCTGCTCTTCCAGAGGACACAGATCCCTGACACCCTCACCCTCCTACATACAGGCAAAACACCAATGCTCATAAAATAAGGATACATAAATTAGCAGAATGGCGGTGTACAACTTTAATCTCAGCACTTGGGAGGCAGAGACAGGCGGATTTCTGAGTTCGAGGCCAGCCTGGTTTACAGAGTTCCCGATGAAGTCTGTATTAGTTACTTTCCCGTTGCTGTGATAGAACACCGTGACCAAAAGCAGGTTTTGGAAGAAAGGTTTTTTTAGCCTATAGCTCCAAAAAGAGTATATTGTGGGGGTGGGAGGGCGTGGCAGTAAGCAGGGTATGCTGGTTGGAGCAAGAGTTTACCTTCAAATGAATGTATAAAGTACAGAGAGAAAGGGAGGGGGAAGGGAAGGGGGAGAGAAAGTCAAGGGGCTTTTAACTCTCAAAGCCCACCTCAGATGACATATTTCCTCTAGTAAGGCCTCACCTCCTAAGTGTTCCCAAACAGTACCACCAACTGAAGACCAGGAGTCCAGACCTCTAAGCCTATAGGGGACATTCTCATTCAAACCCTTAAACTGTAGGAGAACATGAATCCTCTCTGTAGGCAGTTTTCACTTCCTCATTGAGTTCTCACATTTCCTGACTCTGAACAGGAAGAGCAAACCAAATCCCCAAACAGAGGCCTTTTCTTCTTCCCATTGTCCTTCATGCACCCCCTTCATTTTTCATCTTCCTATCCTGCCTCAGTTTCCCCCAGGTTCATACCAGGTCATACCAGCAGAGCTTCTACCTGTGTAGGAGGGCCTGGGCTTCCAAGCCAGACAGGTGTGATGGGGTACACCTGTAAAGATCAGAAGTTCAAGGCTACCCTCAAGTTCTAGGTCAGCCTGAGTTCCATGATACCCAGTCTAGAAGAAATAAATGAAGATATATCTGAGCCGGATGGCGGCACACACCTTTAATCCCAGGACTCTGGAAGCAGAGGCAGGCAGACCAGATGTCAGCCTGGTCTACACAGTGAGTTCCAGGACAGCCAGGACTAGAGAAACCCTGTTTTAAAAGGAGGAGTAGGAGCCGGGCAGTGGTGGCACACGCCTTTAATCCCTGGAAGGCAGAGGCAGGAGGATTTCTGAGTTCGAGGCCAGCCTGGTCTACAGAGTGAGTTCCAGGATGGTCAGGGCTACACAGAGAAACCCTGTCTCGGAAAAAAAAAGAAAAAGGATGAGTAGGAGAAGTGTTGGATTAACTGGCGGTGTGGAGTGAAGTCCCGAGTTCCTCCCCAGGCTCAGGCCTCTCAGAGAAGCAGGACGTGGGCAGTTTGACCAAACTCACCCTACAGCACCGCCAGGCAGGTGTTGGGCTGTGAGAAGCCTAATGGAACACCGCCTGGAGGTGCACAGCCTGGGGTCCAGGGGACCGCTGGGAAGTTGACTCAGTCTGGTTCCTATGATCTTGGACATCCCAGGTGCCTTTGGATGCCGCAGAAGAGCTGAGAACGAAGTGGGGGCCCTCGGCTTGGACCTAGCCCTGGCTGAAGGACAAAAGCAGGGAGGAGCATGGCTGGATCCCGCCGGAGACCGGGGGTCGTGGCTTGTTGCGGGCTAGTTCAGTTGGCTTGGTTTGGTGGTGGCCGTGGCTGGGAGCTCTGGGAGCCCTTCTATGGGAGACTAGATGTGGCTCTTTACAGGAAGGCTTGTTTCATTGTTCCCCACGTAGTGGAGAGTGGCATGAGTGAATCCATACCCCCATGACCTCAGGGAGGGGCGAGGTTGAAATAGTGGCTGAGAAGGGGAGTGGCTAAGTCTCTAGGTGCCTCATTAACATGGGGATGTCTTGAGGCTACGTGACCACACCTCTACTTATGGAGGGGTTTGAGGCTATGTGATCGGTAGTCACAAACCTATGGAGAGCTGTGGCCTCCTGTCAGGAGCCTGGTTCCTAGGAGCATGGCAAATGCCTACTGTCCCTGGTATGGTTGTCCCCTGCTGGGGACCCCCGGGGTTCTCAGAATGGGGGGGTTTAAACCTTAGCTCAACCAGAAACCAGGCTGCCTTTTACCATCCCACAGAGGAGGAGGGGAAGAAAAGTTGCACTTGTGGCTGACAAGGTGACCTGGTGGATAAAGGCACTTATAGCCAAGCCCAGGGATTTGAGTTCAGTCCCTGGGACTTCTAAGATGGAAGGAGAGGTCCAGCTTCCATGAATTGACCTCTGACATCCACAGTATGTCCTGATATCCACATAATCACACACATACAATAAACAGAAACACAACTGAAAACTTAGAAGGAGCCTGGCAGTGGTGGCACAAGCCTTTAATTCTAGCACTGGGGAGGCAGAAGCTGGTGAATCTTCGTGAGTTCGAGGCCAGCCTAGTCTACAAAGAGAGTTTCAGGACAGCCAGGACTGTTAACACCAAGAAACCATGTCTTGAAACAAATAAACAAACAAACTAATAAAAAGGATCAATCTAGATCTGACAGGCTAAAAGATGTTACTTCATAAGTAGCATCTCGCTGGGCAATGGTGGCGCATGCCTTTAATCCCAGCACTCGGGAGGCAGAGGCAGGTGGATTTCTGAGTTCGAGGCCAGCCTTGTCTACAGAGTGAGTTCCAGGACAGCCAGGGCTACACAGAGAAACCCTGTCTCAAAAAACAAAATAAACAAACAGATAAACAAAAAGAACATAAGTAGCATCTCTTTTATCTTCAGCATTTTCCATCCTCCTAGCTAAGAATTCTATTACTTGCCCCATACCCACACCCAACATAGTTGCTGCAAAGACCCAGGAAGCTCACAAGTGTAAAGATAGAGCAGCTGGGAGTTCGAGCCCTGGCACCCAGGTGACGAGAGGACAGAGGCAACTCCTGAAAGACGCCCTCTGACCTTCACAGATGTGCCATGTACATGCCCCAACCCCAACATAATAAAATGTAAAAAGTAAGCTCCTGTTCCTTAGAACAGGAAGTACCTCTTCCTCCAGGAAGCCCTCCAGGCTCTCTAGTCTCCTCACTTGCCCCACCCATGCCCACCAAGTGCCAATGTTCCCATTGTTGAGTGTGTCTACCTGCATTTCACAGGCCAGCCCTAGGACTACTGCTGTGGTCTCTGATGTGTCCCCAGTACTGACTTAGGGATCATCATTGCTGAATCAAAGAAGCAAGCTCTCTGAATGCAGAAGGTGACTTTCCTGAGGATCAGCACAATGGCAAGAAGGAATCATTAAAAATATACAGATGTGGGATGGAGGGATGGCTCCATGGTTAAGATGGCTGCTCTACCAGAAGTCCTGGGTTCAATCCCCAGCAACCACATGGTGGCTCACAACCATCTATAAAGGGATCTGATGCCCTTTTCTGGCCTGCAGATATATATGCAGCAGAGCACTCATACATCAAATAAATAAAATTAAACACACACACACACAGAGATAGAGGGGGGAGAGATGATGACATGATGATGATGATGATGATGATGATGATGATGATGATGGTGATTGTAGCTTTGGCTCAGTGGTTTAGAACACTGGATGCTCTTCCAGAGAACCCAAGTTCCAGTTCAATTCTCAGCATCCAAATGGCAGTCCACAAACATCTGTAATCACAGTTCTAAGTGACCAGATGCCCTCTTTTGATTTCCTTGCTGCCAGGCACTCACATATGTGCAGGCAGAACACTCATAACCATAAAATTAAGTTCAAAATTTGGATCTACAGATGAGGACTACAAGTGTAGAGGGTGGCGTGTTTGTCTAGCACACATGATGCCGGGGTGATAGCCAGCACTGCATTAAACCAGGGGTTTTAGACACCTTTCATCCCAGCACTAGAGAGGCAGAGGGAGGCAGATCTCTGAGTTCGAGGTCAGCCTGGTCTACACAGAGAAACCCTGTCTCAAAAAAACAAAACAAACAAAACAAACCAAGAACAACCAGGCTATCGTTGCTCAGAAAAGTTCTCACTATTCACTGGAAGCTGTCCAGGCATCATCAGGAGCTGAGACTACAGGTCTCCGTGCTTTCACTCAGTGCCAGTTCATATTAAGTGGGTCACAGGACAAACTCATTCTGCCCACCATGAGGGGGCGCCCAACACCATCAAGAACTGTGTTCTTAGTCTCTAAAGGAGAAGTGGGCTGGCACAACCATCTTCTAAATCCTCAAGGTACAGAGCCCTAAGTCTGAGAGAGGAGAAATCCAGGGGTCAGATCACTCCGTCTTAGGCAGAATCTGGGCACCTGGACTGTGGGGTCCTAAACGGAGGTGGTGAGGATCTGAGGGGGAAAAAGTATTTGGGGGTGGCACTGGGACTGGCTGGGAGCAGAACTTGCCTGGGCAGTGGTTCCCTTTGGCTTGAGTCTGTGGGAAACACTGGACAGAGGGGGAATTGTTCCCCATTAGGCTCCCCCTCCCAGGCACCCCTAGAGCTTGGCAGCCTCAGTTCTTCCCAGGCCCTGGGGACTTGGGAGCCTTCCCACTGCCCCTCCTTCCCAGGCCCTGTTTTCTACTGGACTCACAGCTGCCCAGCCTCAGGACCTGGGAAAATTGCTCCAGAAGTATTGAAAGACTGGCTGTAGGTTATTGCCGGATTAGAAGAAATCCAGGCCATGGGTCTTCTGCCGAACCAACAGCGCCACCTATGGGACACAGGAGTGAGGAGCACAGTCTTGTCCTCAGTCTTCATGATGAGACAGGAGAACCTAGGCTAGCCGCGTTTAAGACGCCATCTTGGCTGCTATGAACATAGTGAAGCATGTGTCCTTATTACATGTTGGAGCATCTTCTGGGTATATGCTCAGGAGTGGTACAGCTGGGTCCTCAGGTAGTATTATGTCCAATTTTCTGAGGATCCGCCAAACTGATTTCCAGAGTGGTTGTACCAGTTTGCATTCCCACCAGCAATGGAGGAGTGTTCCTCTTTCTCCATATCCTCCACAGCATCTGCTATCACCTGAGTTTTTGATCTTAGCTATTCTGACTGGTGTGAGGTGGAATCTCAGAGTTGTTTTGATTTGCATTTTCCTGATGAGTAAGGATGTTGAACATTTCTTTAGGTGCTTCTCAGCCCTTCAAGTTTCCTCAGTTGAGAATTCTCTGTTTATCTCTGTTCCCCATTTTTAAAAATAGGGTTATTTGGTTCTCTGGAGTCTACCTTCTTGAGCTCTTTGTATATATTGGATATTAGCCCTCTATCTGGTGTAGGATTGGTAAAGATCTTTTCCCAATCTCTTGGTTGCCGTTTTGGCCTATTGACAGTGTCCTTTGAAGCTGGAAACAACCCAGATGTCCCTCCACAGAGGAATGGATACAGGAAATGTGGTACATTTACACAATGGGATACTACTCAGTTATTAAAAACAATGACTTCATGAAATTCACAGGCAAATGAATGGAACTTGAAAATATCATCTTGAGCGAGGTAACTCAGTCACAAAAGAACACACATGGTATGTACTCACTGATAAGTGGATATTAGCCCAAAAGTTCGGAATACTCAAGATTCAATTCACAGACCATATGAAGCTTAAGAAGAAGGAAGACCAAAATGTGGATGCTTCAGTGTTTCTTAGAAGAGTGAACAAAATACTCACAGGAGGAAATACTGAGACAAAGTGTGGAACAGAGACTGAAGGAAAAGCCATCTAGAGATTGCCCCATCTGGGGATCCATCCCATATACAGCCATCAAACCCGGACTTATTGTGGATGCCAGGAAGTGCTTCCTGATGGAAGCATGATAAGCTGTCTCCATAGAGGGTCAGTTGGAGCTTGACAAATACAGAGGCAGATGCTGGCAGCCAACCATTAGACTGAGTTGGAGAATGGACTGAAGGAGCTGATTGGTGTACAGAGCAAATTCCAGGATAGGTGGGGCAAGACAATAGCACCCTTTTGATGATTAGAGCTTTGCTGAGAGGGAGCAACAGTGTCAACTGGCCAGACCTCCGGGAGCTCCAGGAGACTGGACCACCAACCAAGAATACACATGGACCGACCCATGGTGCTGGCTGCTTTTGTGGCAGAGGAGGGCCTTGTTGGCCAACAGTGGGAGGAGAGTCCTTTGGGCCTGAGGGTGTTTGGTGCTCCATTGTAGGGGAACGGAACGCTAGGGAGGGGAAGAGGGGAGTGGGTGGGTGGGTGGATGAGCACCCTCATAGAGGGAGGAGGAGGAGGAGGGGATAGGGGGTTTCCAAAGGGGAAAACATTTGAAAAATAAATAAATACCTTAAAAAAAAATCCCATCTTGGAAAAACAAAAAAACAGCCAAATTAAACACGGTAAAGCTGTAAGCATCAAAAGGGTGCTATTGTCTTTTTCTTTTCTTTCTTCTTCTTCTTCTTCTTCTTCTTCTTCTTCTTCTTCTTCTTCTTTTTTTTTTTGGCGGGGGGGGGGGTGTCATTTTGTTCTGCCTCACCTATCCTGGAATTTCCTCTGTAGACCAATCAGATTTCCAACTCCCTGAGATCCTTTCCCTCCCAGGTAATAGGATTATAAATGCATACCCCATCACGCCCAACATCAGTGGCTCTTTTGCAGAGGCTACATGAAAGCATGGCTGGCTTTTTCTCTGCTTTTTTTGATAAAATGCATATGAGGTTAATATGTTAATAAGAGCCCAGGTTTCAGTGTGTGTCCTCCTGGATCCCTGCTAACCTTAGCATCAAGGTCTTAACTCCAGCAGTGTCTTGAGAGCCCCAAGAGGGCTCCTCTGTGCCAGGCGTCTGTTTGGACAACTCAGTTCCCTGCTTTGTCTGGTTCGAACTGAGGACACTCAAATGGGCTAAGAAAGAGCCCCAGCCCTGAGAAATTATTGTATGTATATGCTGGTGTGTGTGTGCGCGAGCTTGCGTGCGTGTGCCACACACAGCATAAGTGGAAGTCAGAGGACAACTTTGTGGAGTGGATCTCCCCTTCCATCTTTATGAGGGCTCTGGGGACAGTTCACCTGGACTCATTGAGACACATCACCACCCTGTTTTTCTTTGTCTGTTTGATTTTGTTTGGTTTTGAGACAGGGTCTCATGTAGCCCAGGCTGGTTTTGAACTCCTGACACAGTTGAGAATGATCTTGAATGCCTGATTTTCCTGCCTCTATCTGCCCCAGGACTTTGGAAGTGCTGTAAATGTAGCTCCAGCTGCCACATCTGGGTATTTTGGAAGGGTTAAAAATTATTTATTGAGCAGGTAGTGGTGGCACACGCCTTTAATCCCAGCACTCGGAAGGCAGAGGCAGGTGGATTTCTGAGTTCGAGGCCAGCCTGGTCTACAGAGTGAGACCCAGGACAGCCAGGGCTACACAGAGAAACCTTGTCTCCAAAAAAAGAAAGAAAGAAAAAAAAGAATAGAAAGAAAGAAGAAAACAAAGCAGGGTGGTGGTGCACACCTTTAATCCCAGCAATTGGGAGACAGAGGCAGGCATACCTCTGAATTTGAGGACAGCCTGGTCTATACAATGAGTTCCAGGACAGCCAATGCTACACAGAGAGAGCCTGTCTCTAATTAATTAATTAACTTAAAAAAGAAAACTAAAACTCACTATGTATCCTAAGCTGGACTTAGAACTGCTATGATCCTTTGCCTCTGGTCTCAAGTGCTAGGATTACCTACGTGAGCCCAAATGCCTGGCTAGCACTCAGCATTCATTCCAATGGACCAGGTTTTGAGTGAAAGCCACAGACATGCGGATAGTCACCAAAGATCAGGAATGCAGGACCACCTTGCCATAAAACCACACTGATTCAGGACAGCCAGACAGCCAGGGCTACAGAGAAACCCTGTCTCGAAAAAAAAAAAACCAAAACCAAAAAAAAAAAAAAACCCACATTGATCAAATGCGGACCAGATTCCAAAGACCCTCCATCTTGGCTCTGGGAACATCAGAAAAGAAGCCACACTGACGCCAATGAACCTGGACTCATTTATTCTTTCATTGAAAGAATTTGGTCTAAAGTTGGGAGCAGGAAGATGGGAGCTGCCGGGACAGGGCAACGGAGGACCATTCTGGTCAGGTGACAAGAGCAAAGAGGCGGGGTGTCCGGTTTTCCTTTCCCCTGACTTGGGACTTGCAAAGCAACTACTCTCCTTTCAGGAGAGTAAGGAGCTGGTCCGTAAAAATGCCTGCGTAAGTGCTTATGGCCGCCGAGCTTTTGCTGTACATGTCCCTGGAGAGAAGAAAGCACAGGGTAGGGTTAGAAGGAACTGCCTAGAGGCTGGAGCTAGGCTCTGGAGAAAAGCTAGGGTTTGACCTCTGCAATTGAGAGAGAAGAGATGGGGCCTATAGTCTTTAGTCTGAAGGGGAAGGCTGGGTCCAAACCCCTTGGTGTGAGGGAGGAGGGTTAGGGATTGGATCCCTGAGACTAAGGGGAGAAAGTTGGGCATGAACCCTGAGAGGAAGCTGGGATTTGAACCCCTGAGTCTGAGGGAGGAGGCCAGTGTCTGGATTCCTAGGTTTTGAGGTGGGAGGGCTAGAGCTTAGACTCATGAGTCTAA